>JBBGZY010001335.1:3102500-3566024 GCA_037952925.1 Lithobates clamitans | reverse complement strand
CCCCCGTCCGACAACTACACTGCGCCCCCCCCCGTCCAACAACTACACTGAGCCCCCCCCGTCCGACAACTACACTGAGCCCCCCCCGTCCGACAACTACACTGAGCCCCCCCCCCGTCCAACAACTACACTGCGCCCCCCCCCGTCCAACAACTACACTGAGCCCCCCCCGTCCAACAACTACACTGAGCCCCCCCGTCCAACAACTACACTGAGCCCCCCCCCCCGTCCGACAACTACACTGCGCCCCCCCCCGTCCAACAACTACACTGCGCCCCCCCCCGTCCAACAACTACACTGCGCCCCCCCCCGTCCAACAACTACACTGAGCCCCCCCCGTCCGACAACTACACTGAGCCCCCCCCCGTCCGACAACTACACTGTGCCCCCCCCCATCCAACAACTACACTGAGCCCCCCCCCCGTCCGACAACTACACTGCGCCCCCCCCCGTCCAACAACTACACTGAGCCCCCCCCCGTCCAACAACTACACTGCGCCCCCCCCAGACCAACAACTACACTGCGCCCCCCCCCAGTCCCCCAACTACACTGCGCCCCCCCCCCCCCGTTCCCCAACTAAACTGCGCCCCCAAATACATTGAGCCCCCCCACCTACACTGCACCCCCGATCCCCCCAACAGCTATCCCCCCCCAGCTTCACTGTACCCCCAACTATATTGGACTCCCAGCCCCCCCCCAGCTACACTGGGCCCCCCACAACTCCTATACAGCACCCCGATAACTACCCTGTGTCCCCCGATCCCCAACAACTCCTACAAGGAACCCCCCAGTCTGACAACTCCCCCCCATCACCAGACCTGGAGAGATTTCCATTGATTGTATGGTGTGTGGCCCTGTAGGAATATCAGACCTGATTGGCTGTATATGAGGAGTATTGCTGGAGCAGAGGCATCACATGGTCACACAGCGTACAATCTGATCGTACGATCTCCTATGGACACCCAATCCATGCCATGTGCGTCCAATCAGAGGCCCTCGTGGTGGGTGGATGGCGGTAGATCGTACAATGAGATTGTATAGAGTATGGCTGACCTCCTCCATGGAGAGGTGTGGTGTATGGGGCCGGGCTGGGACTTGTATTCCTCTCTATGATGGGGAAGGCTCGGCGGTGGTTCCCTCCATATTGTATGACACTCGGTGGTCGCCCATCCCCCTCTACTCACTCCTCCATATCCGGGGTACGCCATGGTGAGGGCGCGCTGGGCTGTGTCCGAGGAATGGCGATGCTCCGATCACACACCGATCCCCTCCGCCGGCCTCCGACGTGTAAAACTACAATCACACAACTGTAACGGACCAAACACCGTCCGCGGCCTGTCTCCGCCCTCCGCTGATTGGTCGGCCAACTCCCCCGGGTGTGGCCGCGCCTTTCTTCAGTCACTGACCTCGCCCACTGGCCATGACGTCATTCCATCTTGACGCTTCCGATTGCAAGGAGACCCCGCCCACCGGGCTTCGGAGGGCGGGACACGTGACTTCCCGCACTCGTACAGGTTCCCCCCCTGTGTGTGAGGCTCTTTGTTGGCGCTTGATGGGGGGAGGGGATCAGCCCCTCGTTGTGTGTGTGAGCGGCATAGACATGTCTGTTCATGTGCACGGCGGGCTCCGCCCCTCACAGGCTATAGAAAGGAGAGAGGCACGCACAGGGGGGAAAGGGGGTGTGGCGGAACTGATTTAAGGTGTGGCTTAAAGCTACTTATGGACACACCTCCTCACCCCTTATAATTGTTGGCATAAAAAAAATAAGCACACCTGTCTGAAGCTTGTATTTCTCTAAATGTGTGGTCACATGACATGCTGGGCTGCACCATTGTCACATATGTGCAGGTGTGGCTGATGCGTTTTTGTGGTGCATTTTTCGCACATTTTCAATGCGTTTTTATTGCTCCATGTGGTTTTTTTATTTTGTAGGAGGAGGAGACCGGTTTTTAGGGCCCAATCACCCCAGTGCGTTATAAAACGCGACATGCATTTTTTTTTTAAACGCATGCTGCGCTTTTATATGTGTGGCGTTACAGTTAGATGGAACGCCATTTTATATGTGTTTTCACCCCCGATCACCTGGGGAAAAAATGACATTACACACAACAGTGCGTTTTCTATGCGTTTCCATATACTATACTGGAAGGTGCATTTCCATAGAGTTTAACCACTTCAATACCGGGCACTTTCACCCCCGTCCTGCCCAGGACAATTTTCAACTCTCACACACTTTGAATGACAATTTTACGGTCATGCAACACTGTACACAGATGACATTTTATTTTAGACAGATAAAGCTTTCTTTTGGTGATATTTATTCACCACTGGGGTTTTTATTTTTTTGCTAAACAAATAAAAAAATAACAGAATTTTTGAAAAAAAAATACATTCCTTCTTTTTTCACTCACTAACCCTTTCACACTCACAGCGCACATCGTTTTAGCTGCGCTTTTCGGCCATTAGCAGGGCGCTTTTAACCCCTTCTAGCATCCAAAAGTGCCGCTGCCCGAACCGCTTTGCAGGTCCTGGGGTTTGACATGCTGCACTGATGGGCACTGATATACTGCACTGATATACACTGATATACTGCACTGATATACACTGATATACTGCACTGATGGGCTCTGATATACTGCATTGATATACTCTGATATACTGCACTGATGGGCACTAATATACTGCACTGATGGGCACTGACATGCTGCACTGATGGGCACTGATATACTGCACTGATATACTCTGATATACTGCACTGATGGGCACTGATATACTGCACTGATATACTCTGATATACTGCACTGATGGGCACTGATATACTGCACTGATGGGCTCTGATATACTGCATTGATATACTCTGATATACTGCCCTGATGGGCACTAATATACTGCACTGATGGGCACTGACATGCTGCATTGATGGGCACTAATATACTGCACTGTTATACTCTGATATACTGCACTGATGGGCACTGACATACTGCACTGATATACTGCACTGATGGGCACTGATATACTGCACTGATGGACACTAATATATCAGTAGTACTGATATACTGATTGACACTAATATGCTGCACTGATGGGCACTGATATGCTGCACTGATGGGCACTGATATACTGCACTGATATAATGCACTGATATACTGCACTGATGGACACTAACATGCTGCACTGATGGACACTAATATGCTGCCCTGATGGGCACTGATATGCTGCACTGATGGGCACTGATATACTGCACTGATATACTGGACTGATGGGCACTGATATACTGCACTGATAGACACTAACATGCTGCACTGATGGGCACTGATATGCTGCAATGATGGGCACTGATATACTGCACTGATATACTGCACTGATGATCAGTGTAAATGTCCTCTGTAACTGGAGACCTGATTATCGTTTTTCCTTTCCTCAGACACTGACAGCGCTGAGGATAGGAAATGCCGATAACCAGCATTTATTTACATGTAATCAGCTGTGATTGGACACAGCTGATCACATGCTAAAGAGCCAATGTCATTGACTCTTTACATTGATCGGTGATGGACTGATTGCCATGCTGTGTCCCCCCCGAGGACATATACTGTATGAGCGACATGTTCTAAAGGACACCATATAACGTTCGGTATCAGTCAGTTGCTGCATCTGTCCCCCCCCCCCCCAGCTCTAACTCTGAGAACCCTGAAGAGAGAGCTGCTGACTGACTCTGCTCTGCCCCGCCCCCTTTATGCTCACTGGAGCGCTGGGCTGTGGAGGGGGAGGAGCCGGGGGCTCGCTGAAACAATGAGCTGGGTGCCGGTGTTCTGCCGAGAACTGTCCTCCTATCATATAGTGTCCGCCCCCTACTGCGCAGGCGCAGCGCCTGCGCAGTACGGAGGAGAAGGAGATGCCGAAAGTGTCCGAAGTTGATCAGCTGACCATCAACTGTACACGGTGCTCGGGCACTTGTTAGTGATGGCTTTGCAAGAGGGCCCCTCGCGGGCTCACTTCGCTCGCCATGCTTCGGGCACGGCCTCGCTGCGCTCGGCAACTATTTATTCTCACTCTATGTCCACTTGGATAGTAGGGAATGAACCTGGACACAGGGTAAGAATAAAAGCGCAGGCGCCGTGTACAGCTGACGATCAGCTGTTGAACTTCGGAGACTTTCGGCGTCTCGTTTGTCCTCCGTACTGCGCCTGCACAGTACAGGGCGGACACTTTTGGATAGGGGACTGTATATGACAAGACACCAGTCCAGGCATGTGGGCGGATCCCAACTTCATGCACGTGCACTCCCCCCAGTTCTTATATTTTCATGCATTGCTGAGTCGCTTAGCCTTTTTTCCATGTCTTATGTGTGAAAACATAGGAACTGGGGTTCAGAAAAAAGGCAGTAGGTACTCTGGACTGATGAGTCAAAATCTGAAATATTTGGCTGTAGCAGGAGGCAATTTGTTCATGAAGGGTCGGAGAGTAGGGATGGGCCGAACGGACCCCTGTTCGGTTCGCACCAGAACTTCCGAACACAGTAAAAGTTCGGACCCGAATAACAAACCCCATTAAGGTCAATGGAACCCGAACATCAAAAATCAAAAGTGCCCATTTTAAAGGCTTATATGCAAATAATTGGGCATACAGTGGTTATAGGGGTCCGGGTCCTGCCCTGGGGGACATGTATCAATAAAAAAAAGTTTGTGAAAGATGTCATTTTTAAATGAGCAGTGATTTTTAGGTTTTTAACCTCCCTGGCGGTATGATTATTTCGGATTTTAGGTGCAGAAAGCGGTACAATTATTTTGCATGGAAATTTGGCGTTTTATATTGTAGATCTGTAAATCTTAACAATAACACATTTAAATCTGTCCAAACAAAAGTCTAGTAGATAAAGTTTGAAACACAAAAACATAAATTATAATATCATAAATAAAAATAAATAATTAAAAAAAATAAATATAAATAGTAATAAAATAAATTTCCCCACAATTCACTATCGCTCAATTCTGCAAGTGTTCTAATTTACTATCGCTGTTTTCTAGCTGGTCTAAAACCACTTTTGACGTAAAGGGACACTTTTTGGTTGCTATGGACAATCTCCAGTTTCCAGGCAGAAAGAACAGTGTATATCATGTAAAACTGCATGCAGGGCATAGGACAAAGCACTGGGGACAAAAGGGATGTGAAATAATTTCACACAGTACTGTAATCTGTAAGATTACAGTACTGTATGTGTTATGATTTTTACTTTTTTTTTAATTTGCCGCCAGGCTCCGCCCCCGTGCGTCGCGACGCTCGCAGGGAACGGAGCCTGGCAAGGAAAGGCTTCGGAGGAGGATGGAGCCCGCAGACACAGCGGGGGACATCGCAGGATCCCGGGGACAAGGTAAGTAAGGAGGCACCAGGATCCTGTGATGTGTGGCTCGGGGTTACCGCTAATGGTCCTGAATTTTAACCCCGAGCCACACTCGGGAAAACCGCCAGGGAGGTTAAAGTGAAAGCCTAAAAACTCCTTCCAATATAGTGCCTGGGGGGTCCCCTTAGTCTACCTGTAAAGTGGCAGATCTGTATCATGTCTAGAATCTGCTGCAGCAATATTCGCATTTATGAAGCCAAAAAAAAAATTACATTTTCCCTGCAAGCTGACTTTATTTTGCTCAGCAACAGCTGGGGAGCCAGTGTGTATGAAGAGGCCACAATGTAGTGCACTGGGAACAAGATTAGAGATTTTTTGGATACATTCTGGTGTCACTTTGACTTTGTATAGAAGTGGGTGTTAATTGTGCCCATGAAACCTATACCAAAAACATTCTTCCAGATGAAATGATTGAACACCCTCAAAGCTAGGACTCCTTCCCCAACGCTCCTCTCTTGAACAACAGAAGACTCCACAACACTGTAACCCACTGAAGTCAGGAAAAATGCTCACAAAATCCTCTTTGACGTGTCCTCAAGAGATTTTATCTTCTGCACTCTCTGTGGGGATGGGATGAGTTCTGAGACCTTCCCCTTATAACTGTGGTCAAGGAGGGTTGCCAACCAGTAATCACCCTTCTCCTTTATGCCACATATTCTTGGGTTCTTTCACAGGCTTTGAAGCATGAGGTTGCCCATGCACCTCAAATTTGCAGAGGCTTGGGAAGCAGACTCCTCTGGGTCACTCAGGATGACCGCATTTGGAACTTCCTTCTCCCAGCCATATACTACTCCCAAGGTTCCTGGGGTTGGAGAGCCATCGCTTACAGATTAAGGCATGTCTTCCTCTTCTTCGAAGCCCATGAAAGTGCAAGATGCTCCTCATCCTCCTCCCCTCTCTCCTCCTGTGTGTTCTGTGACAAAGGAATGATGGTGTCTGGATAAAGTTGGCCTTGAAAGGAAAGGAAGTCCTCGTCTTCCTCCTGCTGCTCTGCCTCCAGTGCCCTGTCCATAATGCCACGCAGAGTCTGCTCCAGCAGGAACACAACAGGGATTGTGTCACTGATGCATGCACTGTCACAGCTCACCATCCTTGTGGCCTCCTCAAATAGTGACAATACAGTGCAGGCATCCTTAATGATCAGCCATTGGCATAGGGGAAAAAAAAGCTAAGGCGGCCCGAGCCTGTCGTGCCGTATTCGCAAAGGTACTCATTGACGGCCCTCTGCTGCATGTATAGCTGCTGCAGCATTGACAAAGTCGAGTTCCACCCGGTGGGCATGTCACAAATCAGGCGGTCTACGGGCTGGTGGATTTCCCGGCTGAATTTCAGCCAACCGAGCACTGGCTGTGTATAACCGCCTGAAATGGCTACAGACTCTTCTGGCCAGCTTTAGCACATCTTGCAACCCTGGGTACGTGTTTAGGAAACGCTGCACAACCAAATTGAGGTCATGTGCCCTGCCTGAGGACTGACCACCACGTCCACCTTTGCCTGTGGACACATTTGTTGCTGGCCCCCTTACAGTGCCAAGGTAATGTCTGCCTCTCCTTGTTGTGCTCCCAGACATTATTGAGGGGGGAGAGGGCAGTGCTTATAAGCAAATGTAAAGAAGAAGTTGAAATCTGTACGTAGATGCACTTTAATCAATGTAAAGAGGTGTTTGTGCACTTTAAGTTAAGTACTCACACTACACAGACACACTCCACGGATACACTATAATATATTGCAATATAATACGCCAAACGTACAGTGATGCACAGAACTATATGGCGTTAAACTGGCAGTAACGCACACAGAAGTGTAGCGGTACCCCCGTAAGGGCTGCTGATTTGGTTACTAGCAATCCACCAATCACTCTGCTGCCAACCCGGATTCACCATTTTAAAGACAATGAACGGTCATTTTTCTCTGTTTTGTTGCTTTTATTATGGGTTACAACTTGGATGGGAGAATAGGGAAATATGAGATGCCCATGATACAGCACATTCTTGAAATTACTCGTGACCTTGGCCTTGTATCTTTGTATTTCTGTGCATTTACTTCTTTACTGACTGTTACTTCTTCTCTTCTCTGTGCAAATCCTTTACTGCATAGTTACTGAGTTACTAACTTCACTTTCAATGGAACAAGAGGAATCACGCTGAATAATTCCGACTTGTAGACCAGAATGATATTGCCTTTATGAATCACAGAGGCAGATCTGCACACAGCCTCTCCCTTCAGCCTCTATGAAAAATGATAATCACCCAGTCTTTGGAAGGTATTACCAATGTGCTAACCAGGCCAGAGATGACACGTCCTCTACCCCCGTTGACCTGACACATGGCAATAAGCGGACTACTGCTCCCAGCCAGTCACACTGCTCTGACCAGCTTCTCTTCTTCTGTTACACTGACCTTCTCCTCCAGAACAGTTCTGTGTCCTCGGTCACAGAATGCTGCTCTACTCTCCTCCTGCTTGACTGCTACTTCCTCTGCTTGATCCTATTTACATCCAAGTCCTGTGTTCCCCGATTACAGCAGCCTGATGCCTTCTTAGAGATGAGGATCCTTATCTTTAGCTCCTTCCCAGCCGTTCCTCCATCCCTCCCGCGTCCACCGCATCACTCACGTGGGGACGCGTGGAACAGCACCTCAACACTCCATTCTGTGTTTCTGCTTCACAGAACTCCTCCCTGGAAGCATGTGACCTCAGCTTATATGGGAGGCCTGCCCCCTGCCAATGCAAGTTAATGATTGGTCAGGGCTCCTCACATGAGCTGCCTGCCACTCAGATCTCAAGTGCAACCTCTCTTCCAGAACTACCCTTCTGAAAGCAGGGGAGGCATCTCTGAGTCAGAGTGCAGGTGGCCTCACCCCCCACTACACTAATCACTCCCAGTCCCAAATCACAACAACCAGGCCCAGCCTAAAACACAGGCCTGGCTAAATTTACCTGCACTTGGGCCCTGAGCTAGAAAAATACTACTCTAGCACCTACCTTTAGGTAGAGGGTGCTACAGAAGTAAATGGTGTTAAACTGTTGGTAATGCACAAAACTATATGGTGTTAAACTGGCAGTAATGCACACAGAACTATATGGCTTTAAAATGGCAGTAATGCACAAAACTATATGGCATTAAATTGGCAGTAACGCACACAGAACTATTTGGCGTTAAAGTGGCAGTAACGCACACAAAATTACAGTTGGGACGGAAAGTATTCAGACCCCCTTAATTTTTTCACTCTTTGTTATATTGCAGCCATTTGCAAAAATCATTTAAGTTCATTTTTTTCCTCATTAATGTACACACAGCACCCCTTATTGACAGAAAAACTGAATTGTTGACATTTTTGCAGATTTATTAAAAAAAGAAAAACTGAAATATCACATGGTCCTAAGTATTTAGACCCTTTGCTCAGTATTTATTAGAGCAACCCCTTTGATCTAATACGGCCATGATTCTTTTTGGGAAAGATGCAACAAGTTTTTCACACCTGGATTTGGGGATCCTCTGCCATTCCTCCTTGCAGATCCTCTGCAGTTTTGTCAGGTTGGATGGTAAACGTTGGTGGACAGCCACTTTTAGGTCTCTGCAGAGATACTCAATAGGGTTTAAGTCAGGGCTCTGGCTGGACCATTCAAGAACAGTCACAGAGTTGTTGTGAAGCCACTCCTTCGTTATTTTAGCTGTGTGCTTAGGGTCATTGTCTTGTTGGAAGGTAAACCTTCGGCCCAGTCTGAGGTCCTGAACACTCTGGAGAAGGTTTTGGTCCAGGATATCCCTGTACTTGGCCGCATTAATCTTTCCCTCGATTGCAACCAGTCGTCCTGTCCCTGCAGCTGAAAAACACCCCCACAGCATGATGCTGCCACCACCATGCTTCACTGTTGGGACTGTATTGGACAGGTGATGAGCAGTGCCTGGTTTTTTCCACACATACCGCTTAGAATTAAGGCCAAAAAGTTCTATCATGGTCTCATAAGACCAGAGAATCTTATTTCTCACCATCTTGGAGTCCTTCGGGTGTCTTTTAGCAAACTCCATGCAGACTTTCATGTGTCTTACACTGAGGAGAGGCTTCTGTCGGGCCACTCTGCCATAAAGCCCCGACTGGTGGGAGGGCTGCAGTGATGGTTGACTTTCTACAACTTTCTCCCATCTCCCGACTGCATCTCTGGAGCTCAGCCACAGTGATCTTTGGGTTCTTCTTTACCTCACTCACCAAGGCTCTTCTCCTCTGATAGCTCAGTTTGGCCGGACGGCCAGCTCTAGGAAGGGTTCTGGTCATCCTAAACGTCTTCCATTTAAGGATTATGGAGGCCACTGCAGCAGAATTTCTTTGTAACCTTTGCCAGATCTGTGCCTTGCCACAATTCTGTCTCTGAGCTCTTCAGGCAGTTCCTTTGACCTCATGATTCTCATTTGCTCTGCACTGTGAGCTGTAAGGTCTTATATAGACAGGTGTGTGGCTTTCCTAATCAAGTCCAATCAGTATAATCAAACACAGCTGGACTCAAATGAAGGTGTAGAACCATCTCAAGGATGATCAGAAGAAATGGACAGCACCCGAGTTAAATATAAGTTAAATATATGAGTGTCACAGCAAAGGGTCTGAATACTTAGGACCATGTGATATTTCAGTTTTTCTTTTTTAATAAATCTGCAAAAATGTCAACAATTCTGTGTTTTTCTGTCAATATGGGGTGCTGTGTGTACATTAATAAGGACAAAAAATGAACTTAAATGATTTTAGCAAATGGCTGCAATATAACAAAGAGTAAAAAATGTAAGGGGGTCTGAATACTTTCCGTCCCCACTGTATATGGCGTAACGCACACAGAAGTAAATGGAGTTAAACTGACAGTAACGCAATCAAATAGACGGTGTTCAACCGTCACTACACTGACGCTATCTGAACTGTCCCTACTCTAGCTATATACTATGTAAAGATTACTGACACAGTCTCACTACACTACACTGAAACTATCTGAACTGTCCCTACTCTAGCTGCACACTATGCAAAGCTGAATGATGGTCCTCCTCACTACACTCACACTATCCCTAGACTGACACTAAAACAAAAATTATTAGTCGGCTTCTTAACTGCAAAGTGTGCCACGTCCAATAATTAAATCATCGAGCAAAAAGGAAATTCCCCTATTGGTGGACTTTAAAGGCGCGTATATATAAATATAAGAGACTGACACTAAACTAATATTCTACACTGACAATTGAAGCAAAATAGCACAGTATAGCACACTAACTAATAGCACTGAACAGAGCCCTGTTCTATCTCTCTCCACGCCAAAATCACCCTGAAAATGGCTGCCATTGAAAGAATACTTTTATACTGTGGGGCGGGAATGAGCCATGATTGGATAAAGTCAGGATGACAGTGTCCAATCATGACTCTGACAGTGCTCTGTGCCCTGATTGGCTGAAGCTTTCACTGCTCCAGCCAATCAGGGCTTGAAATGCACTGTTCAGCGCCGCAATGCATTGTGGTCGGTTCGGGGGGCCGAACAAACGGTCGAACGTCCCGTTTGTTCGGCTGTTCGTCGAAAGTTCGAACAGTGAAAGTTCGGGCTGAACCGTTCGCCCATCCCTACCGGAGAGCAGTACTATAATGAGTATCTAAAGGCAACAGTGAAGCATAGTGGAGGTTCCTTGCAAGTTTGGGGCTGCAATTCTGCAAATGGAGTTGGAAACTTGGTCAGGATCAATGGTGTCCTCAATGCTGAGAAACAGAGGCAGATACGTATCCATTATGCCATACCATGAGGGAGGCTTGTGATTGGTCCCAAATTTATTCTGTAGCAAGACAACAACCCCAAACATACAGCCATTGTCATTAAGAACTATCTTTAGCGTAAGGAAGAACAAGAAGTCCTGGAAGTGATGGTTTGGCTCCCGCAGAGCCCTGATCTCAACATCATCGAGTCTGTCTGGGATTACATGAAGAAACAGAAGGATTTGAGGCAGCCTACATCCACAGAAGATCTGAGGTTAGTTCTCTAAGATGTTTGGAACAACCTACCTGCTGAGTTCCTCCAAAATCTCGGGTGCTGCAGACACCATCTTGGGTAAGGGAAACCAGCAGTGAACAGCCGGTTCCCTACTATGCATGCGTAAAAAGCACTGGCTTTGTGAATGGCCTGGCTGCAGGGGTAGGAGGAGGGGGGCGGCGAACTCCTAGATGAGTTCACCATGGCAAAGTCAGCCGGAAGTTGGAGCGGGTACCTGTCAAAACCAAATACTCACTCTCCCTCCCCTCCCTCCGAAAAGAGCCAAATGTGGCACCGGGGGGGGGGGGGGGGGGTGCATATAAGCAGTTTCCCCTTTTTGAGCGGAGAAGCACTTTAACACATCTATTTCTGAAAGCATTCTTAATTTACAGTATTTTTTTCACACCTGCCTAAAACTCTTGTACTGTATATATTATATATATATATATATATATATATATATATATATATATATATATACTGTACTGCCAAATGACAGTTTTGCAGTTTTGCATTGTGGGATTGTGCCAAAACTGGGAGGCAAGTGCTTGGCTTGCGGTTGCGGAGAATTCCCATTCACTTACTATAAATGAAGTCCAATGCTGCCAGGATAACCAGAGTTAGAGCTTCCAGGGACATACAAAAAAATCTAAAAATACCAGCACAGAAGATCATACTATAGTAGGTAAAAATAAATGACATTTTCTTTTAACAACATACATTGCACTTACAAAATGGAGGGAGAAAGCAAGTCCATCTTTGTCTGTTCACTCCAAGTGATGATAAGTGCAGATAGCCAGATCCCACTAGGCCAGGGCTGCACCATCAACAGTGGGATCTGCCTGTCTGCACTCATTGTCACTTGGACCGAACACACAAAGATGGACTGGACTTGTGCTCCCTCTCCGTTTTGGAAGTGCGATATATATTGTTACAAAAAAATGTCATTTGTTTTTACCCACTACTGTACAATATGATTTTTTTCTGCATGTCCCTGGAGCCTCCCATTCTATTTATTCTAAATAAAATCAATTGTGCTCGCGCTAAAAATGTGAATTGAAAAAAATATGAATATATATAAACTGAGTATAAAATATAAACTAATTGTGCAGAAATATTAAACCATAATTAGTATGCTAATAAAAACATACATGTAAAAAAATATATATATAATGTGCAATCCTTATATATAAAATTCACAAAGTGCATCCACATAAAAGTGCAATCCTTATAAATGCTGAAAGTGCATCATGCATGAATACATAGTTGCCAACATTGTAAAAAAAAAATGTGGGACACTTTTGTGGCTGTAGGCGGAGCTGTCCAATAATTAGGGGGCGGGGCACTCACCAGCAGGCGTGGCCTAGCCAAAAAAGACAAGTGCGGCGCGCGAAGCCGACAAATGGGCGTGGTTTACGCAAAATTGTGGGCGTGGCTTAAATGGGCGTGGCTCTAGAGGGTGTGGTTAGAGTCTGAAATGAATGAGGGATGGAGAGGGGGAGAGAGGGGGAGAGAGGGGGAGAGAGAGGGAAATGACGGGACAGCAGCCCCAGATCCTACACAATAAAAATATGTGTATTCTAGAAAGTTTAACAATCAGCAGATAAAGATACTCCAAACACCTGGTGTTAATGCTTCAATCATCCCGGCACCATGGTTGTTATGGTGTCAGGATGATTGAAGCGCATTATTTCTATTATTACATTGTAATATAAAATGAAATCATTCAACTCACCATAATGCAGAATCAGTGGGATCCCTGAGAGTGTCACCAGCCACATCGCCTGCCACCAGCCGTCCGTCCTTGCTTCAGATGTCCGAGCAGAGTCCGTCCTTGCATCAGGTGCCCCCAGCGGAGCCCCCCTCACACCAGGAGTCCCCGGCGGAGCCCCCCTCACATCAGAAGTCCCCAGCGGAGCCCCCCTCACATCAGGAGTCCCCGGCGGAGCCCCCCTCACACCAGGAGTCCCCGGCGGAGCCCCCCTCACATCAGGTGTCCCCGGCGGAGCCCCCCCTTACACCAGGAGTCCCCGGCGGAGCCCCCCCTCACACCAGGAGTCCCCGGCGGAGCCCCCCCTCACACCAGGAGTCCCCGGCGGAGCCCCCCCTCACATCAGGAGTCCCCGGCGGAGCCCCCCCTCACATCAGGAGTCTCCGGCGGAGCCCCCCTCACATCAGGAGTCCCCGGCGGAGCCCCCCTCACATCAGGAGTCCCCGGTGGAGCCCCCCCTCACATCAGGTGTCCCCAGTGCCCCCCCCTCACATCAGGTGTCCCCAGTGCCCCCCCCCTCACATCAGGTGTCCCCAGTGCCCCCCCCTCACATCAGGTGTCCCCCCCTCACATCAGGTGTCCCCAGTGCCCCCCCACTCACATCAGGTGTCCCCAGTGCCCCCCCCACTCACATCAGGTGTCCCCAGTGCCCCCCCCACTCACATCAGGTGTCCCCAGTGCCCCCCCCCACTTACATCAGGTGTCCCCAGTGCCCCCCCCCTCACATCATGAGTCCCCGGCGGAGCCCCCCCTCACATCAGGAGTCCCCGGCGGAGCCCCCCTCACATCAGGAGTCCCCGGCGGAGCCCCCCCTCACATCAGGAGTCCCCGGTGGAGCCCCCCCTCACATCAGGTGTCCCCAGTGCCCCCCCCTCACATCAGGTGTCCCCAGTGCCCCCCCCCTCACATCAGGTGTTCCCAGTGCCCCCCCTCACATCAGGTGTCCCCAGTGCCCCCCCCACTCACATCAGGTGTCCCCAGTGCCCCCCCCACTCACATCAGGTGTCCCCAGTGCCCCCCCCCACTCACATCAGGTGTCCCCAGTGCCCCCCCCACTCACATCAGGTGTCCCCAGTGCCCCCCCTCACATCAGGTGTCCCCAGTGCCCCCCCCACTCACATCAGGTGTCCCCAGTGCCCCCCCACTCACATCAGGTGTCCCCAGTGCCCCCCCCAACTCACATCAGTTGTCCCCAGTGCCCCCCCCACTCACATCAGGTGTCCCCAGTGCCCCCCCCTCACATCAGGTGTCCCCAGTGCCCCCCCCTAACATCAGGTGTCCCCCCCTCACATCAGGTGTCCCCAGTGCCCCCCCACTCACATCAGGTGTCCCCAGTGCCCCCCCCACTCATATCAGGTGTCCCCAGTGCCCCCCCCCACTCACATCAGGTGTCCCCAGTGCCCCCCCCACTCACATCAGGTGTCCCCAGTGCCCCCCCCACTCACATCAGGTGTCCCCAGTGCCCCCCCACTCACATCAGGTGTCCCCAGTGCCCCCCCTCACATCAGGTGTCCCCAGTGCCCCCCCCACATCAGGTGTCCCCCCCTCACATCAGGTGTCCCCAGTGCCCCCCCCACTCACATCAGGTGTCCCCAGTGCCCCCCCCCCTCACATCAGGTGTCCCCAGTGCCCCCCCCCTCACATCAGGTGTCCCCCCCCACATCAGGTGTCCCCCCCACTCACATCAGGTGTCCCCAGTGCCCCCCCTCACATCAGGTGTCCCCAGTGCCCCCCCCTCACATCAGGTGTCCCCCCCTTACATCAGGTGTCCCCCCCTCACATCAGGTGTCCCCCCCCTCACATCAGGTGTCCCCCCCACTCACATCAGGTGTCCCCCCCTCACATCAGGTGTCCCCTGTGCCCCCCCCACTCACATCGTGTCCCACAGCGGTGCGCGCGCTCACCCCCCACCTAGAACCCCCGCCCCTTTCCATATCAGACTGGCAGCGGGGCGGGGGGTAGGCGGGGCGAGGCGGAGCGGGGCGGGGCGGGCCGAGGCGGAGCGGGGCGGGCCGAGGCGGAGCGGGGCAGGGGGTGGGCGGCGACGCAGAAGCTTCGTCTAGCCCCCCCCAGCCGTCTTCCTGAACTTCAACAAAATGGCGGCCGGCGGAGACAATGTCTCCGCTGGCCGCCGACCTCTAGCGGCGGCGGCGGCGGCGGTTTCAAAAACCGGAACCGAATTTTTCGGGACATTTCCCGGGACGCCACAAATCCGGGAATGAAGTCCAAGTCCCAGGAATGTCCCGGGAAATTCGGGACAGTTGGCAGCTATGTGAATATAGACCTAATTAATCAGTGCAAATCCTGTGACAATCAAGTGTCCAAACAAAATACGATCAGCAGATTCAAACTGAAACAAAGAAGTGCAAAAAAACAGTGTCCATGAATTAAGTGTTCATCATGCTTCTCCTGAAAAGTGTCCAAATCACAACAAGCTGGATGTGCTCTCCCGTGATCCCCCACTTGTGCTTGCGCTCACCTCTATTCGTGTGACACGGTAGTTAAACAGTGTCAAAACACGCATTGGGGCCACTCCTGGGCTCACTCAGGATGCAATGATGTATGTCCAATCCTCACAGGTAAAACATCATTCATAAAAGAGAAAAAGAAAGCTCCATGGTGTAATATAGTAAGGGATTTATTTAAAGTAAAAGAAGTTCCTCCAGGAGGGTACTCACAGTATGCAGGTGCTACAGTGCACCAAACTATACAGGTGTATTTCGTTTAGCAGCGGCTCGTATGGCGTGCCCCCAGAGGAAGGCACGTGATCACGTGAGCCGAATACGCGTCGGGGAGGGGTAGGACGGAGCTGTCAGCAGGGAAGGAGAGGAATATACACCACACCGCACGCCATACGAGCCGCTGCTAAACGAAATACACCTGTATAGTTTGGTACACTGTAGCACCTGCATACTGTGAGTACCCTCCTGGAGGAACTTCAAGTAGCCAATAAAATGCAATATAGGTCGTTGAAAAGGTTGAATTTTATTGATACAAAAAATCTAATAACATATTAAAAAATCACTAAAATGAATGCTGACTATTTGAGTCAGGACATGAACTGGATATGGCGTACAATTATAACGGACAATTGTAGGCTTAAAAGCCAATTCTGGTTCTGGGGTTCTGGTATTTTTTCATGTATTTTATGGGGTGTGCGGCCTACCCGTCTACACTCATGTGAGTGCTTTTTGACTGTTTGCATCCTGAATTACCCTTTGAAAACACCAGGATGATGCTATTTCTGGATTTTTCTGCTGAGGATACACTGACCCCAAAGCACCCTCCCCATGTTGAGGGCAAGCGGCCTGGTATGGTTGGGGGGGGGGGTTTCCTGGCCTGCCATGGCTGCTTGCTCAGATAAGGTTCTGTTATGGATATTAAATACACTGCCACTAATTAACTAGCCTGCCTAATCTAGCTCAATCTATCTCCATCCACAGTCACACACTATACATGGCCACTATGTAAGCAGCCTTATATAGTGTGGGGCGTGGACTTAGTCCCCTTGAGCCATGATTGGCCAAAGGCACCCTGCCTTTGGCCAATTATGGCTCTCACAGCAGAGCGCGCTGGCCAATCATCAGACATCAATGCACTGCAATCTCGAAGTGCATTCTGCGGTGTTCGAATTTGCCACAGCAAAATGACATCTCTTGACTTTGACAGCTGTTATATAGGCAAGGGCAGGGCCACCCGGTGACGTAACATGAGAAAGAAGTGGAGTCACCTGGTTACGTCATGCTGTCATAGCCAAGAGACAGCAGTCGGCGGGATGCCTCTCTTCGAGGCGGAGCTTTTTTTTTTTAGATTTTTTTTAACCGGTTCAATACAGGGCATTTTCACCTCCTTCCTTCCCAGACCAATTTTTAGTTTTCAGTGCTGTCGCACTTTAAACGACAATTGCGCGGTCGTGCGACGTTGTACCCAAACAAAATTGACGTCCTTTTTTCCCCACAAATAGAGCTTTCTTTTGGTGGTATTTGATCACCTCTGCGGTTTTTATTTTTTGCGCTATAAACAAAAGAAGAGGGTGCAAGCATACTGGTATCATTAGTTACATGTGTATATATACACGAATCGCATTCCTTCCAATTTGTATTCTATCTTGATGTTTTTTATGATGTTTTTGTAACGAATAAACTATCATTTACTTACTATACATTCTCCTATATGTCCTTTTATATGTGCTTTTAAAGTCCACTAGGGGAACTTGTTCTGTTCATAAACAAAAGAAGAGCGACAATTTTGAAAAAAACACAATATTTTTTACTTTTTGCTATAATAAATATACCAATTTTTTTTTAAAAAAACAAATTTTTTCCTCAGTTTCAGCCGATACGTATTCTTCTACATATTTTTGGTAAAAAAAATCGCAATAAGCATATATTGATTGGTTTGCGCAAAAGTTATAGCGTCTGTAAAATACGGGATAGATTTATGGCATTTTTTTAAAAATTATTTATTTATTTTTTTTACTAGTAATAGCGGCGATCTCGATTTTTTTTTTGTGACTGCGACATTATGGCGGACACATCGGACACTTTTGACACATTTTTGGGACCATTCACATTTATACAGCGATCAATGCTATAAAATTGCATTGATTTCTGTGTAAATGTGACAGGCAGTGAAGGGGTTAACCACTAGGGGGCAGGGAGGGGTTAAATGTGTTTCCTAGGGAATGCTTCTAACTGTAGGGGGAGGGGACGCACAAGGGGAGGAGACCGATCAGTGTTCCTCCGTTCTGGGAACACAGATCGGTCTCCTCTGAGCTGACAGGACGTGGATCTGTGTGTTTACACATACAGATCCACGGTCCGGCCCGGTTAACGGGCAATCGCGGGTGCCCGGCGGACATCGCGGCCGCCGGGCACACGCACCGGGTCTCTAACAACATGGCGGGTGCGCACGCGCGCCCCCTAGGCTGCCAGGAACCCGAGGCCGTCATATGACATCCACCCAGGATGGGAGATCCCATCTGTGGACGTCATTTGACAATAGGCCGGTATTGAAGTGGTTAAATAAAGTAATTGTCAAAAACTGTCTCCTGTCGTCTTTACTTTTTTGACACTTTTTTTGGTGAATGGGTAGGGGTACCCCCTACCCATTCGCATAGGGTGGGCCGGGATCTGGGGGCCCCCTTGTTTAAGGGAGCTTCCAGATTCTAAGAAGCCCCCTGCCCACAGACCCCCACAACCACCAGGCAAGAGTTGTGGGGATGGGGCCCTTGCCTGGGGCAAGTGGCCTGGTATGGTTGGGGGGGGGAGCGAGCGTTACATAACCGGGTGACCCCGCCCCTCTCTGACATCACAGGGAAAGCTATAGGGAAGTCCCCGTGAAGTCCCCGTGCATCAGAGGGGGCGGGGTCACCAGGTGGCCCCGCTCTCAGTTATATAAGAAATGTCAGAAGAACAGAAGCATCACACAGCGGGAACCTCCCATGGATGCAGAATGAAGTGGGGAAGAAGAAGCCGGAGGAAGATGCGGACAAGAAGACCGAAGGAAGAAGCAGAGGATCGGAGGAAGAAGAGGAAGAATCGGGGGAAGAACAAGATGGAGGAAGAAAACTGAATGAAGACCAGAAGAGGATGGAAGAAGAAGCGGGGAAAGAAGAAGACTTTAATAAAGGAATTGTTAAAAACCGTCTCTTGTCTTTTTTAACATTTTTGACACTTTTTTTGTGAAATGGTAGGGGTACATATGTACCCCATTACCATTTCACACGGGGGGGGCGGGGATCTGGGGGTCCCCTTCTTAAAGGGGGCTTCCAGATTCCGATAAGCCCCCTGCCCGCAGACCCCCACAACCACTGGGCAAGGGTTGTGGGGATGAGGCCCTTGTCCCCATCAACATGGGGACATCCTAGGACATAAGGGGGGGAGGGTTAAAAGGTAACCCTAAGAAACAATCAACATGGGGACATCCTAGGACATAAAGGGGGGGAGGGTTAAAAGGTAACCCTAAGAAACAATCAAGGAGATCAGCCACGGTATATGAATTAAATAATAGAAGCTTTATTGGTGAAGTACAAAATTATTGACAGTGTTCCAATCCAGGCGGAACAACCCTACCCTGGTTGGATAATGTTCACGTAATTTGCAAAAAATTCATGAATCACTAATAAAATCACATTGTAATAAGACAATATTGTCACAAATTAAAAAGCGCTAATGCATGAGCTCTACTATATCAAGACTAATACCAAAGACCAGGAGGAAAAATGGACTTGAAAAGAAAATTAGTTTCCCAAGGGTGACACCAAAGGTAATTGTAGCAATTACCTGAAGGTGTCCTGAAGGGCCTGGTATGGAATTTGGCGGGACCCCCACACATTTTTTTTTTTTTTGGTTCGAGGTTTGGATCTGGTTTCATACCAGATCCAAAGGGCCTGGTAATGCACTGTGGGGGAACCCCAGGCCATTTTTTTTCAATGACTTTTATGAGTATTGCAGAGACCCGACAATTCATTATAGCTGCTGGCGCTACCGCTTGTACTTTTAAAGGGGTTGTAAATGTAGCACTAACTCACGGTGGAGCTGCTGGTTTAAGCGGGTCTGTTACCTTCACCTTGCTTCCCTCTGTTTCACCGGCACACCAGGTCTAGGGTTCCGTTGAGTTTACCTCTGGACGACACACGCACCGACACTGGAGTACGTTTTCAATGCTTTATTGAACAGACAAACTTTAGGAAGTAGCAGGAAAGAGGCGGAAAAGGAAACTCTCAGGAGAAACTCAAATATCTTCTTGCAAAATCTTAGCGACAAATGTCCCGGTAGAATTCAGATAATTATGTGGAATGTGCTCCCCTCATGGGACACACTCTTTGCTCGTCTGGATAGGCCTCTTTGACCGGTCTAGCAGCCAGTACGCAGCACGAATCTAAAGTCTCTGCCACAGACTTGTTTGGGGGGATAAATCTGCACGATCCTCTGCCACAGGATATATCAGATTTTCTGCAGTGAACAGTCAGTCACAGTGCCTGAACCTTTAAGCCGAACCGGCAACACTATTCTGTATGCTTACTTCTTTTGGATACGTCCTTCAGCCGAGTCACCAGGCCCCTCTATAGACCAGCACGCTGCGTGATCTCTCCAAAACAGGTCCTCCCCTGGGATCTCCTTGGCTGTCCAGCTTCGTCACACAGGACCGACAGCTCAGGACCATTCCTCGGCCGCGGTGGTAGGCCCCAGACAAGCCTCTGGACCCACCCCTGCGCCGTAGCATCGTGGGCCTCCCGATCGGAGGACCACGAGGTAGCTCCTTAACGCATACCTGTCGGCCAGGAGGGCAAGGAGGGCCAGCAGGTGGCTGTAAAACGACCTTAGAACATGGCGTCTGTCCCACCTCCACCAAGCTTGTCTCCGAGACAGAGGAACATCTATACACTTCGACACGTTGCCTTTCCAACACTGACCAGTAGCAACAGCGACACCCAGCACGGAAGCACACACAACGTCAGCCAAGCTGGAACAGAGGCGAACTTTTAACCTTCCTAACACACAATTTACTAAATTTACCTAATCTGCGGTAGATTGTAAATCTACCAGCGCTACATAAAGGTAAAAGTTTTTTCACCTTAATGCATTCTATGCATTAAGGTGAAAAAACATCTGACCATACCGGCCCCCCAGCCCCCCCGTTTTACTTACCTGACTCCTCAAAAGTCCCACGCCCCCCCCCGACATCCTATCTTCGCCGCTCAGCCTGGCCGTTGATTGGTTAGAGTGGATGGATTGAAAGCAGCGCAGCCATTGGCTCGCGCTGCTGTCAATCACATCCAATGACACGGCACGCCGGGGGGTGGGGCCGAGTGATACAGTGAGCGGCTATGGCCCGCAAGCACTCAACACCATGCAAGGGAGCTCACATGAAAGTGTTAAGTCCTTGCGGGGGGGAGCCGAGACAGCCGCCGAGGGACCCCAGAAGACCAGGACCCGTATATCACTTCAGGGCCTCCGAAATCCTGGGTCCCAAAAACCTCTCTCTACTAACACAGAGAGGACTGCGAGTCTATCCTCTCCTTAACATGGCTATCCCGGTAATTCCTCACCCATCTCGGGTGATCCCCTGAATACTCACACACTTCCTGTAAAATGGATCATAACCCAAATACTGGTGCCACATAGCACCCGTCCAGGACCCAACCTTGGCATCCTGTATATATCCCCCCCCTCTGCCTCAATGCAGAGGTGTTGGAGGCTGATGGCTGATGTTGATGTTGTCTCCCGAGTCTGTGCTCTACCACAAAATTTAACTCCTGGAGAGAAAGAGACCATATTGTCATTGTGGCATTGGTCTGCTTGTTTTGTGTCATCCAGGTCAATGGGGCATGGTTTGACACCAGGTGGAACCTCCTACCTAGCAGAAAGTACCGCACAGAGTACAGAGCCCATTTGATGGCGAGACACTCCCGTTCCACCACAGCGTAGTAGTTTTTCTCCGCTGTCGTCAGTTTCCTACTGAGAAAAACTACGGGGTGCTCTTCCCCATTGACCACTTTAGACAAAACCGCTCCGAATCCTTTGCTTGAATCATCTATCTGCGCCACAAATTCTGGAGCTATGAGCACCGGATGCTGGCACAATGCTGTCATAAGCTTCTGAAAAGCTTCTTTGGCATCCGCATTTCACTTTATCATTACTGACTCCCTGCCTTTTGTTAAGTCAGTCAATGGTGCAGAAATGGTGGTAAAGTTGGGGACAATCCTCCGGTAGTAGCCATCTATGCCCAAAAATGCTCTGACCTGCAGTTCTGTATGGCCTCCACCTTACTCATTTGAGGCTTCACCAGCCCTCTACCCACAATGTATCCTAGGTACTTGGTCTCACCATTCCAACTGGATACTTCTCAGGATTGATTGTATACCCTGCTTTCTTCAAAGAGTCTATGGGGTTGATTTACTAAAGCTAGAGAGTGCAAAATCAGGCTCACTTCTGCATAAAGACCAATCAGCTTTCAGGTTTTATTGCCAAAGTTTAATTGAACAAGCTGAGGTAAGAAGATGATTGGTTACCCTGCACAGCTGCACCAGATTCTGAGTGTACCAGCATTAGTAAATCTACCCCTATGACTGCTTAAACCCGGGGAAGTTGAGACTCCCAATCGGTACTGAAAATGACAAGGTCATCCAGGTAGACCGAAGTGTATTGTCGATGGGGGCGTAATGTTTTTTCCATTGACCTTTGGAACATAGCCGGGGCAGAGTGTAAGCCGAATAGCATCTTTTTATACTGGAAGTGGCCTCCTGGAATGGAGAAAGCATTTTCTCCCTTGCTTCCTTGGTGAGGGGAATATGCCAGTACCCTTTTGTGAGGTCCAATGTGGTGATGTACCGGGTGGGACCCAACCTCTCAATTAACTCATCTACCCGGGGCATCAGATAGGCATCAAATTGGGAAACTTCAGTAAGTCATTGCAAAAGCGCAGGGTGCCAAAAACGATTGGACTTGACCACTCACTCTGCGACTCTTCAATGACATCAAGTTCAAGCACTCTTTTTACTCAGACACTGTCTTCCTATGTGGCTCTGGGATGCGATATGGCTTTAAACTGATTTTTACATTGGGCTCTGTTACAATGTCATGCTCGATGACGTTCGTGAGACCAGGCAACCCTGAAAACATTTCCCTGTTTCTGCAGAAACTCTTTTGCTTGTAGAGTTTGCCGTTTAGACAGGGTAGTAGCAACTTGCACCAGGTCAACTCCTGCAGAGTCCCCTGCATTGACACTTACCACAGCGGATACCTGTTCTCGGTCTCTCCAGGGTTTTAACAAGTTTACAGTATATGATAAATTTGCCAGATTTATGTACCCTGTAGTTCACATCCCCCACTTTTTCCACCACCTCAAATAGACCCTGCCACTTGGCCAAAAATTAGCTTTCTACCGTGGGGATCAGAACTGTCACCTGGTCCCCTACTTGAAACTGTCTGACTTTAGCTGACCCATTTTGGACTCTCTTTTGGGCATCCTGAGCCTTCTGGAGATGCTCCCTCACTAAGGGCATCACCCTAGCCATCCTCTCTCGCATTTGGGAGCTATGTTCTACCACGGTTTTGTGCGGTGAGGACTCACTTTCCTATGTTTCCTTTACTAGAACTAGCAATTAACGGGGTCTTCGCCCGTATACCAGTTCAAATGGCGAGAAGCCCGTGGATGCCTGTGGAAACCTCCCATATGGCAGATACCAGGGCAGGGAGCAACATTTCCCAATCCTTCCCGTCCTTCTGAACCACCCTTTTTAACATCGACTTCAGGCTTTTGTTAAACCTCTCAATGAGGCCATCTGTCTGCAGGTGATAGACGGACATCCGCAACTGCTTAATCTGAAACAGTTTGCACAAGTTCGCCATCACCTTCTACATAAAAGGGGAGTCCTGGTCCATCAGTATCTCTTTGGGGAACCCCGTTCGTGAAAACATGTGAAACAATTCACGTGCAATGGCCTTAGAGGAAGTTTTCCTTAAAGGGACCGCTTCTGGATACCTAGTTGCATAGTCTAGGATGACTAACATATATTGGTGTTCCCTTGCTGACTTTACCAAGGGTTCTCCAAGATCCATAACAATCGGTTCAAATGGCACCTCAATTATTGGCAGGGGCACCAGGGGGTTTCTGTAGTGGGACACTGGGGCGGTTAACTGGCAAGTGGGACAAGATGCACAGTATCTTTTAACCTCTCCTTCACCCCTGGCCAGTAAAACAGGTTGGTTATCCTGGCCTCGGTTTTTTCAGCCCCCAGGTGTCCTCCCAATGCATCGTTGTGGGCTAGATCGAGGAGCATCCGCCTATATGGCTGGGGATCTAGCAAGTGCTCTACAGTTTCCCCTTGGCTTTCAGTCACTCGATAAACCAAGTCCCCATTCAACGAAAAATGAGGAAACCTCTGATCTGCACCAGGTATTTGTGGGACCCCATTAATAACAGAAACCTGCTCTCAAGCATTGACCATGATAGGATCCTGTAACTGGGCAATGCCAAACGCACCCCTGGATGCGTCCAGGTCCAGGTCTGGGTGCACTGGCCTAGGGGAAGTTTCCCCTTAATCCTCTTCAACAAGGGTCTGCAATGGGGAGAGTTCCTCTTCATCCTCACTCAACATGACCTGTAATGGAGAGACCCCCCCTCAGAGGTAAATTCTGTTTTGAGACACGAAACATGAACATTATTACCCATATTAACATTCTCTGCAATGTCATTATCATCGACAGGTATTTCCACATTAGGGGGGTGTGCTGTAGGGGTTAGGCCCGGACCCCTCAGACTCTGTCCCTTTAAAGGCCCAGTGTCCGCAGTCCTCTTGGCTGTCCAGTAAGTTCACTCTGTACCTGGTTCCATAGTTCAAGAAACAGTGGACAGTCCCTCCCCACTAGGATATTGTGCATCAAGCTTTTTATCACCCCAACTTCTTATGTCACCAAGGTATGGCCATAAGCAGTGGACACCGGGACCAAGGGGTATTCCCTGATGTCCCCACGGATACATACTACCTGTAGAGTCTTACCTACCGGGCCTGGCAAGTACTATTGTCACCATGCTACCGGTCCAGTAGAGCCTTGGCAGGGAGGTGGTTCACCCACACTTCACATTCAAACAGCAGCCATGTCAAGATGGGTGGCACATGCTCTTTGGACATAGAAAGAGCTTCTCCTGCCAACTCTGCAATCCATGGGGTTGTCAGATAAGGGTACTCACCAAGGCTGAGATGCTGAGAGCGGTAACCTCTTGGGACTAAGCGCACTCCACTCCTGGAGATGGTACAGGAGGTGAAGGGCACAAAGAGGCACGAGTCACCAGCAGGGTGGGCAGGTCTTGCGTGAAGGTCACCGGCAGGGAGACAGCTGTGCAGGACTGGAAGATGCTGAAGCTCAAGAAGGCAGATGAACAGCTGATCCAACAACAGGCCAGGGGTCAAACACCGTTGACTAGTAAGAGTTTCTAGATAGGCAAAAACAGTCTAGTGCAAAGGACTGTTAGCAAGTCTGTCAGCAGGCTGATGACTTAGTACTGAAGATTGATAGCAAAGTCCGTAAACAGGCCGGGGGTCAAACACAGGTAACTGGAAGTAAAGTCTGTGAGCAAGCCAGGGGTTAAGCACTGAAGATAATAGCGAAGTCCAGGAGTATGCTGAGGGTCAATCACTGGAGACAGGAAGCAATATCTGTAGACAGGCCGAGGGTCAAACACAGGAAGCAAGTGGAGAAGTCCAAGAGGCAAGCCGAGGGTCAGATGCAGGAAGAGATCAGAGCAGGTCAAGGTCAATCCGGGTCACAACAGGTAATCAAGAATCAGGATACAAGCAGGAAACACACGGGGAGCTGAAAGACAAACCAGCAATCTGGTCATGGCACAGAGTGGCTTTTATAGGCCAATGGGAGGCTCATGTTGTGCGCGTGCTATTGCGTACGCTGAACCGCGCACGCGCATTAGCCGTTTTGCTGAATTGCACACACACATTAGCCGTTTAGGCGAATTGCGCACGTGCATTAGCCAATTCGCTGTATTGTGCCCAGGGATGCGCCGGAGTGCCGCTCTACCGTGCATGTGCAAAGGAAGGCAGCGATATTGGCGAGACTGGTACTTGCTTCTTTCCTGACAGGGGTCCTCCTGACGCGGGCATTGTGCCCGGGTATGTCCCCAGGACCAGCATCGCAAACACTATAGGTCCCCCATTCTTGTGACAGGGACCAACCTCTGAGAGCCTGGAGCAGTTGATGCCTGGATGTCGGTTCCAGGGTCTGGCCATGCTTCCCTCCTAGGTGCTGCCTCTTGTCTGGCTGCCCTTAGTGTGGGTTCCCAATGCTTGGCAGGCCTGAGCAGGTCCTCCACTACGGTACATCTTTCGATCAACTCTACCAGCTGGTCTGCGGTTGCAGGGTCTCCATGGCTTACCCAGCGCTGTAGGTCACCTGGTAGGGACCGCAGGTTACGGTCCATCACCACCCATTTCACCATTTGCAGGCCTGTCAACTTTTCTGGTTGCAGCCTTTTCTTGACCAGCTGCACCAGTTCATGCATTTGGGACCTTGGTGGTCAGTCAGGTTGGTACCTCCAACGGTGCACCCTCTGAGCCTGGACGGCTATGGTCACTGCCTTCAGACGCTCATAGTCCCCGATGTGCTTGGTAGGCAGGTCAAAGTAGGCCTTTTGTGGGTCACTGATAAGAAAAGGGGAGATAATGCCAGCCCATTGGTCACAGGGCCACCCCATTTGTCACGGGGGCCCCCCCTCTCTCTCTGCCATCCTTTCAGTAGTAAGATAGGCCTCCACATCATCGCTGGGTGTCAGTTTCTGCAAGAAATGGCTGGCCCTCGCGGATACTTTTTTGCCAGAGGCAATGACCAATTGCTTCTGTACCCATGCCAGGCGCTGCACTGCCTCTTGCAAGGCAACCACTTGTGTTAGTGTGGACTCCTGCTGGGCTGTAAATTGGGTTGCTAGCAACCAAGTGTTTTCTTGTTGGGCAGCTACAGCCTGTGCCAGGCCCTGCTGCTGCTGAGCCGTCGCCTCCTCATGGCGACGGTTCGCCACCGAGGCTGGCTGCTTGATAACCTCCTCCATGTCCTTTTCTGCTGTTTGCAGTGTCTCAACTGATTTCACTCAAGACATGCCATAGGTACACTGTCTCTTTAAATGTCAGTTTCAGGTTTAACGGCTTTTGCGGCTGCAATGCACTCTGCCAGTATCCAAGACATCAGTTGTAAAGTTTGGGGTTTATAGCTCCATGGGAACATGTGCAAAGCCGTTTAACTTAAACAAAATGGTGTTAATTTTTCTTTAGGCAACACAAAGAAACGCTTCCAGCAGCAAAACAAAATGCAACACCAAAAGTCAGCTTGTCTTCAGCACAAAACAGCATAAACAAAATAAAAGGAAATATACAGTTGCATAGCTCCCTACTGTCCCTGATTTCGAGGGACTGTCCCTGATTTGGAGCAATGTCCCTCTGTCCCTTATTCCTCCTCATTTGTCCCTCATTGTGGTCTGATCCATATAGATGTATATAAAATGCACTTTTTATCTTTCAAAAAGTGTTTCCCAGTGCTAAACCTTTTATCTGATTTCTAAATTGCTGCATTTGTAAATTCCAAAAGCCAATATAAAGTAATAGTAGTGGTAAAAAAAAGCACTTTTTTGTTTAACCAATCTTGTTTTTTTGTACAATTCTCCTTTAAGGGGGCGTGGCAAGGGGTGTGTCCTATGCCTGCACACTTTTGCTGATAGGTGTCCCTCATTCCCATCTCAAAAAGTTGGGAGGTATGCAGTTGATAGATGAGACTTTACCCAAGCGTTATCACAGTCCCAGTCTGGCTATTTGGTAGCATCCAGCAAACCTGCAGCACTCCAAACAGGTGTCTCTCTCCAACTCCTACTCACACACCATCACACCTAATACTGCTTCCTGTTTTAAGTGCTGCTTCCTGGGGCTCTTAACCCTGTGGGGACTGGAGTCCCTGTAGTCAGCTGTGGAGGACCTTTTACCACCCGAATATCACTTTAGTGTCTCCGAAATTCTGGGTCCCAAATACCTCTCTACTAAAACAGAGAGGACTGTGAGTCCTTAACATGACTACCGAGCGATCAAACACCACCGATTTCTCCGTTCTCACAGCTCAGTGAGCAGAGAGCTGGTGACTGCCAGTCACAGCTCTGCTCTGCACCCTCCCTGGAATGCTGGGCTGTGGAGGGGGCGCGGGTGGCCAGCTAAGCCTCTCAGCCGCACGCTGAGAAGCTGAGCCTGGTGTCGGTCAGGGAATCTAGGGGATCCTGACTCTGTGATCATGATGACGTGGAGCCTGGATCAATCGTTTTCCGTGGATAGAGGTACATGCCAGGTGTGTCCTCTTTCTCCCTCTCTATTAGAACTCGCAATAGAATCCTTTGCCATTGCCCTGCAGATGTCTTCGGCGGTAAGAGCTCTAGAGGTAGGGGGCATCAATGAGTGTACTGCCCTTTATGCATATGCCCTTTTGTTTTTGCAGGATCCTGGGTCGTCTCTTACAGCAGTGTTTGATATTTTGAATAACTTCAAGCATTTTTCTGGCCTAAGAGTTAAAGGGGTTGTAAAGTCAGGTGCATTGTATCCATTAAGATTGTGTGCAGCAGCCCCCTCAGCCCGCCAAATACTTCCCTGAGCCCCATCTCTATCCAGCAATGTACACGACTGCCTCAGCCATCCAGGACTCCCCTCCTCATTGGCTGAGACACAAAAGCAGTGCCATTGGTTCTCGCTGCTGTCAATCAACGTTAGTTAGCTAATGAGGAGAGACAGGGGGTGGGGCCGAACTGCAGCTCCAGGTCTGAATGGATACAAGGAGCTGTACCTCGGCTCGGGTGCGCCCATAGCAAGCTGCTTGCTTTGGAGGCACTCAAAGGGAGGGAGAGGCCAGGAGAGTCATAATGGGACGTGAGAAGAGGAGGATCCAGGCTGCTATGAGCAAAACCAACTGCACAGGGTAGGTAAGTATAACATGTTTGTTATTTTTATTGAAAAAAATGAGACTTTGCAATCACTTTAACTGGGAGAAATCCAGCATAATGCCCATAAAAGCTCAGGCTCAGGTTGTCCTGAACATTTCTATACCTTGGGTTTCGAAGTTTAAATATCTAGGCATCCATATTTCCCCTAGAGTGGGAGACTATATGTCACTTATTCTACTCCCCCGCTTTCTAAGGTCAGGACCCAGTTGGACGCATGGCGACTTTTGCCACTCTCATTGATCGGCCGGGTGAATCTTCTTAAGATAAAAATGTTACCGATCTTTTTGGATTTTATACATAATTACCCAATCTGGCTATAGTCTCATTCCAGGATAGGGCTTCATACCCTGCAAGAACCTCTCGGACAGGGAGGCCTGGCATTGCCAGACTTCTTTAAATATTTTTTGGTAGGTCAAATGGTTGTCACCAGGCGTTGGCTGTTAAGAGACAATGGGGATGCAGCAACAGTGCTTGAGGCCGCTCTTCTGGGATCTTATGATCTATATTATTTGGTTTATAGTGGTTCCCAGGTCACCTCTCCTTTGACTGGGCCGATGCGCAGTACACTGCGTGCCTGGAATAAGGTGCAGGTGCTAATGAAACCCGATGGTCCGATCCCATCACCATCTACCCCACTATGGTTCAATCCAAGATGCTCTCCCTCTGGTGATATCCCAGATCCCGTTTTGTGGGCCCGGGTTGGTGTCAAACAATTGCGGGATATCATGGGGGGGGAGGGGGGGGGACTTCTCACGTTTGACCAGCTAAAGTCCAAATACCACCTCTTCTCTGTATTTCTTGCGCTAATTGCAGCTGTTGCATGCATTCTTGGCGCAATTTGGTTCTGAAACCCTAGAGATTAGGTCTTCCCCTCTGGAGCAACTGTTATGTGATGAATCTCTGAAGAAGCCCTTGTCTGAAGTCTATAGGGAATTTTTCGTAGAAAGGCCGAAAGCATTCACTAAATGTAGGGACAGTTGAATGCCATTAATTCCCAATTTTCAGGGGGATGATTGGAATGATATGTGGAACTACCCATTTAGGACCATTATACTCTAGCAAGAGTAGCCAGTATTTATGAGGCTGGCTCGGCGCAGTGCTGGTGATGTACCACCTCCCCAGCCGATTTTGATCACGTCTTTTGGCACTGTCAGCCAATATGGGAGTTCTGGACCGGGGTCACCCGTACTCATCAAGTCTTGCTTTCCCTTCCAGTCCCCTTAACTATCTCGGTTTGTCTGCTAGGTCTAGTGGAGGAGGTAGCACCACGCAGGGCCCAAAGGACTCTTCTTTCACTTGCTCTCTTTTATGCTTGCAAGGCCATCTTGTTGGGCTAGTAGAAACCAGAGGCCCCTTCATTATCCTACTGCAAGGGCATTATTAGGAAGAAAAGAACAGCTGCACACCACAGGAAAGTTCCAACGATTTTATTCCAAAAAATAGCAATAAACAGCCAACAAAGACAGAGTGTCAGAACCCTGAAGGTGACGCGTGCGTTTCACACTGACCTCAGTGCTTCTTCAAAACCAGAGGGCATTATTAACAAGGTATCTTTCACCATTCACACATCTATATATACAGTCATTATATATGTCATTTTTTTTAGCGCAGTCTTTTTTGATTATTTCTATTCCCATTATTAACAAGGTTCTGTCTTCATATAAGGCAACCTACTTAAGTAGGGGCTGCCCCCAAAAGTTTAGAAAAAGTATGGCAGTGTTTGCTTTCAGCCACTGACACCCTTAATTGAGTTTTTTTTTTTTCTTTAGTGCTACGGTAGCAGCCCTGATGTATTTTTCTCATATGTGGACTAGAGCTTTTTTGCCTCTGGCTAAAGGATCCTCCTTAACGCTTTCCTGTGGTTAATGCTCAGTAAAAGTGATGCATTCAGCTGATAGGGCTAATTGTCTTTTTTTGGTTTTCTTATGCACTTTATGGAATGTTGCACAAATGGGAAGGGGGAGGGGATGTTTTTCTTTATACCTAGGTAGTTTTCTTTGTTAGTTAGGCTCACAGACCTGGTGAGATTCATTACCGGGTTGTACCTTACTATTACTGTATGTATTGTTTTACTTTTTAGTTGAAAGAAAAAACGTAATAAAAATAATTTTCCAAAAAAAAAAAAAATTACTGGCACAGCCAAGTTTTTACTGGCATTTCCAAAAGTTACAAAATTACAGTTTTAAGTGCAAATTTCAGTATTTAGGCCCCAAATACAATATGCAATTAGCAATGTGATTTAAGGTAGATATTAAGGCAAAAAAAAACATATTTTTTATTTTATTTCCAAAATAGTAGGTTAGTAGCTCAGGGACAGGATTCACGAGTAAGGATGAGCTCCAACGTGTTCGCGCAGCCCACGTGCAGAGCCCGCCAGGACGTCAGCACTGCGCTGCGCTAATCACAGGCAGTGAGACATTTCCTGATCTCTGCAGCCGCGCATCGGGACAATGTCTCACTGCCTGTGATTAGCGCAGCGCAGTGCCGACTTCCTGGTGGGCTCTGCACGTGGGGTGTGGGAAAGATGATGACACCTTACCAACACGACACATCCCCTCCTGAGTCACAGTGACAGTCTCTCTTCATACTAGATGGTCCCTTCAATCCACTCCAGTCCGAACAGCACAGACAGTCCCACTCCCGGCTTGCCTTGCTCCCATCCCGCAGAATGCACACGAGGCTCCGGCCGCTCCACTCGGGTTCCGTTGCACCATGACATCACAACACACTCAGCCACCGCGTCCGCCAGACCCGCCCCCTGCCAGTGCCGCCTGAACACACTGTAGCCGGCACTCAGATGGTCTGGGCTGGCTCCAAACCGGGACTGCACATGCGCTGTTCCAACCTGAGCGTTACAGCCATATTATTTACTGGCAAAATAAAAGCATCAGTTTTTTAATGGCTGCCAGGAAAAATACTGACGGTTGGCAAGACAGGTTTTTACCTAGGTAAAAATTACATGTAAAACGCCTGCAGACTCCTGGAATACCTATGTCACAGGTAAGGTACTCTACGGTGCATGCGCCGCAGAATCGGGGCGATTGGCTTTCTATTCATGGTTTTTACACAACATTGAAAGTGACAGCCAGCAACACGAGACTGGATGAGCTGTGGCAGATCGCTAAGGAATGCCACTGTATTGGGGTGTGTTTTTGGGCACAACCTGGCTATACAGGTAACAGGGGAGGAGGAACAAAGGGGTGGTGGGGGTGCAGTTCCTAAGGGAGCAATTTATTCTCCCATAGATAACTTTTTCATATGGTATGATCTGAAGAATTAACATTTTCCAAAGAGATATGCTGGGGCAAATGGGCTTATCTATTTGATAGCAATGGCTTTACATGCCATGAACAGTGCTTCCCTAATATTCTAGTAGTATGTCACATGTCCAATGTGCAGTACAATACAGGGGGGGGGAGGTTGTTGTAGTAAACTTCAAACAAAGGTAAATTACCTGTCTCCAAAAGTCAGTAATAACCGGACAATACCAGAGAAGTACAAAATCTGCCTGAGGCTGGAAACATCTTAGACAGGAGTAGACATATATACCATTTTTTCAAGTTGAATAGGAGATAGATAGGTCGAATACATTATATACTATAGAATTAAATGTTGAATGAATTAATTGCTGTTGATATTTATGGGCTATTGCACAAGGGTTGGCCGAGCCTGTTCAGTGTAATTGTCGGCGAATTTCCTTCACACAGGTCGCTCAGGTGCAGCATTCAGTATGTCCTTGACATGAATGGCTGTGCATTGCTGTACTCGTGTATATGGCACAGCTATTGGAAACACAAGTACAGCAGACGGGTGTGTACTAAATAAGAAAACAATTTTTTTTTTTTGCATACGCTTGTATACTGTACTTACTTACTTATGATTACGATAGCACCACTGCATTCACAAGTACAGCAGCGCAAAGCCATTCATGTCAATGACAAACCACACATTATCCCTGTCTTCTGTGGATATACAGTAGTTGGGATAGGAAGTTGCCATTGATTTCTAATTGCAAGAAGAGATTTGCCCAGTTTATTGTGTAGTAAATAAAGTAGAAATTAACCTCTTAAAGCTCTGTGATTTAAAAATGCCTATTAATTGGTGTTTTGATATACTGTAAGTATATTGCTTTCTAATCACTTTAATTTAATATTTAGATTAGTATATCACAATACGGTCTGGTTAATCTGAGTTTAGGATTACAGAAAATATTGTTTAGTGAACCAGGAACTATTTGCATTAGGAAGGGAGTTTGGGGAGTTTTTTTAGTTTATTACTGATGCATAAAAATCCCCAGTACGCTAACCAGTGAAAAAATAAACTCCAAACTACTTCAACGACAGAGGTGTTTGTTGATGAAAGGTTAAAGAATAATTTTAGACATGGTATATTTTTACAAAGTTACATTGATTCACCTTGGATGTATGTACCATACCTGGATGATGCCCCTGAAAGCCAGAGATCACTGACTTAGACACTGCTACTCCACTGATCTCCACTTGCTTCCAAGTTCCTTGCTGAGCAGCTGGTCTGATGCATTGTGAACACAAGTGGCTGTAATTTATTGTTAAAGTAGAATTCCAACTATACATCTAACCAGTGGTGGCCCGTCCCTAGGGGGCACACGGGCGCCGCCCCCCCGGGAGTAAAAAAATATTTTTTAAAAAAAGGTCCTTAAGTGCACTGTGTTCGGGCGCCGGACACAGTGCACTATGGGAAGCGCCACGTCTATGCATTCACGAGATTGCAGACGAAGCGCTTCATTTGCAGGCTTTTGTCCCGCCTTGTGGCGCATTCCATCGCATTCCGCCCGGTGTACGTTGACTCTGGCACCGCCTTAGGACATGGGCGGTGCTTTCCATCCGAGTTACGACATCACTTCCATTTTTTCCCTATGCCAGTGATAAACCGGAAGTGATGTCACAGCTCCGTGGAACGCACAGCACGCGGAGCACTCTGCACTGTCTGGAAAGGAGTGAGGTAGGTGATCTCTCTGCTCCCCCTGCACCTACACACTTTCCCCTCCCTGCAAGCTCTCCTCTCAGTCCAGCTCATCTGCTTTCTCCACCACTGACAACTCCAGCTCACTACTCCTCTCCCTGCAATCAGTGATTTAATCCCCCAGCTCTGATTCCAGCCCCCCCCCCCCCCATGGCATCTCCATCCTAATACACATCTCCTCTTTCCTGTCATCAGTCACTCATCTCTCTCATCTGTCTGTCCATCCCAGATATCTACCTATCTATCTATCTATCTATCTATCTATCTATCTATCTATCTATCTATCTATCTATCTATCTATCTATCTATCTATCTATCTATCTATCTATCTATCTATCTATCTATCTATCTATCTATCTATCTATCTATCTGTCTGTCTGTCTGTCTGTCTGTCTGTCTGTCTATCTATCTATCTATCTATCTATCTATCTATCTATCTATCTATCTATCTATTCTATTGCGGGCTAGTGATGGGGGGGGGTATGGGTTTAGTTGGGGCTTTGTTTGCGCCCCCCCCCAAAAAATGGAGCACCAGCCGTCACTGCATCTAACTAGCATTAAGTCCCATACACACTATTAGATTTTCTAGATTTTTGTCTTCAGATTTACCAAAAACCGTATAATATGAGGTCAAACCTTAGAAGTTATGCAATCAGGCAGGCCCTGGCACTACATGGTTTTGGTACATCTGAAGACAAAAATCTGCAGAAAATCCAATAGTGTGTATGGGACTTTACTGTGTGTAAGAAAGATGTGTTTACACCGATCAGCCATATATTTATGACCACCCACCTAACATTGAGTAGGTCCCCCTTTTGCTGCCAAAACTGCCCTGACCTATCGACGGCACTAGACCTCTGAAGGTGCGCTGTGGTATCTGGCACCAAACCAGCAGTAGCAGATACTTTAAAGTGGTTGTAAAGGCAGAAGGTTTTTTTTATTTTAATGCATTCTATGCATTAAGATAAAAAACCTTCTGTGTGTAGGAGCCCCCCTAATACTTACCTGAGCCCCCTCTTGATCCAGCGATGTGCATGAGGGCCTCGGCCGTCGGGGAATCTCCCTCCTGATTGAGTGAGACACAGCAGTGGCGCCATTGGCTCCCACTGCTGTCAATCAAAGTCAGTTATCCAATGGGGAGAGAGAGAGGTGGCAGGGCCGAACTGCGGCTCTGTGTCTTGCTGTGGGAGCACTCAACAGGAGGGAGGGGCCAGGAGCGCCAACAAGGGACCCGAGAAGAGGGAGATCGGGCTGCTCTGTGCAAAACCACTGCACAGGGCAGGTAAGTATTACATGTTTGTTATTTTTAAAGAAAAAAAAAACAAGACTTTAGTATTACTATAATTCCTGTAAGTTGTGAGAAGGGGCCTTCATGGACTTGTTTTTCCCGCACATCCCATAGATGCTCAATGGATTAGGACCTAGACAATTTAGAGACCAAATGAACAACTCAAACTTGTTGTTAGGTTCCTCAAACCATTCTTGAACCATTTTTGCAGTGTGGCAGGGCGCGTTACCCTGCTGAAGGAGGTCAATGCTATCAGGGAATACCGTTTACATGAAGGGGTATACTTGATCACTAACAATGTTTAGGTAGGTGATAAGTAAGAATCCACATGAATGGCAGAACCAAAGATTTCCCAGCAGAACATTGCCCAAAGCATCACACCGCATCTGCCAACTAGCCATCTTCCCATACTACACCCCGGTGCCATCTCTTCCCCAGCTAAACAACGCACATGTTCCCGGCCATATACATGATGTAAAAGAAAATGTAATTCATAAGACCAGGTCACCTTCTTCTATTGCTCCATTGTCCAGTTCTGATGCTCACATGCTCATTGTAAGCACTTCTGGCTGTGGACACGGGTCACTATGGGCACCCTAGCTGGTCTGCGGCTACACAGCCCCATACACAATAAACTGTGATGCCCATTTTTCTGCTTTCAACACATCAACTTCATGGGCAACATGTTTACTTGCTACCTAAGATATCCCACTGACTTTCATGTGCCATTGTAATGAGATAATGAGATAATGAGATAAGTTATGACTGATCGGTGTACCTACCTATTTTCAGGCCACTCCGATCCGGCCACGTGATCCGGCCTCTCTGAAGAGGGAGTGCCAACAATGGATGGGTCATTGAAGGCCTATGGGTGATGTCACTGCTCCAGGCTTTACTAGCCTTTGTCCAAGAGCTCTCTCCTTTCTTATGCTGCCAGAGGGGAGATCACATGACCGAAGCGTGCTGAAAATTTGTAGTTCTTATTATCACATCCCTTTGCACCTCTAGGACAGGAAGTGAGGTGATATCTACCCAAAGGGGCACAAACAGGAATATGTAAACTAAAAAACCTTTTGTCTATATAGCAGTATTAAGCCCAAAAACAAAAAATGAAATATACTGCAGCTTGCTAATCCTTAAATGTTGTGGCTGCATTTAATTAATTTTTTTAGGCTTTTTTTCCTTTGCAGCTGGTAAGCTGGCCAGTAACAAACTTCCTATATAAGGGTGTCTCCACTTCGTAAGGAGGAGCAAAGGAGACACCCTTGGTCACCAGCATTGTCAGTCTGTGGAGGGAATTAGGTGGGCTAGCACTGCAGATTTAGATGGATTTACCTAAAAATAAAGCTAAACTTCAGTTAACTGCTTGCCGATAAGTTATACTGCGGAAAGTTGGCTGGGCTGCGCAAATCGCTGTATGGGTATGGAGGTCCCTTTAATTGCCATAGCAGGCACATGCACGCGGCGCTCTGCCGGAGCCGACGTGGGTGGCTGGCGGCCACGATGTCCGCCAGCCACCCGCGATCGCTCCTTAGAGAGCCAGAACGGGGATCTGTCAATGTAAACGAACAGATCTCCGTTCTGTCGGGGAAGTAGAGAGAGATCTGCTGTTTCTAGTAATCAGGAACAGCGATCTATCTCTACTCCCAGTCAGTCCACTATCCCCCACAGGTAGAAGTACCTCCCTAGGGAACACTTAACCCCTTGATCGCCCCCTAGTGTTAACCCCTGCCCTTTCAATGTCATTTATACAGTGATCAGTGGCTATTTTTTTTAGCTCTGATCACTGTAATAATGTCACTGGTTCCAAAACAGTATCAAAAGTGTCCGATCTGTCGAAGTCCCGCTAAAAATCACTGATCACCACCATTACTAGTATAAAAAAAATTAATAATAAAAATGCCATAAATCTCCCACCTATTTTGTAGATGCTATAACTTTTGCTCAAACCAATCAATATACGCTTATTGCGATTTTTTTTTATTTACTAAAAATATGTAGAAGAATACATATTGGTCTAAACTGATGAAGAAATGTGTTTTTTTTGGGGGCGATATTTATTATAGCATAAAGTAAAAAATATTGTGTTTTTTTCAAAATTGTCGGCCTTTTTTTGTTTATAGCGCAAAAAATAAAAACCGCAGAGATGATCAAATACCACCAAAAGAAAGCTCTATTTATGGGAAAAAAAGGATGTCAATTTTGTTTGGGTGCAGAGTTGAATGACTGCGCAATTGTCAGTTAAAGTGACGCAGTGCCGTATCACAAAAAATGACCTGGTCATGAAGGCAGTAAATCCTTCCGGGGCTGAAGTGGTTAAAGTGGAACTACACCCTCTTCTCCATTAGGCTCGATTCACACTAATGCATTTTTTGATTATTGGGTTAGGGGCCGAAGGGTCTGGTACGGCCTTTGGGGGGGGGACCCCATGCCGTTTTTTCTGAATTGTTTTAGGTGGCACTCTTTTTTTTTTACATTCAGCGTGGAAGCCCGCTGATAGCTGATGATTCATCGGTTGTTCAGGACTCGGCGACCAGCTTCCTGGCCCGCTCCAACCAGATATATACAGTGAATGTAAAAAAAACCCCAAAAAACACAGAAATCGCAAAATGCAAATTGCGGCAAAATCGTGGTAAAAACACAAGCAAAAGGCAAACAGCAAAAAGCACTGCAGAATGGCTCAAAAGCAACATGCATAAATGTGAATCCAGCCTTACAGCCAAGGAAGCTGCCATCTTATCCTTTGTTTGATCTGCAGTTGCCATGCGAGGATCGGTTATGACAGCAGAAATTTGATGATTTAACAGTCTGGTTGAAAACACAAGCAACTGTGACAGCTATCACTCATGGCATGCCTTGAATTTAACTGTTTTGAAAAACTGATAAATCAATGGGTTTAGTTCCCTTTAATACCTTTTAAGTTAGAGCAACAGTTTTTTTTTCCTTTTGTGATAAAGGTTTCACATAAATGAATAAAAGCTGATCATTGTAAGCCCCCCTATCAGTGGTAAATGGTTCGTCCCAACCCTGCAACTGCCACTTTTTCTGGAAAGCTTCGTCTTTTAGAGGAAGTTAAAACAATAGCAGACTTACTTAATGGATCACTAAGTGAAAATAAAGGAAAAAGAAGCTCTAAAAAGGAAACTTATGCCACATACACACGAGCGGACTTTGCGACCGAACTGGTCCGACGGACTTTCGGCGGACTTCCGACACACTTTCCTAACGAACGGACTTGCCTACACACGATCACACCAAAGTCCGACGGATTCGTACGTGATGACGTACGACCGGACTAAAATAAGGAAGTTGATAGCCAGCCAGTAGCCAATAGCTGCCCTAGCGTCGGTTTTAGTCCGTCGAACTAGCATACAGACGAGCGGATTTTTCGATCGGACTCGAGTCCGTCGGAAAGATTTGAAACATGTTTTATTTCTAGGTCCGTCAGACTTTCGGGAAAAAAAAGTCAGCTGGAGCCCACACACGATCGAATTGTCCGGCAGAGTCTGGTCCGCCGGCCCAAGTCTGCCGGAAAGTCCGCTCGTGTGTATGCGGCATAAGGCAGGCGTCACATTTAGAGAGGAACTACAGGCAGAGATACTCACCACTGCGGCAACAGTCCGACGACCCCTAACAGTGCTGGAATCTTCTCCCCAGGTGCTGATCTTCAGCCATTTTGATTGGCCAGCGCAGAATGACGTCTCTTCCACGCATGTTTGGGAGTCATTCATTGTAGCACACCAGCACCATGCTGTTAATGCATGCACAGCTCAGTGTACATTCTGTAGAGGATTTGTGAACACATAAACGGATTTTTAAAACAGCTTACCTTTAAAATCCTTTTCTTGGAGTACATCACGGGACACAGAGCACCATAATAATGACTATGTGGGTTATACGTTTACCTTTAGGTGATTGGACATTGGCAACCAATAGTAAGACGGTTCCTCCCATATAACTCCTCCTACACAGGAAGTGCCTCAGTTTTGTAGCAAGCAATGACGATCCCAGAAAGAGGGGAGGGACCTCTGTGTCCCGTGATGTACTCCAAGAAAGGGATTTTACAGGTAAGCTGTTTTAAAAATCCGTTTTTCTTTATCGTACATCACGGGACACAGAGCACCATAATAATGGCTATGTGGGATGTCCTAAAGCAATGCATCTGAGGGGGGGGGCACATTATCCCTAAACCCAAAGGGCCTGAGACTATAAAGCTGCCTGCAACACGCTGTGGCCAAAAACAGTCTCATTTTGAGATCTCACATCTACCTGGTAAAACCTGGTGAACGTATGAACTGAAGACCAAGCGGCCGCTTTGCAAACCTGAGCCATAGACACCTGCTGGCGTACTGCCCATGATGCACTAACCCCTCTAGTGGAGTGTGCTCCTAAATCCAGGGGTGGAACCCTGCACTTTAATCCATACGCCTGGACAATAGTCTGGCAAATCCACCTGGATATACAGTAGTTGAACTTGTTGCCGGCTGTCCTCTTTTAGGACCCTCAGGCAAGACAAAAAAACAGTCAGTTTTCCGAAAGGGAGCTGACATTTCTAAGTAAGCTTTTATCGCCCTCACCACATCCAGTGAGTGAAGCGACCTTTCCTCCCTAGTCTTAGGGTTTGGAAAAAAGGAAGGTAAAATGATATCCTGATTCAAATGAAATTTGGAAACCACTTTTGGTAGAAAATCCGGATGAGGTAGCATGACCACTCTGTCCTGATGAAGAATCATAAAAGGTTCTTTGCAAGAAAGGGCGGCCAATTCTGACACCCTTCTAGCCAATGTTATAGCCACTAGGAAAATGAATTTCCTGGTCAATAGGACAAAGGGAATATGCCTAATAGGTTCAAAGGGTTGACTCTGTAAGGCTGACAGTACCAAATTTAGGTCCCAAGCGGTGGCCTCAGGTGTGTTACTCCCTTGACAAAGGTTCACACCAAAGAATGGGATGCAATTGGTCTTTGGAAAAAAAACGATAAGGCCGAAATCTGTCTGTTAACTGTCCCTAAAGCGAGCTGCAAGTCTACTCCTGTTTGGAGAAAGGCGAGAACTCTTCCAATCGTATACCTACGAGGGTTCCATTTCCTTTTCTCACACAAAGAAATGTATGACTTCCATTCTCTATAATAGATAGCTCTAGAAACTGACTTTCTAGCGTCTATCAAAGTGGACAAAACTGAACCCATAATACCACGGTCTTTCAATAGTCTGGTCTCAATAGCCAGGCCATCAAATTCAGCAACCGTAAAGAAGGATGGAATATGGGCACTTGAGACAACAGGTCTGGACGGCAAGGAAGGACCAGCGGGTCCCCTGCTGCCAATTTCACAATCTCTGAGTACCATGATCTCCTGGGCCACGCTGGGGCCACTAAGATCACCGGCTTCCGTTCTTCCCGTATTCTGCGTAGTAAGTGCGGCAGAATTTGGATCGGAGGGAAGGCATATATCAGAGAATACTGATCCCAAGGAACTACTAATGCGTCTATCCCGACAGCAAGCGGATCCTTGGTCCTGGATACAAACCTGTCCAGCTTGGCATTGAATATGGATGCCAGCAGATCCACATCTGGGGTCCCCCAGTATTGGCAGATCTGTAGAAACACCTCGGGATGCAGGGACCATTCCCCTGGTAACAATTTTTGGCGACTTAGGAAATCCGCCTGCCAATTGTCCACCCCCGGAATAAACACTGCCGACAGAAATGGCACATGTTTTTCTGCCCAGGTCAGTATATGATCTACCTCTCTTTGGGCTGCCCGACTCCTGGTACATCCCACGTGGTTGATATATGCCACTACTTTGGAGTTGTCGGACTGGACTCTGGCAGGAAGACCCCGCAACCTGGACGTCCAGAATCGCAGGGCCAGACGAGTTGCCCGAATCTCCAGTAGATTGATGGGCAGAATCTTTTCTGTCTGGGACCATACTCCCTGAACAGTCGCTTCCTCTAGGACTGCTCCCCAGCCGAAAAGACTGGCGTCCGTGGTTACCACTTTCCAGGCTACTGGTGGGAAAGATTTCCCTCTTTTTAAGTAGCTGGTTCTTAGCCACCAAGAGAGGTTCCATAGAACCTGTGGAGATAGAACAATAGGTTGATCCAAGGTTCAAGCAGACTTGTCCCAGGCTTTCAGGATACTGTTCTGGAACACTCTGGAGTGGAACTGTGCATATGGCACTGCGCTGAAGGATGACACCATCTTGCCCAGTAACCTCATGCACAGTCGAACAGAAGGTGTTAGTTCTTTTTTCACCTTTTGTACAAATTCCACTATGGAGGCGACCTTTAAGGGCGGAAGAAACACCTTTTCTTGGGCGGTGTCCAAGACCAGACCCAGATATACCAAGCCTTGGGTCAGACAAAGAGCTGACTTGTACAAATTTAGTACCCAACCTAGGCGGTGTAAAACCCGTACTGTTCTTGACACATTTAGAACTAGTGTAGGGCGAGAGCATTCCCTTAGAAGTAGATTGTCCAGATATCCTATTATGGAGACTCCTTGAGATCTTAGGGAAGCCAACACTGGGGCCAGAATCTTTGTGAAGACCCTGGGGGCCATGGCCAGACCGAAAGGCAGTGACACAAACTGGAAATGACTGCCCTCTACAGCGAAGCGTAAGAACTTTTGGTGTGGACCGAAGATCGGCACATGAAGGTACGCATCCTTGATATCTATGGATGCTAAATAGTCTCCCTTTCTCAGAGACCTTATTACTGAACGAACCGACTCCATGCGGAAAGATGGGATGTCTACAAAGAAGTTGAGAGCCTTGAGGCCCAAAATAGGCCTTACTTCCCCATTTGGTTTCGGCATGGTGAATAGGTTTGAGTAAAACCCTTTGAATCTTTCCTCGTGCGGGACCCTTACAATTACTCCCTGCATCAGCAGATGGTGTAAAGCTAGGAATAGGCATCTTCTTTTCTCTGGATCCGCCAGGAACCTTGAGTGTAGAAAGCGGTTCGGGGGAACCTCCCAGAACTCTATTCTGTAACCGTATTTTACAGTGGAAGTGACCCATCTGTCTTGAACCAGTTCTTCCCAGGCCTCCCCAAACAGCCAAAGCCTGCCCCCCACCCGTGAGAGCGGGGGCGCCCCTTCACAAGGTAGACTTGGAGTTGGGCTTAGGTGGCTTTTGGGTCCAGGGTTTTTTCTGACCCTGTGGTCTTTTAAACCCAGACGGCTGTGGCCGTCGATACCGCTTAGGGGAAGAGGCAACTGGCCCTGGGGGATTTGGAATTTTATAAGAGGGCTGCTTCCCCTTCTTTTTTAATAGGAAGCAGAGCGCTCTTTCCTCCAGAGATCTTTTGGATATATTTATCCAGATCTTTGCCAAACAGGCGCTCTCCATGAAATGGAAAAGCAGCGAGTAGCCGCTTTTTGAGGCATCTCAGCAGACCAGTTCTTTAGCCACAATACTCTGCGCATATGAACTGATATTAACGCAAAACGAGACATCTGTTTGATTGAGTCCTTTAAAGTGTCTACTTCAAAACGCAAGGCATGAGGGATCTCTGATAGCTCCTCAGCAGATTCCTCCTGGCAAGGTATGTTCTTTACTATTCTCTTAAAGCGATCCTTTAGGGATTGACAAATCCCAATAGTTGCAATAGCAGGCTGAACTGCTGCACTGGCAACCGAGAAGGAGGCTTTTAATAAGGACTCTAGCTTTTTATCAGCCGGATCCTTGAAAACCTGAGCATTATCCACTGGACAGGTTAAATTTTTATTCACAGAAGATATGGCAGCATCTACTAAAGGTGTGCACCATTTCTTCCTGAACTTCTCCTCCATAGGGTATAAAACAGAAAACCTTTTGGGAGGTAAGTATATCCTGTCAGGATGCTCCCAGTTCGCATAAATTACCTGCTCCAGTAATGGATGCAAGGGAAAAGCTTGGGAAATTTGTTTAGGCCGCAAAGATCCCAAAGTAGAACAGGAGAGTGCAGACTCCTGAACCGGGGGTAACTTAAACCCAATTCGTACCATCTCCATTAGAGATTGGATAAACAATTTCTGGGAATGGGAGGCTGAAATTGGCTCTTCAGAGCCAGAGTCCTCAGCCGAGGAATCATCAGCCTCTCCTACCTCTTGGTCCTTTATGACCACCTCCTCCGGATCCTCTGCCCATTCTGGTTCCAGGTCACCTGGACCCATCTGGCTATAAGAGTCCTGTGGCTCTAGTGACTCTCCACTTGGCCCAGGCTCAGGGGAGGGAGATCTATTACGCTTCCTTCCCCCTTGTGTTACAGAGGCAATCATGCCAGCTATTTTGCCTTCAAGGCCCGCTAAGGCAGATGCCAAATCATCCTTTGTAACATAAGCCGAGGCAGGTACATTGGTAGTGGCCACTATGCCTGACAAGTGCAATGGCTCAGCCAGGTCACAAGCCGCAAGTCCTTCAGTAGAGACTGAGGCTGCATCAGCATGGGGTTGGTCTCCTGTTTTTTGTGGAGGGACACTTACCCCTGGGCTTGCCTTGTTCCCTGTTCCTCGTTTTCTGGAAGACATTGCTTACACGCGAGAAATAACCAAGGAGTACTCCCCACAAACTACAACCAGTCTTTAACCTGTCACCGTAGTGTCCAAGACCATCAGACTCACGTGCCCACCATTCGCTCTGCTTCCTCCATGCGCATGCCAGGAGCTCCATGCCTATAAGCCCTAGGATGGGAGCGAGTGAGCGCGCGCATCAGCGGCCGGCGATCCGCCTACCGCATGGTGCATGCGCCGTCCTGACGCGCGCGGCGCTGTGACGTGGACAGTAGCGGCGCACACCAGCGGTGCACTCACACGCCGGCAGCGCGCACGCGGTGGACACGCGGCGCGCATGCGCACTCGCACGCCAAATTTTAAAAAATGCGCGACAACCGGCCCTCTGTAACCCCGGACACCGGATCAAGGCTTACTCCGGCAGTTTTTTAAAAAAAGGGGAAATACATATATATATATATATATATATATATATATATACACACATATATATATATATATATATATATATATATACATATATATATATATATAAAACCCAAAAGGGAGTACTCACCATCCCAAGCAGCAAGGCCTGTCTTGCCAGGCCCAATCTTCCCCCATCACGGCGGGTAGCGCCTCTAAGGACCTTCAGGGACCGGGTTCCCCCATATATTGGGGTCCACACCCCTGGACCTGTAAAGCATCCTTTGTGGTTTCCTTGGGCAAGGTTGACCAGGAATACCAACTTTAACAAGGGTCCAGCGCCTATATAGGACACATTACAAGCAATACCTCGTTTTTGACACATTACAAGTAATACCTCGTTCTTGAACCGGTATCCACTTTAGCTTAGTAAGCCATCCTAATGGATCCGATTATAACGTCCTCAGTGGGACATTCTTTTGAAGAAACTGAAGAGCTTCAACAGCCATGACCAATACCTTCAAGACACTGGCGAAAAAACTGAGGCACTCCCTGTGTAGGAGGGGTTATATGGGAGGAACCGTCTTACTATTGGTTGCCAGTGTCCAATCACCTAAAGGTAAGCGTATAACCCACATAGTCATTATTATGGTGCTCTGTGTCCCGTGATGTGCGATAAAGAAAGGTACATTTTTTTTACATTGAAAAATAGAAACTGCATGTCTCATCTGCAGAAACACATTTTTTGGTCTTTAGTTCCACTTTTCAATAATTGGTAAGCTGCAATATAATATGTTTTTGTGTTTAGATACACTTTAACTATATCTGGATACATATCAGGATTCACTGGTTTTAGCTACGTAAAAATAAATAAATGAAACTTTGTGCAACATGAAACTGTTGAAAAGGTAAGTAAAAATCTTGTGTGAGGAAATACTTTTTCATCTATTTTTATGTTGTGGAAACAGAAAGAAGAAATGAATAGCCATAAGCAAAATGATGGGTATTTTGAATTCCATGAGCTATGCTTTTCTGTAAACTTGCCAAATATTTCCACTGTATTATTAGATGCCACAACAAACATAAATAATGAAACACAGGTGACTGCAAACACAGGTGACTTGTTGCATATAGTGAATAACTAGATTTCCTCTTTTATAAGGCCATTTGAGGTTCATTTACTAAAGGCAAACAGACTGTTCACTTTGCAAGTGTATTTGCATTCTGCAAAAGTGCAGTTGCTCCAGAGCTTAGTAAATAAGGTGAAGCTTCACTTTGCAAAGAATACCCAATCATGTGCACACAAATAAAATTAAAAAAAGAGCACTTTTGCTTGCACGTGTTTGGATGATGGAAGTCAGCAGAGCTTCACCTAATTTACTAAGCTCTGTAGAGATGGGCCGAACACCCTCCCCTGTTCGGTACACTCCCGCACGGGGGAAAAGTTCAAACCCGAACAGCTTACCCCATTGAAGTCTATGGAAGCCGAACAGGAAAAGTCAAAAGTGCCCATTTTGAAGGCTTATATGCAAGTAATTGGCCATAAAAGGGGTATGGGGGTCTGGGTAATGCCCTGGGGGACACTTTTTTTTTCAAACAATTTTTTTTTCAGGAGTAGCGATTTTAATGATGCTTAAAGTGCAACGATAAAAATGAACAATTCCTTTAAATATAGTTCCTGGGCGGTCCCCTTTAAAATGACTCACGGTTGCAATTTCCGGCACAGGAAAAAAATGGCCTGCCCCCCCCCCCAGTCCATACCAGGCTCTTCAGGTCTGGTACTGATTTTAAGGTGAACCCCATGGCAACATTTAAGAAAGGGGGGGCGAGCCACCAGGCCACATGCCCGTAACAAGAGGGGGTGGGTGCTTTGGGGCAGTGGGGGCTTTTTTCCCCCCACCCCAAAGCACCTTACCTCCATGTTGGTGGGGACAAGGGTCCTTATCCCCACAACCATACCCCGTTGTTGTGGGGCTCTGCGGGCAGGGGGCTTATCGGAATCTGGAAGCCCCATTTAACAAGGGGGACCCCAGATCCCGATCTGTGAAGCATTACTTGAAGCTTGTTAAAAGCTGGCTGAAGTCTGTTAGCAGCTTGCTTATTGTGGCAATCAGCACTCCCATTAGGATTTGCGATCAACATTTACAAACTGCAGCTGAATGGTACTTTAAAAAGCATCAACAAAGCTTGCTGAAAGCTCTACATATGCTTTGTAAAAGCTTGCTGTTCACACTTCTCTTATACAAGCTTAAGCCCATGTGAAACAGGCTTAAAGGTTCCGCCCTGCCTCTTTGATCTCCATCTCAAAGGCAATTCTTCTAGTTATACAGAATGCTCATTGTTTTTGTAGCAAACACAGAGAAAAGCAATCTGCATACTTAAATGCATTCATTTTATCTCCATATACATTCCACATTTTGCCACCTACTTAAGTGACTGCGGAGCCAGACATTGGGGTTGATTTACCAAAACTGCAGTGCAAAATCTGGTGCAGCTCTGCAAAGAAACCAATCAGCTACCAGGTTTTATTGTTAAAGCTTTATGGAACAAACTGAAGTTAGAAGCTGATTGGCTACCATGCACAGCTGCCCCGGATTCTGAGTGTTCTAGCTTTAGTAAATCTTCCCCACTGTTATGGGATAGTAGGCATCATGCAAATTCACAAACATGCATAGCAAATAAATAAACAGACAACAAATCCATTTCATTATAATAATACTTCTTTATTCTATTATTATTGGATATAATTGGCCACGGCCTGATTTATTGGTTTTATTTTCTTTTTTAATACCAAACCAAATTTTATTTATAACATCAAAGCATATTCTCAACCAAACTTTATTTTAACAATAAACCATACTCAACCCAGCCACTGAGACTCGAGCTGACTCAGCATTTATCATCAAATCTTTTTCTTAAATCTCCCCTTTGATTGTTCACCAAAGGGAGCCACCACATAAATGTTTGGCCGCGACAGGGGGGTGGGGGGGGTTAGGGCGGGGAGCTCTTTGCGCTGTAATTTCTCTGGCGTCTGGCACAATCCTGACTGGAAATCTCCCTTAAATAGGCTATAGGATACCTTCTGGAATATTCTAAAGGTCATATGACCTTTACTGACCAATCCTAACTGACCTCTTGACCTTCCAGAACCTTCTAAAACACCTGACTTAAATTGCCCAATCATTGCTATACTAGCTAACCTTCTAGATTCTTCTATGACACCTGACCTTAACTGCCCAATCCCTAATTAACCCTCTATAACCTTTTGAATCACCTGACCCTAAACAACCTATCAAATTTAAAATTACCTGAAGGACCTTTTAATACTTTCTTAAATGCCGATGCCACAATCCCATGAGGAAAGGACGGCCAAATATGGCCTCCCCTTTATTTCCCCATTCCCCTGTTTCTTCTCATGCTCTTCTTCAGCTCTCTAGTTATGCCCTTAATCCAGGGGCGGACTGACAACTCATGGGGCCCCCGGGCAATAGGGGCTCGTGGGGCCCCCTTTGTCCCCACCCACCCACACACAAGCCACACCCTCACAAAGCCCCACGTATATATTGCACTGCTACATTACATGCATTGGTCACAGAATTTCTCTACTTCATGTTCAAAATAAATGTTTAAAGATTTAAGAAAATAAAGAAAAATAAACTCACTTTAACCACGTACATTTACTGCAGGGCTGCGTCTCCTGTGAGCAGAATCATGTACAGGTACCTGATTCTGCACTTACGGGTCTGCATGCTGTTTGACCTGCTGCCGCTGTTATTGGATACACCAAGAGCTAACCAGCGGGTCCGGAGGACCCTATGTCTGCCAGGCCCCGACAATCGTTTCCAACAGAGGCAGAACTGTGGTCTGCCTATGTAAACAAGTCCCCAGAGAGCCTCCCCTTACATCAGGGTCCCCAGAGAGTCCCCCTTACATCAGGGTCCCCAGAGAACCTCCTCCTTACATCAGGGTCCCCAGAGAACCCCCCCTTACATCAGGGTCCCCAGAGAGCCCCCTGCTTACATCAGGGTCCCCAGAGAACCCCCCTTACATCAGGGTCCCCAGAGAACCCCCCCTTACATCAGGGTCCCCAGAGAACCCCCCCTTACATCAGGGTCCCCAGAGAACCCCCCCTTACATCAGGGTCCCCAGAGAATCCTCCCTTACATCAGGGTCCCCAGAGAGCACCCTCCTTACATCAGGGTCCCCAGAGAGCCCCCAACCCCCCTTACATCAGGGTCCCCAGAGAGCCCACCATACATCAGGGTCCCCAGAGAGCCCCCATACATCAGGGTCCCCAGAGAGCCCCCCCCATAGATCAGGGTCCCCAGAGAGCCCCCCCATACTTCAGGGTCCCCAGAGAGCCTCCCCCCATACATCAGTGTCCCCAGAGAGCCCCCCATGCATCAGGGTCCCTAGAGAGCCCCCCCATACATCAGGGTCCCCAGAGAGCTCCCCCATACATCAGGGTGCCCAGAGAGGCCCCCCCCCCATACTTTAGGGTCCCCAGAGAGCCCCCCATACATCAGGGTCCCCAGAGAACCCCCCCATACATCAGGGCCCCTAGAGAGCCCCCCCATACATCAGGGTGCCCAGACTTAACCCCCCCAGAGGTTCCCCTGTACCTGGCTGTGCACCTCCAACCCCCAGCACAGGGGGAGGTGGTGATCGGCAGTTCTATGGTGCCTGTGGATCTCACTGGGGCTTGTAGTTCTCCTTCTGATTCTGTACAGTGGATAGGGGAGGGGCCTCTGACCCGGGCAGCAGTCGGCAACAGCGTACAAGCAGAGAGTGAAACTTGTAGCTGCCCGGGTCAGAGGCCCCTCCCCTTTCTACTGTATACACTCAAGTCCCAGGGAGATGCTGCGAGCACCATAGAGCTGCTGATCGCCGCCTCCCACTCCCCCCACTGCATCCCAAACTGAAAGCCACAGGTGCAGGGGGAGATGCCGGGTCTTGCCCCCCCCCCCCCACAGCGGCAGTCGGCAGAACGGCTCCACCGCAGCACGCCCAGCAGCATACACCTAGATCTGACGAGCATGTCTCACGGGCCCCCTACTGGCTGCGGGCCCTCGGTCGGCGTCCGAATGACCGAATGGTCAGTCCGCCCCTGCCTTAATCCTTCACCATCTAGAAAAAATAAAATAAATCTTTGTACGCAAAACATCTCTGCCAGGCCACTGCTTTTCTATTAAAGTGATATTAAAGGAATACTTACCTGCTCTGTGCAGTGGTTTTGCACAGAGCAGTCTCAATCCTCTTCTCGATTTCCCCCGTCGGCACTCCAGGCCCTTCCCTCCTGCCAAGTGCCCCCATAGCAAGCAGTTTGCTATAGGGGCACCTGAGCTGGCTCTGCCCTGCCACCGTTCACTCCTCATTGGCTCAGTGGCTGTGATTGACAGTAGTGGGAGCCAAAGGCTAATGCTGCTGTCTCAGCCAATGAGGAGGAGAGCCGCTGCTTTCATGCACATCGATAGATTGAGAGAGGACTCGTGTAAGTATTAGTGAGGGCTGCTGCACGCAGAAGGTTTTTCACTTCCATACTTCTTGCATGGAATGCAGAAAAGTAAAAAACCTTGAGCCTTTTCAACCACTCTAAAATAAGCAGATTATTTTATTTATTATTTATTTATTATTATATTATTGTACTGCTGCATGCTTTACAAATGTGCATTTTTGCTTTGACACTGTGAAACAAGCGAAGCCCCATTTATTCTAAAAGTTGGAAAATTAAAATGTGCCACAATTAGGAGGAAACTTCTTAAAAGATCTGTTGAAGGTCATGTGACAGCACTTTCTTCCAGTCGGAGAATGCTGTCTTCAGCGTTATGCATCACGGGGCACAAGAGACTCCACGACACACTGTGCATTTTATAAAAACTAGCAACAGTGTTCCTATTCCAGAACAGAAAAAGGTTGGAGGTATACCAAACAGAATTGTCTTAGTAGGTAGTAGAGTGGAGTGCTGAGGGTATGAAAGAAGCAGCTTGTGCAGAGGCAATGAAGACAAGATGAAGGTGACAATCTCAAAGCACGCACCTTTAGGCCTCATTTACATTTGCTTCAAATTCAACACACATTAAAGCACCTACCGCTTCAACATGCTTTTTTGATGTATTTTTGATGCTTCTGTGATGCTTCGGTGGTGCATTTTTGAAGCTTTAATGAAACTTTGGCAGATGCCCTTTGTGTGTGTTATTATCTCATACCTGCAATTTCTCCAAAACAAAGCAAAGCTAAAGCTGAATTAAAGCCTCTCAAAAGCTGCAGGTGCTTCATGCGAGCTTTGTCATAGATTTCCATGGGGGCTTTAATCACTTGCTTACTGGGCAGTTACCCCCTTCCAGCCCAGGCCAATTTTCAGCGCTATCACTCTTTGAATGACAATTGCGCGGTCATGCTACACTGTACCCATATGACATTTTTATCATTTTTTTCACACAAATAGAGCTTTCTTTTGGTGGTATTTAATAAAGACTGGGGTTTTTATTTTTTGATAAACAAACAAATAAACACAGAAAATTTTGGAAAAAAAAAAAGCTTCCATAGTCTGTTATAAAATTTTGCAAACACGTAAATTTTTCTCCTTCATATATGTGCGCTGATTAGGCTGCACTGATGGGAACTGATAAGGCGGCACTGATGGGCACTGATGGACACTAATAGGTGGCACTGATGAACACTGATCAGGAGGCACTGATGAGGCTGAACTGGAATAAAACCAAGGAATTTCCAAGCCCAACTAAAATAAACTATTGAAATAAATATTATCCGGGTGGTGGATTCCCTCATTTATTCCATATACAAATTAACTTGTCTATTCCTATAGTTAGCCAGTCTATTAAAACTCTGATAATGTTACTGTTGATAGTACAATGATATAAAACAAAAAAAACAAACACACTGCTTAGTAAAACAACGTCTTATTTATTTCCCAAGAAAATAAGAAATGCTAACATACTAAAGAAAAATATTACAGAGCATATAATAAAAGAACATCAAAGATACTGTACTTAATGTAAAGGCTGCCCTCTAGATATTGTCTTGTCAGCTGGGCTCAAAATAGCAAGAGAGGGCCATGCGGCACGAGAGCCATCAGGCAAGAGAGCCAAGAGATTGATTTCCCTTCTGTGTGCACTTTTAAACTGCATTGAGACCCCCTCATACACCACACCCCACTAGCCTCCTATCTAATGGGATATTGCCAAGAGGCAGTCCTTTTAATATATTATATTTCTGTCTGTCCTGCTGTATTGGCCTCTAGGGGCAGTATTCGTCCATGTATCATTGCTATGTGACCCGGGTCACCTTCAGTGACTGTTAGCCCTTTGATCTTCTGTAATCATCTTGGCAGCCGTAGTTCAGCCGTAGTTCTCTTTGAAGCCTCTCGGCAGATGTGGTAATTAAGGATTTCAATCTTATCACACCAGTTGGTCAGAAGCCAAGCTTCTGTTCCCATCCTTGCTAGGGGGCATGACTTCTTGTTTCAGAAGGAGGAGGGGTGGGGCAGGCATAGCACAATGTTGAAGATGCTCAGGCATGAAGTATCAGTGTCGGGTTCCCGTAAATACAGCAATAGCCTCTTCTGCGAGTAAACCTGTCAGATGTAAATAATAGAGATAAGCCCAGGAGATGTCATGCACCTCCTTGGGATTAACTTATAGTGTGCTTTCACTTTTTACAAAGGCACTAAATTCTTGGAATCCACTTTAAAAACACATCAACAAATGCAGCTTTATAAATTGAATAAGTAGATTTCAACTCATCATTGACATCTTTCAGCGCAGGAAGGGTTGGCCTTTGGTGGGTAGGTTTCCAAGAGATGATTATGCAAATAAAATGTTTAAAGTGAACTCTGGATGCATACATTTTACATGCAGTGAATAGTATTAGTGTTTTTAACTGTATTGAAATGGCTCTGTCCTGTACATGTTGTCTCTGTATTAGTTAGAGGTGTTCTAATGTTTTTGAGAAACACCTTCACCGCAGTTATTTCCTGCTATTGTGATTTTCCCAAACAAGAATTGACAACCCCTCTTATCATGTCACTGTCACCCTCACATGACTTAACCAACCTAACAGCTTTTGGCTGAGAGCCCTTGGGACTTGTAGATTAAAGGCTGTTTTTAAAAACCACTGGTGATGGCTAGGCTTTTGCAAAACTTTTTAAAACTGTTATTATTTTAATTGTATATTGCCACCAAATTTAGCTCTGCTTTGTCAGAGGATGACTTTCAGAGCTTAGAGGCCCACTAAGGTCTGTTGTTGTGGGCCTGTCAGTCTCTTGACCACATATTGTCGCCATTGGCAGGAACAATCAGATTTCGATCCTGGTCTGCTCCTGGGACGCCTGCTCTGGTGGATGGAGATAGCCAGAGGGTGCTGGCTCCTGATCTATCTGAGGGTGGTGGCGGTGGCTCTCAGGCTTTTGGAGGAAGATGAAAGGATATCGGGATATTGGGAGACCATGAGACCGCGGTATGATTGTTTCAGTGAGGAGAGACTCTGGGAGATACTGCATCTTTTTTTCCTCTTCCTCCTGATCCCCCTCCCCCCCCCCGCTAGACCCGGCTTCTCCTCCGTCTCCTTCATGGCACTCATAGAACCAAACTTGTTGTCCTGCTCCTTGTCTGCTGCTGGCTCTTGCTGCGGTCTGGTTGGCAATATCATTATAATCAAATAACTATAATTAACTTACTGGAGTATTCCTGGAGTATTACAATATACCAGCTATTGAACAATTATTGAACAATTACTGACCAGTTCTTGGACTAATATCTTATAGTTGAAGATGCAGGTGAAGACATAAGTGGGCATCTGTATTCGTATTTGTTGTGCTGTGGTTGTGCTTCGGCCCCTGACCTAGGCTTAAAGAATGTGCTGGGGTCATTGTTGCTGTATCCATCTGGCCATCTGGCTATATATGTTATATATATCATCTGATTATACATATTGTCATACACAGACAGCAAGAGACACTTTTCTTTTTGTGAGTTCTTTTTTTTTAGCTGGAAATAGATGTCTCAGCCTCAGACTCGTTCAGTGACATGAAGTAAGTCTGCATTAGACTCAATTTCTGCAATGGTTATTTTACCTACGAAGAAAGCAAAGAAAGCAAAGCTAGCAAAAGCAGGAATGGCTTTCTCAATCGTCTAATGACACGTTAGCCACCTCTTTGGAGGATTCCCCTTCAGCTGAGCCATTTTGGCAGCTATTGTGGAGTGCAAAGAGACTCTTAAGGGGCAAATGGATCCTATAGCGTCAGATGTTTCCCGGATCTGCCAGGACCTAGATGGGTTCAAAACTAGGGTCTCTGAGGTAGAAAGTAGGGTCTCTGCCTGGGAAGACTCCACACAATCGGATTCTAAAGATCTGCAGGCTCTGCAGTTACAGGTCAGACAGCTGCAAGAAAGGGCTATCGATACTGAGAATCATCTTAGAAGGAATAATATCTGAATCCTGGGTCTACCCAAAAGGGCTGAGGGGACTAAACCAACTTAATTTGCTGAGCAACTACTCATTGCTGTTTAGAGCCTGGGTAGTGTGCCACCAACCTTTGTGGTGGAGCGGGCACATAGGGTTCACATACCACTTAAACCTGGAGCCCCCCTCGGCCTTTCCTGCTATGATTATTGGATTATCAAGATAGGTATAGGGTTCTGGCAGCTGCCAGGGCTAAACAAGACATACCATTTGAAAATACTAATCTATTATTTTTTCCGGATTATTCTCAAGAAGTTCAGCAATGATGTAAGTCCTATACGGAGATCCGCAAGAGACTACGAGAAAAAAGTATACAGTTCAGCTTTGTTTTTCCTAGCAGACTGCCCATTATAGATGGTGGAAAGACTTTTTTTTTTGATACTTCGGCTGTTGCGTCCATCTGGCTGGATAGACGATAAGCACATTTTTTCCCATTATCCTTCATCAGGATCTCCAACAAGCGCTTCTCAGACTCCTCTTATATACCCCTAATATCGACTACAGTTTTCCTCTTCTGCCCTAGAACAATATGGGGCGGTCGGAGTGAACTGTTTTGCAGGGGCACCTCTCCTTGACTTCCCCCTCCTGCTTTTTCTTACCCCTCCGTTCCCCACCTGGTGTGTTATGTGTGTTTTGTTTTGGGAGTTTTCTTTTCTTTTCTTTTTTTGTATCTAGGACAAGTAGAATATAGTTTCCTATTTTTGATAGATTTTGGGATAAGGCCTTCTCCAAGCCACCTTGTTTTTTGTTTTTTGGGGGGTGGCGTTGGAGAAAGGCAGGAAGAGCATATTAATGCCTGTAGGGTGTGTTTTTGTTAATTGTTTATACACATTGTGCCTTGGTTATTTTTTTGAAATTTTTTCAGTCAAATGTTTGCTGCTTTTAGGGTCTATCACTGTGCTATGCATCTTGCAATGCTATATATTATTTAAGCATTATATTTTTTATTATTTAGATGACATCACGTGACCAAGAGGTATTCTCTGTCATGGAATGTTCGTGGCCTTAACTCAAAATTTAAAAGAGCACTGCTATTTAAGTACCTAAAAAGTTATTTTCCACATATAGTGCTACTTCAAGAAACTCACCTTATGGGAAGTAAGCTTTTGACCCTTAAGAAGCCTTGGGTACAGAAGACTTACTATGCTACATACGCCATGTTTTCTAGAGGGGTTTCGATACTGATTAGCAGATCGTTACCTTGCACGGTGGAAGATGTATTCTCTGACCCCCAGGGTAAATATGTCTTGGCTGTGTTTCTTTTGTGGGGTCAGAGATATATAGTTGTCAGTGTATATATACCAACTCTCTTTGTGGGGACCCTCATCCATAGTATCTTAGAAAAAAATTCTTTTTATGGTCCAGCTAAGCTGTTGATAATGGGAGACTTTAATGCTATCCTTGATCCTGCCTTGGATAGACCAACTCCTCCTAGAAAAATTTCTGGAGATCTCTCCAGTTGGGCTCAGATGGTGGACCTGGTAGAAGCTTGGTGATGGATAAATCCATCAACAAGGTCATATTCGTGTTTTTCAACTTCGTATAAGACTGCCTTCCGCATAGATCTAGCCTTCGTTAATTCGGCGATATTAGCAGATATGGTGGATGTCAATTACCTGCTGGGCGGAATATCTGACCATGCTCTGCTTATGATTACACTTCATCTGCATCACTTTTGTGATGCAGCACGGTGGAGATCGGGTACTCATTGGATTTCACATTCAGATATGGTTCAATAAAATTCTGTTCCTTCTAGCAGAGTATTGGGAATTTAATATAGAGTCATCCACTTCAGCAATATTATGGGATGCCTTTAAGGCCTATACAAGAGGACAATATATATTAGCTATTAAAGCAGTTAATAAGGCCCAACGAGTAAAGAACAACGCTTTAAAGTTTATAGAAAAACAGCCCAGTATGCTGCTGATCCTACAGAATCCAATTTTTATGCTTTACTACACAGCAAACGGCCTTACATTTGCATTTGGCCAAGGTCAGGAGGATATACAAAAATAAACAAACATTTTTTGAGCAGGAAGATCGTAATGGTCGCTTTTTGGCCAAGATGGCCAAACATGAACAGCCTAGTATTCCGATTTTGGAAATACACACCTCCTCTGGAGATATGGTGTCAGACCAGACATTGTATACATCTCATCTGCCTTCTGATTTCCAGCCAACTGAATTGGCGGCTTGGCTGGATTCAGTTGCATTGGCTTGGTTAACAGATAATGAGAGGGAGACGCTAGTATGTCCTATAACTTCGGAAGAGGTACTTTCGGTCAATGGTTCTTTTCCATTGAGGAAGTCACCGGGGCTGGATGGCCTTCCAATTGAATTTTATAATGCTCATGGAGAGCTTTTAGCTCCTGTATTGGCTTCTCTTTACTCTGATTGTCTTAAAGAGGAGTTCCACCCAGGGGGGCCATTAAAAAAAAAAAAAATTAAAAGTCAGCAGCTACAAATACTGCAGCTGCTGACTTTTAATTGGACACTCACCTGTCCCTGGGTCCAGCGGTGCGGGGGATCGAAGCCCCGCTCGTCCCCCCCCTCCGCTCGTCGGCGCCGGCATTTCAACTGTGGGCGCCGGGCTGTGGCTTCACAGCCTGGCACCCACTGCGCATGCGCGAGCGGCGCCGAGCGCCGTGATTGGCCGCTCAATCACCTGGGACCTGCAATGGGTCCCAGATGATTGACAGGAGGGAGGGAGAAGAGCCGAGCCCTTCCTGTGCCAGGGGGAAGTGATGTCACCAGCCCAGGCAGACGAAGGGGCAGACTACGAGGGACCACCTAGCAACAGGCATTTAGAGGTAAGTAAAAAAAAAAATAATATCCAAATGTTTTTTTGTTTTTTTTTTTAGAATTTTTTAGATATGTTTGTTTTTTTGGGTGGAACCCCACTTTAAGGAGGGAGCTTTGCCAGACTCAATGAGTCATGCCCATATAGTTTTAATTCATAAGCACCAAAAAGATCCCTCCTCTTGTTCCTCATACAGGCCTATTGCTCTTTTTTGAATGTAGACTTTAAAATTTTGACCAAGCTCATCTCCCGACGACTACAACCTATGATGTCTAATATTATTGATTCAGACCAAACAGCGTTCATGCATGGCAAGGCTACTGATCTGAATTTGAGGAGATTATATACGAATATTAATGCTTCACATCTTAATATAGGATCTAGGCTCATTTCCTCCCTAGATATTGAGAAGGCTTTTGATACCTTGAAGTGGCCCTTTCTGTGGGAGGTACTCTGCAGAATGGGCTTTCCAATGGTATTTATAAAATGGTTGCAGGTCTTATATAGAAATCCCATAGCTGCAGTGAAAATGGGGGGAGGGTTGTCATCTCCTTTTTTCAGTATTTAGGGGAACTTGACAGGGCTGCGCTCTCTCTCTGACCCTCTGACCCTCTTCTCGATTGCTATGGAGCCGGTGGCGGAGGCTTTGCGCACTTCCCCCCAATATTAAGGGATTGCGAATTGGTTGTTTGGAGGAGAGGGTAGCTTTGTATGCAGATGACCTTTTATTATTTTTGAATGATGCTGGACCCTCGCTCCAAGGGGCCTTAGAGATACTGGATTCTTTTTCAACGGTTACAGGGTAGAAGGTAATTTGGACTAAGTCCCTGTTGTTCCCAATTGATATGGAGGCCCGTAGCATGGCTTTGAATGATATTCTACTGCAGTGGGTAGAGAATTTCAAGTATTTAGGAGTGGTAATCTCCGCCAAGCTTCTGAATTTATTTCCCTGAACTTGACTCCGATTCAAGGAGACATTGGGTCAAAATTAAAAGCATGGAAGTCTCTACCATTGTCCTTATTGGGACATATTAATCTCCTAAAATTAAAATTATACCAAAATTATGTACTTATTTAGACATTCTCCTCAGTGGCTAAATCAGCTTTTCTTGTCTTTTTTATGGGGTTTGAAGAACCCCAGGTACAAATTAACTACCTTGATGCACCCTTGTGAACAGGGAAGCTTAGCTCTCTGGATATATATACATCTTTCTTGGCCACTCAGCTGGTTACGGCCGTATGGTGGCTAAGTCTGGATATATATAACTCCTCCACTCGGCTGGAAGCAGCAGTGGTAGGCTCTATATAATATTATTCGAGCTTGGGAGGCTGGTCTCAGGTGCGAGTATTATCCAAAGGGAGCGATCTCTCCAAATGCCCCTCTATGGTTTATTCCTACTCTCCGCCAATTTTTTAAAGTACCAGAGCCTATTGCATGGACTATATATAATATTAAATTACTTTCTCAAGTGGTCACTGATCGGAAATTATCCACCTTTTCTACACTTACCTCAATTTCTAATCTACCTAGTTCTTATCTATTTACATATTTTCAGCTTCTCCGTATTTTCCATGCACAGTTTCCACAGGACAGCTTAAAGATTATATAATCCTCTTTAGAATCGGTACTCAGTGTTGAGTGCCTGGATAAGCCCACCTCGAGACTGTACTCTCATTTCAGTTTAATTGCCATTTTGCCATTAGAAGGTCTCAGAGCTAGGTGGATGGAAGCTAGGAGATATACCAGCTTTGGATATGGAGGACTGGAGGGGTGTGTGGGATTTCCCTATGCGATCTCTGGTATCTTTGAGAGACCATATGATTCAATTCAAATGGGTACATATGGCATATATTACACTGTATAGATGAAAAAGATAAATCCTGCGTGCTCTTCTAAGTGTTGGTGGTGTGGAGCATCTCAGGGGGATTTCACACACATTTTTTGGACTTGCCCATATATAGCTATTTTCTGGGGGGAAGTGGTAGATTTATTGAATACTATTACCTCTGCTCCTTTACCGGTCTCAATTTCTGTTTGCTTGCTGGGTCTGATAAAGGCTATTGTTTCTACAGTGTCTGAGCGACTGTTTATTATTACAACATTATACTACGCAAGAAAAGCCATCGCTATGCACTGGAAGAAACCTTGCTCTCCCACACTTTTATACTGGAAACAATTGATAAACAATAATCTCCCATTGTATAGAGACACCTACATTAATAAAGGATGTCCTAGTAAATATGATAAAGTCTGGGCAAAGTGGAGGGACAAACCGTATATGGCATCTAATGCCGATGGGGGTAATTAATCATAATATGGGAGTTCCTGTATAAGGGATGTTCGGGGCCATTGGTGATAGACGGGATTAATATTTGCTTTTTTTCTTTCCCCTTTTTTTTGTATATGGGGTAAGGTTTGCCATTTGAGTGGACAAATGGGAGGCCCAGATTGAGGCCCAGATATAATACTTTTTTTGTGACTTAATATATCCATTTAAGTTTTTTTTTACTCTTGAAGGTGCTATGCTGGGTAATTGGATCTTGATATTGCATTAATATATGTTAGGTTAGTTAGTTGTGTCTGACGTTCTGTTGTTTTGTTGTGTTTTGCTTTGTCTGTTAAAGAAATAAAATAAAAAGATTTAAAAAGAAAAAAAAAAATCAGATTTCAGTTACTGAAGTCAAATTAGCTAATACGTTATTTTAGATAGCTCTGCAAGCAGGGCCCGACTTACAATTGGGCTTGACTGGGCTCAAGCCCATGGGCCCCGTCCAATAGGGGCCGGATCCACGGCAAACACCCGCCAGCTAGCCAGCCCGTTTCATTGATACTGCTGCTTATTTCATGGCGACCGATCAGGCTTGTGTTTACTTCCACTTCCTGATAGCGGTGGAACGCACCATAGGGCGGACGTGATGTCATCAGCCAGAAATGATGGCCGCGTTACCTCCCATGTCTTGCATCATTTCCTGCTGATTACATCACGTCCACCCTATGGTGCGTTCCACCGCTACTAGGAAGTGGGAGTACACAAGCGCGATCGGACGCCGTGAAATAAGCAGCGGTGCCGGCGAAACGGGCTTGCTAGCGGGCGGGAGTTTGCTGCCCCCATGAATGTTAGAAATCATGGGGCCCCCGTACATCCTACCTGACGGGGCCCCATTCGACCCGGTGGCAAGTGACACCCTGCATCCGCTGACAAGTGACACCCTGCAACCGCTGACAAGTGACACCCTGCATTCGCTGACAAGTGACGTGACAAGTGACACCCTGCATCCGCTGATAAGTGACGTGACAAGTGACACCCTGCATTCGCTGACAAGTGACACCCTGCATCCGCTGACAAGTGACACCCTGCATCCGCTGCCAAGTGACACCCTGCATCCGCTGCCAAGTGACGTGACAAGTGACACCCTGCATCAGCTGACAAGTGACACCCTGCATCCGCTGACAAGTGACGTGACAAGTGACACCCTGCATCCGCTGACAAGTGACACCCTGCATCCGCTGACAAGTGACACTCTGCATTCGCTGACAAGTGACGTGGCAAGTGACAATCCGCAATGTGTGGCAAGTGACAATCCGCATCTGAAGGCAGGTGACGTTGGAAAGTGACACGCTCAGGCTCCGACTGATTCTGCCTATGGTGAGTTGAACTATTTTATTTTATATAACAATGTAATAATAGAAATATTGCACTTCAATCATTTTTTTGCGATACGGCACTGCGTCGATTTAACTGACAATTGCGCAGTTGTGTGATGCTGTACCCAAACACTCGGCTACTCTCGGCTCCACTCAGGACTGCGAGAGGACCCGAGAGCCGCTGAGAGGACCCGAGAGCCGCTGAGATACAGAGGACTCTGTATCTCGGCCGCACCATTTTTAAACTTCAAGACTGCAATGACAAGGCTGCAAATGACACTGGGGCAAGGCTGCAAATCACAAGGCCACACTGACAAGGCTGCAATGACACTGGACAAGGCAGCAGATGGACGCTGTGCAAGGCTGCATTAATGGGCATTTAAATGTAAGTTTTTTCCTTAAACTTCCCTCCTAAAAGTGTTTTTCCTTAAAATTCCCTCCTAAACTTGGGGTGCTTGTTATACGCTGGCACGTGTTATACGCCAATAAATACGGTAATGTATAGAAGGTAGGGCCCGAAAGTGACTCAAGCCCAGTGGCCCCCACCACCCTAAGTCCTGCCCTGTCTGCAAGTTATAAATTGCTCTGCATTACCTTACGAAATAAGCCCCCCTGGCTGGTCCTTCTCTTTGAACAACTAAAATAGAGAGATGGGAATGGAGGGCGGTGTTTTTTTTCAGAGGCACATCTGAACTGTGAATAGGACTGAATGATAATTCCAGGTGCTGAGCCAGAAATGGAGGTAAAAGGACATTTTTCATACTGATAAGCAGAAAAAAACACAGAAGAGAAAATAAATCAGCTTCCTCTATTACCAATCCATTAACTTTTGGTCACATGATTGGTTTTCTGGAAAGGCAAGCCTAATTCATATTTTTGGTCTGCTTAGAATTAAGGAAATGGAAGCTTTGATTAATAATTAACGTGGCAATTATGCAGAAATTACAAAGGCACAGATGTTGTAAAGTTAGTGCAGTTGAGTTGCGTGTCATGCGATCACATATGTTACTATATACATTTACTTGTTACTCAACCATTTCAGCTGTCACAAATAGTGAAGCCTAACAACGCAAATAGAAAAGATGACTCACTTGGTGTAATGTTATTCTCTGAAACTTTCATAAGACTGGTTCATCCAGTTAAGTTAGCGTTTTAACAATTGCTTGGAAAACTAGGACAGTTCATAGACGTGTGGGGTTTTAAGGGTGAGTGCACTTTTATGCATAATAATGTATATTGCCTTGCCCTTTACGTCAACTTGGCAATTATAAGTAAATACTATACCTTATTACTAATATACCTTATCACTGCCCAACCTGTCCAGGGTGGTTACCACCTTCTTTGTCACCCTCTGCATGTGACCTGGGCTTTGCAATAGAAACTGCTCCCAACATTAGCTTGGTATATGGGTTCAGGCTGCAACTATTCCCTGTGGCTGGGCTCCTGACATGTACAGTCTTTCAGAAGCCAATGAGATGCCAAAGAATATAAATACTGTGACAAGTAGGCAGTGAGAACTGAATAAGATTTAAGGTGGAATATTTACTTATGTTTATATATTTGAAGAAGGGTCAATACATTTATTTATAAATGTTCTCTTACCCCTGTAATCATTTTTCTGTTTTTCACTCAGGTTTTCCAATAAACTGCTCAGATCTTCTAACTCTGCCATTCCAGGAAGGCAAGACTGAAAGAGAATGTGGGCCAGTTAGTACTGTTGTTCCATTGCCATTGACCTTCTCTCTCTGCCCCTCAGGTCACCAACACCAGGCAATGTCTACAGAACCATGTATGTTTAACTCTGTGAATAAACCCAGTATACACGTGATCTAATTTCTAGCCATTTTGTTGTTTAGTTGAGCCAACTCCTTCTCATTCTAGTTGATAAGTCTTTGCTATACACTGCATAAGGTTATCTAGCCCAGACCCGAAACCCAATCATTAATGGAGAACTACATTTTTTACAAAAAAATAATAAATACACCCATTTTGCAAAAAGTAAAAATGTGCAATTATCTTTTTTTTTTTTGCATTTGAGCCTGCAAAACATTACAACCCAACTAGTAGATCATGGATGCAATGCTCTGGATCCTCTAGGTCAGTGTTTTTCAACCTTTTTTCAGTCAAGTCATCCTTTAAAATCACGCACAATCTCAAAGCACCCATTCTAAAATGTAAAAAACGAAATTAATAGTTTTACATTCTGTACCGTAGCAGCATTCACACACATGGGCCACCCAACATTATAGGTGATTTCCATCTTTGCAAACTGGTATTATCTAATATTTTAGCATTTCTCTTCTCCCTCAGTTTCCCTCCCTCTCTCTGCTAACATAACTCCAGTGCTGACAGAGAAGGGCAAACAAGGATGCTCTGTATGCTCCTGATGTCCTCCTTATCAACCAATGATTTGTGTAACAATAATGCAGGCTTGTTTTACTTGCTGGCTAGTTGACAATTTTTGAGCAATTTGTGGCAATTTTTAGGTATTTTGCCAAGGCACCCCTGAAGAACTCAGAAGGCACCCCAGGGTGCCACGGCACAATGGCTGAAAAAGGCAGCTCTAGATCAGTGGTTCTCAACCCTTTTTGAAACCAGGGCCTGGTAAATTCATCCAAATTTATTCATTTACACTATATTGTTGCCAGGTGTGCCGGTTGGTTTGAGCCTGTTCTTGGGGTTGAGAAGGCAGAGTAAAGAACCAACAATATTCAAGCGGCTCCTGCGGGGGTAGCGTTACATTATATTAATTTCAAATAATCTATCTGGGAGAGTGGGAACCCCTTCAATGTCTACTGCTTGTGACCAGTGTAATCAGTTAAGGTGTGGAGATTGTTGTTTTGGACATACCGGAGTAGTCAGTGAGCGATTCAGCTCTTTGGCATCTAACCAAACCTGCAACGTGAGCTTTTGGCTTCTCAGCCTTTCAATACAAAACTAACGTATCTAAGGTCACTTCTGTGGGAGTAACAGCAAACATGGCAAGTTGGATGAATACATTAAGAATGACAAATAATATGTTACTGTTATAGGCAGTCATGTCAAATCAGTTTTTTTTTCATTTGGGATGGAATAGAGATTGGTTGGAACCTCTTGCAGGGTTTATTGCAATGTGTCTCTGCTGGAGAGATTTCCTCACTTAGAACAGGTGTAGAGTAATGCCGCGTACGCACGATCGGACTTTCCGCCAACAAAACCGTGGATTTTTTTCCGAAGTTCCAAACGTGAGAACGTGGTGACGTACAAGATGTATGACGAGCCGAGAAAAAGGAAGTTCAATAGCCAGTGCGACTCCTTCTGCTTGATTCAGAGCATGCATGAACTTTTGTTCGACTGACTTGTGTACACACAATCGGACTCTCAAACATTTTTTGCTGAAAAATCTGACAGCAAATGTTTGATGGAGCATACACATGGTCGGACTTTCTGACAACAAGCTCACATCGAACATTTCCCGTCGGAAAGTCCGACCGTGTATACGCGGCATAAGGGGAAAATTCGATGTGAGCTTGTTGTCGGAAAATCCGACCGTGTGTATGCTCCATCGGACATTTGCTGTCGGAATTTCCGACAACAACTGTTTGAGAGCTGGATCTCAAATTTTCCGACAACAAAACTTGTTGTCGGAAATTCCGAGCGTGTGTACACAATTCCGACGCACAAAATTCCACGCATGCTCAAAATCAGGCAGAAGAGCCGCACTGGCTATTGAACTTAATTCTTCTTGGCTTGTTGTACGTCACCTCGTTCTCGACGTTCGGAATCCACGGTTTTGTTGTCGGAATGTCCGATCGTCTGTACGTGGCATTAGGCTTCATGCACATGACTGTACAGCGTGCAGTGCCTGTGTGATAACTTTCCCGCGACTTGCAACTGTCGTGTACAGTCGCCCATTGAGATGAAAGGTGTGGCTCTGAATACACACAAAAAACATAAAAAAAACAGACAGAGCTTCTTCTAATGCTGCGTACACATGAGCGGAATGTCCGTCAGAATAAGTCTGATGGGAGCTTTTCATCATATACGCCGACCGTGTATGCCCCATTGGATTTTTTCCGTTGGAAATTCAGACGGACTTAGATAGAGAACATGTTCTAAATTTTTCCGACGGAACTAATTACTATTGGGAAACCCCCTCGTCTGTATGCTGTTCCGACATACCAAAAACAACGCATGCTCTGAAGCAAGTACGAGACGGAAGCTATTGGCTACTGGCTATTGAACTTCCTTTTTCTAGTCCCGTGGTACAAGTTGTATGTCACCTCGTTCTGGACGGTCGGACTTTGGTGTGACCATGTGTATGCAAGACAGCTTGAGCGGAATTCCATCGGAAAAACCTTCAGAGTTTATTCCGATGGCAAAACCGATCGTGTGTACAGTGCATAATACTTCCCCACTTTAACCAAAAAAGACTCTATTCTGATGTGTGTTTTGGCATTACTGCTAATTCTGCCATTCACAAAGCACAGAGAGGGGGAGAAGGCACGAGACCAGAACTGGTGTCTGTCATAGCTACTATTCAAATGTAACGGGGAGCCGGAAGTACAGATGGAGTTTTACTATTCAGGGAGACTCAGTGGAGGATTTTTCTTAACTTGGTGGGCAGAAAGATTTTTACAGCGGCAAGGAACATTTAAAAGGCTAATGCCGCGTACACACGAGCGGACTTTTCGACCGGACTGGTCTGACGGTCTAGCCGACGGACTTTCGCCGGACTTCCGATGGACTTTCTGAACAAACGGACTTGCCTACACACGATCACACCAAAGTCCGACGGATTCGTACGTGATGACGTACGACCGGACTAAAATAAGGAAGTTGATAGCCAGTAGCCAGCCCATTGGAAAGATTTTAAACATGTTCCAAATCTAAAGTCCGTCAGATTTTCGTCCGAAAAAGTCAGCTGCAGGTCCGATGAAGCCCACACACGGTCGAATTGTCCGCCAGACTCGGTCCGTCGGACCAGTCCGGACGAAAAGTCCGCTCGTGTGTGCGCGGCATAAGATGCACTTCAATTGGTGTGAAATCAGATGTGCCCGGAGATGGCCTTTATAAATAAAGCTTTGTAGGCTACTGATATGATTTAGCCAGTGTTCTCCAAACTGTGGCCGGGGGCTGACTGCGTACCTTTGCTTGCCTTTATCCAGTCCTTGGGGCACCTTTCCTTCCACTGGTACAAAGCACCATTCGTTCCATTCCCAACAATGGGGCAATATTTCTACTACTGACATCAACAACGGGGCACTATTGCTCAAACTAACACCAAAGATGGGGCAGTATTATCCTCCTGACACCAATGATGGGACACTTATCTCCCCACTGACACCAATAATGGGGCACTATTGCTCCCACTGACACCAGCAATGGGGCACTATTCCTTCCCCTATTACCAAAGATACATTGTTTACTCCCACTAATCCCAGGACAGTTTCTACTTCCAATGGCCACAGTCCTGCCCCTCTAAAGTCTGGAGGGCAGTAAACTGATCCTTTGTTTAGAACATGTAGCAGAATCTCTGACCTCTTCCAGTCTATTGGGAACCTTCAAGGCCAAAGATAACTGACATCCTTCAATACGTGGTGGGTTGTGAGGCATAGTGGGTGCAAAGGTGGTAAAAGTCATTGGGCGCCAGAGACTTCTTGGATGTAAAAGAGGTTTTATTTCTTTGACAGGCCTTTTTATATTTTGTAGGGGAAAGAGGGTTAGGGCCAGGACACCCTTAAGTAGTTGCAATTTCAAATGGCAGACTCCGAGACTTCAATAGAACAACTGTGCAGGGAAAGGCCCCAGCAAGGTGCCACTTCTGCACATGCAGGATTGCTGTCTCATATGGCAACAGTACTTAAACAGTTCCTTGAACAGTTCCTTACTCACTGTGGTCCCTGGTAAAGGTGATTGGTTCCCTTCTACCTCCGGCCACTGACAGATACTCAGGCCAGCAGAACCTTCCAAACCCTGCGCTGCCCTCTTACTTCTGGATAGGCCCTCACACAGCCTGGCAGCCTGGTGCCCCCGGGATAGGCCCAATCTCCGGCCTAGCAGCCCGGGGCATACGACACACATCCACCCAGACGGCGATCTGGGTGGCACACAAGAACCTGGATCACCTGACCTCTCCCGAACATATAGTCTCTCCCAGCAGGCCAAGGGATTCAACAAAATCTCTGCCCATTGGCTGAGGTACCCCATATACCCATAACCTGGCTTTGAGTTGTCCCTCTCAATAGTGGCGGCTGGTGCTCAAATTTTTTGGGGGGGCGCAAACAAACTGAAAAAGAACCCATCAATTGCAGCCTCACTGTGCCCATCAAATGCAGCCACTGTGCTATAAAACCCAGCCACTGTGCCCATCAATTGCTGCAACTGTGCACTTAAATGCAGCCACTGTGCCCATCAAATGCTGCCACTGTGCCATCAAATGCTCCCACTGTGCCCATCAAATGCTGCCACTGTGCTATCAAATGCTCCCACTGTGCCCATCAAATGCTCTCACTGTGCCCATCAAATGCTCCCACTGTGCCATCAAATGCTGCCACTGTGCCATCAAATGCTGCCACTGTGCCATCGAATGCCGCCACTGTGACCCCCCTGCCTGCTCGCCGTCTGCCCAGCACCTGTCTCAGTGAGCAATATAGTCAGTGTTTATCTGGCGCTCCAGATGGAGTAATCCTTAGGGGTATAGTCTGTGGCTGTAATAGCTGGATGGTGATGTATCCAAAGAAAGGGGTATTAAGGGTTAAAAAGGAAGGCAGTCATCCTTCAGAGCAGTGTTTCTCAACTCCAGTCCTCAAGGCGCCCCAACAGGTCAGGTTTTCAGGATTTCCTTCAGATTAAACAGCTGTGGTAATTACTAAGGCAGTGAAACTGATCAAATCACCTGTGCAAAGTAATGGAGAGCCTGAAAACATGACCTGTTGGGGCGCCTTGAGGACTGGAGTTGAGAAACACTGCTTCAGAGTGTGTCCAGAGTTCTGCTCCTTCTATTGGCCTCTACAGTCCAATAGAAGGAGCAGTCAGCTCTGAGTGCATAGCCTTTCATCACTGCAGCCCTGATTGACAAGATTCCAGTCCTGCCTAGGTCCAATCAGACACCGATGATATCACTTCCTGTTCCATGGTCCATGCTGGTCTGTGTGGAACTGCTTGGTTCCTTTGCTCCTGGAGAAACACTATGATCCATTCCAGCCAGCTTCTCAATCCTTTCCAGCTATCCAGAACAGCCTTGGGACCCACACAGCCATGTGGAATGCCAGGACTGCACTTTACTTTGACGAGCATGCATCTTCTATCATCTTGTAAGTGTTTTTAATCTTATCCTATTAAAGTCATCATTTTAATACTACACTCAGGTCGGTGCCTCACCCTCCCTGTTTTTTCCTTACATACCCTGTCTCAGTGGGCGGTGTCCTGACGGCGGTGAGTAATGTCCTCCATGCATCCTCTCCTTTCCTCTCCTCCCATCCTCTCCTATAGGCGATTGGACGCCTGATAGGCATCCAATCACAGCGCCTGTCGTTTCAGCCAATCAGGTGACGGGTAACAGACCCGAGCACCTGATTGGTGGAGAGGCAGTTCAGTGTTAGGAAAGCGAATATTTATTCGCTGTTCTAACACACCTGGGTGAACTTTGAGCGCCAAGCATGGCGCTCGCAGGTCACCTTTTTTGACACCTATTAGAGCCTACGGCTCTAATCAGGTGCTTCAAAAATACCCCCCGCCGCTGTAATTCAGGCGCCCGGTGCCCGAAAAGGGGCCGGGCGCCTGAATAGGGCGTGGCAGCGGCGGCCATGGGTAGATTCATGCTATGCATGATTCTATCTATTGGTCATAGAGGGAGTGACTGGAGAGAGGGGACAGCGCCCGTGCGCCCCTTATGGACGCACCGCCACTTCTTCTCAATCTAATACCTCCAAGTGCCCGGCCACCTGGCAGTAGAAGAGGAAAGTACAGCCAGGCCAAACTTAGGGAGAAGTCAATGGATCACTAGTAATTAACTACAGTAGCTATTCCTGACAAGGAATTTGGTGAGGAGCTCCCTGACTCCAGGGAGCTACAAATATTCGGAGACCCTTGATTTAGCCTAATACATTATGGAGGGAAGTTTAAAGTGTCACTAAGCTCTGGTTTGAAAAATATTCAAGTATATAACTCAGAAAAGTCTCTTTTATTGCTCCCAGCCTCATCCAAATCTCCAGGTTCCTTTCTTTTAATTGCTGCTGTGATCTGACTTTCTGTTAGACAGAGGGTGGCAGCGTTCGTTCTACACTGTCCCTTTGTATGGGTCCCCCAGATAGCTAAGTTTATGCTACTGTATGTGTTGTGGCCACCTTCTAGGGTTGCCACCTGTCCGGGATTCACCTGGACAGTCTGGGTTTTGAATCATGTGTCCGGGTTTCAGTCCACCTGAAACTCGGACCCATTATTAAGACAGCAATGTGGCTCAGAACAGGGCTTGACAGGATGGTGAGGGGGCACTATGTGTGCCCCATTACTATTCTTTTTGGAGTGCCCAAAAGTGTTCCAGGTCTGTTACAATCCTATAGTGTATACTAAAACAAAAATAAAAATGTACTGTGCACCTCTAAAGTGTTTGGGTTTGGCTTGAAGAAAAAGTGGCAACCCTACCACCTTCCAGTACATCGGTAGGTGAACCTGTTTATTGCAATATAGTTTTCATGCAGCTCCTGCTATCCTAGTTATTCCTGTAAGCAGGTGATGTTGTAAGTGGTTTGTTTTTTGTTGTTATTGTGCCCTGTAGGTATTCTTGGTATCACTATATATTACAATGTAGGTTAATTGCACTGTTTAGTTATGTTGCCCTACAGAGTTGGTAAGCCCTGAGAAGCAAGGGTTAACTCTGCTGACTAGGTTTTCCCAGGCTTTTTGGGAAGTACTGCTGGGTAAAACAGTTAAAAGGGGAACTGGGGTCAATTGCTGTGCACATGGGAAGGGAAAAGAAGATGAGCTAGGATGTAAATGCCACTTTGTCTGAAACCATCTTATTTTGGAACCCAGTCGGGGGTTCCGGGTACATGGACTGGTGTTACTCTTCTAAGGATTGAAAGCACTCTAAAGCCTTTCCACTATTTTCAAGGTATGACTACCTCAATGGACTGGGGCCCAATGAAGACACAAAATGGGCACTAAAGAAGCCGTCTGTATTAGGAAATATGCATATGAAGGATTGTCTGTAATATTCTGTTATCCATAAAGTGGAACTTCAGTTAAAAATGGAAGTTCCCCTGTTTTCCATCCCCACCCGACGGCAATGGGAACTTTTGTGGGGGGGGGGCATGTACCTAGTTTTGACAGGTACCCACTTCCACTTTGACCCCCCACCCCCCCCACAGGTCCCAGAAGGCTGCAGGACCATTCACAGGCGGCTTGCTCACGCGCAGTGGGAAGCTGGCTGGGAAGCCACAAGGAGTCACAGCAGGCTTTCCAAAGTCAATATGGACCCGAAAACTGGTAAAGAATCAGCTCGGGTGAGGACGGCGGTGGATCCCTTGACAGGTAAGTGACTGAACATTCTTCTTTAACCACTTGACGACCGCCTCACGTCGCTGTACGTCGGCAAGGTGGCACGGACAGGCAAAATCACGTACATGTACGTGATTTGCCTTCCGCGGGTGGGGGGTCCGATCGGTCCCCCCCCCGGTGCCCGAGGCGGTCGCCATTTCTTCCCGGGCGATGAGAGGTGAGGGGGCGGCCATCCATTGTTGGCCACCCCCTCCCGATCGCTCCCGGCAAATGAAATACTTCCTTTCCCTCTGTAATGTAAACAGAGGGAAAGGAAGTGATGTCATCTCTCCTCGAGCCGGTCTTTTCGTCGCCGCGCCAAGGAGAGAAGACATCCAAGTAAGTCTGCACAACACTACACATTCAGTAGAACACGCCAGGCACACTTGTCACCTCCCATCATCCCCCGATCACCCCCTGATCACCCCCCTGTACCCCCTGTCACTCTGACACCAATAGCATTTTTTTTTTTTTTTTGCATTGGTGTCAGTTTGTGTCAGTTAAAAGTTTTAGGGCAGTTAGGTTAGCCCCCTTTAGGTCTAGGGTACCCCCCCTTAGGTCCAGGGTACCCCCCTAACCCCCCCTAATAAAAGTTAACCCCTTGATTACCCCCCATCACCAGTGTCGCTAAGCGATCTTTTTTCTGATCGCTGCATTAGTGACACAGGTGACGCTAGTTAGGGAGGTAAGTATATAGGTTCGCTGTCAGTGTTTTATAGCGACAGGGACCCCCATATACTACCTGCTAAAGGTTTTAACCCCCTGATTGCCCCCTAGTTAACCCTTTCACCAGCGATCACCGTATAAGTGTTACGGGTGACGCTGGTTAGCTAGTTTGTTTTTTGTAGTTTATTACAGTTTATTACAGTTTATTATAGTTTATTATAGTTTTAGGGCACCCGCCGTTTATTACCCTATAAAGGTTTAACCCCCTAATTGCCCGGCGGTGATAGAAGTTTAAGTTTTTAGGATCAGATAAGGTCTGCGTCGCCCCAGGCAGCGTCAGGTTAGCGCCAGTACCGCTAAAACCCACGCACGCCGCATACACCTCCCTTAGTGCTATAGTATCTGAGCGGATCGATATCTGATCCGATCAGATCTATACTCCCCAGCAGTTTAGAGTTCCCTGAAACGCAGTGTTAGCGGGATCAGCCCAGATACCTGCTAGCACCTGCGTTTTGCTCCTCGGCCCAGCCCTGCCCAGCCCACCCAAGTGCAGTATCGATCGATAACTGTCACTTACAAAACACTAAGCACACATAACTGCAGCGTTCGCAGAGTCAGGCCTGATCCCTGCGATCGCTAACAGTTTTTTGGTAGCGTTTTGATACAGTCGCCAACAGTCAGGAGCTTTTTTGCCTGTGAGTCTCACTAGTGTACCCCTAAATTTAGAGCCCAAAATGGCAAATAGAAGGTACACTAGTGAAGAGGCCTACACGTTTCTGAGTATGACAGATAGTGAAGAGGAAGTCACTCATCTGTCAAGTTCAGGCTCAGAATACGATCCTGTAGAGGACAGCGTCTCCATGACAGATAGCTCTGACGACAGAGTTGTGGTCCCTGCTAAGGTCAGGCGTACCAGACCCCAATCTTCTTCTGTCCTTGAAGTGCAAGAACCGCAGGGCTCTCGTATGGAGCAGAGCAGTACTAGCGCCGCTACTCCTTCTGGTGAACTGGCAAGCACCAGCGGCCTAGTACACCCTGGTCATACATCCAGCACTGCAGTATCACGTGGTGACGTGGCGAGTCCCATAAGTGCAGTTCAAGCTGGCGAGGTGGCAAGCACTAGTAGTGTCCCGCTGCCACCAAGAAGACAAAGACAGGCCCGTCGTGCCCATAGTGCCCTTCCTGCTGCATTGGCCAATCCGAATTGGGAACCTTCCACTTCTGCAGCACCCGTACTTCCCCCTTTCACTGGCCAACCCGGAATTCAGGTGGAAACAGTTGACTTTATGCCACTGGATTTTTATTCACTGTTTTTCACCGAAGATCTCTATAGATCTATTGTGGACCAAAGCAATTTATACGCTGGTCAATACATCGCCACTATGCCCCAGTCCACCCTTGCCAGAGATTGGAGACCAATTACGGTCTCCGAATTTAAGACCTTTCTGGGCCTTTCCCTCCTCATGGGGTTGAATAAAAAGAGTAAGTTGCGGTCATATTGGTCCACTGACCCAATTTACCATTCACCCTTGTTCTCTGCTTCCATGGCCAGGGCACGATACGAGCAGATTTTGCGGTTCATGCACTTCAACGACAATGAACTCTGTCGTCCTCGTGGAGACCCTGCATACGATCGGCTCTACAAAATTCGGCCCCTCGTAAACCACTTCAACCAACGTTTTGCAGACTTGTTTACCCCCATCAAGTTGTCTGCGTTGATGAGTCCCTGGTTAAATTTTCTGGCCGCTTGTCATTCAAACAGTACCTTCCCAGCAAGCGTGCCAGATACGGGGTCAAGATGTATAAGCTCTGTGACAGGGCCACAGGCTATTCATGTAGATTTATGGTTTACGAGGGAAAAGATAGTCACGTAGAGCCGACAAACTGCCCTGACTACATAGGAAGCGCTGGCAAGATAGTGTGGGACTTGGTGTCACCCTTATTCAGAAAGGGGTACCACTTGTACGTGGACAATTATTATACGAGCGTGCCACTTTTTAGTCACTTGTTTGATCAGCAGATTGGAGCATGTGGCACCGTGCGACCTAATCGCCGGGGCTTTCCCCAGCGGCTTGTAGATTCCCGTCTTAGGCTGGGGGAGACAGCCTGCTTGAAGTATAATAATTTGCTCGCTATGAAGTGGAGGGATAAGAAGAATGTTTTCGTTCTCACCTCCCTTCATGCAGACACGACGACCCAAATTTCTACGGCGACTGGTGTTGTGGAGAAACCCCTCTGTGTCCACGAATACAACCTTAATATGGGAGGGGTGGACCTCAACGACCAGTTGTTGGCGCCGTACTTAGTTGCCCGTAAGGCCAGACGCTGGTACAAAAAAGTGTCTGTATACTTATTTCAATTGGCTTTGCTGAATGCTCATGTGCTATACAGAGCTTCAGGACAGACTGGATCCTTCCTTAAATTCCAGGAAGAGATCGTCAGAGCCCTTCTGTTTCCAGACGGTGCTCTACCTCACCTTCCCCAACCAAATGCAGTAAGCCGGCTGCATGAGCGGCATTTTCCTTATGCCATCCCGAGTACCCCTACCCAACGAGCCCCCCAAAAAAGATGTCGTGTCTGCAGCAAGCACGGATTTAGGCGTGACACCCGGTCTTATTGTCCCTCCTGTCCTGGCAATCCTTGTCTTTGCATGGGTGAATGCTTTGAACGCTACCATACATTAGTTGAGTATTAGCGTAGGGTTCAGCACTGCACAGACTAGGCACACTAACACAGGGTCTCCCAAGATGCCATTGCATTTTGAGAGACCCAAACCTGGAACAAAAGTTACAAAAGTTAAAAGTTACTAAAAAAAAGTGTAAAAATAAAAAATTAAAAAAAAATTAAAAAAAATAAAAACACAAAAAAAAATATAAAATAAAAAACCAAAAATAGTTGTTGTTTTATTGTTCTCTCTCTCTCTATTCTCTCTCTATTGTTCTTCTCTTTTTTACTCTATTCTATTCTGCAATGTTTTATTGTTATTATGTTTTACCATGTTTCCTTTTCAGATTTTTCATACTTTACCGTTTACTGTGTTTTGTTGGTAACCATTTTATTGTTTTCAGGTACGTCATTCAGTTGCAGCGCGGATTTATTTATCTTGACAGCAACAGCGTTTGCTCCCACGATATATAAAGCCGTGACTCCAACGCTGTCGGAGGTGATTTCACCACCACAGTTACATACTTCAGCATATATGCCGAAGCGTGGGGGCAGCAGTGGGTGGAGGAGCAATTTGCTCCTGCCTTTTGCGGGAGGATGCCCCCATGCTTCGGCATATATATATTTTAGGCACAGGTTGCGTTAAATGTTTTATTTTTTACTAGTTTTTTTTTTGTATTTGCTTTGCAGGTATGGTAAGTCTTACTGTTATACTGTAATGTTACTTTGTTTTATTGTTAACCATCATTTGCTTAGCAGGTACGCCATTCAGTTGCAGCGCGGATTTATTTATCTTGACAGCAACAGCGTTTGCTCCCACGATATATAAAGCCGTGACTCCAACGCTGTCGGAGGTGATTTCACCACCACAGTTACATACTTCAGCATATATGCCGAAGCGTGGGGGCAGCAGTGGGTGGAGGAGCAATTTGCTCCTGCCTTTTGCGGGAGGATGCCCCCATGCTTCGGCATATATAAATGGTGCATGTATGCCCATCATTAGAAGTGGGTGGATGAAGGGAGGTATTCTAATGGTGGGCATACCCACCGATCAATATCTTTTTTTCGTTCAGCCCACAGGCTGCATGAAAAAAAAGTTTACAATATATGCCTAACAAGGACCAGCAACGTACTGGTATGTTGCTGGACTTTGAGTGGTTATACCAGAATGATGCCTGCAGGTTTAGGTATCATCTTGGTATCATTCTTTTCAGCCAGCGGTCGGCTTTCATGTAAAAGCAATCCTAGCGGCTAATTAGCCTCTAGACTGCTTTTGCAAGCAGTGGGAGGAAATGCCCCCCCCCCCACCGTCTTCCATGTTTTTCTCTGGCTTTCCTGTCCCAACAGGGAACCTGAAAATGCAGCCGGTGATTCAGCCAGCTGACCATAGAGCTGATCAGAGACCAGAGTGGCTCCAAACATCTCTATGGCCTAAGAAACCGGAAGCTATGAGCATTTCATGACTTAGATTTCGCCGAATGTAAACAGCGCCATTGGGAAATTGGGAAAGCATTTTATCACACCGATCTTGGTGTGGTCAGATGCTTTGAGGGCAGAGGAGAGATCTAGGGTCTAATAGAGCCCAATTTTTTAAAAAAAGAGTACCTGTCACTACCTATTGCTATCATAGGGGATATTTACATTCCCTGAGATAACAATAAAATTAATTTAAAAAAAATAAAAATGAAAGGAACAGTTTAAAAATAAGATAAAAAAGCAAAAAAATAATAAAGAAAAAAAAAAAAAAAGCACCCCTGTCCCCCCCTGCTTTCGCGCAAAGGCGAACGCAAGCGTCGGTCTGGCGTCAAATGTAAACAGCAATTGCACCATGCATGTGAGGTATCACCGCGAAGGACAGAACGAGGGCAGTAATTTTAGCAGTAGACCTCCTCTGTAAATCTAAAGTGGTAACCTGTAAAGGCTTTTAAAGGCTTTTAAAAATGTATTTATTTTGTCGCCGCTGCGCGTTTGTGCGCAATTTTAAAGCATGTCATGTTTGGTATCCATGTACTCGGCCTAAGATCATCTTTTTTATTTCATCAAACATTTGGGCAATATAGTGTGTTTTAGTGCATTAAAATTTAAAAAAGTGTGTTTTTTCCCCAAAAAATGCGTTTGAAAAATCGCTCCGCAAATACTGTGTGAAAAAAAAATATGAAACACCCACCCTTTTAATCTGTAGGGCATTTGCTTTAAAAAAATATATAATGTTTGGGGGTTCAAAGTAATTTTCTTGCAAAAAAAAAATATTTTTTTCATGTAATCAAAAAGTGTCAGAAAGGGCTTTGTCTTCAAGTGGTTAGAAGAGTGGGTGATGTGTGACATAAGCTTCTAAATGTTGTGCATAAAATGCCAGGACAGTTCAAACCCCCCCCAAATGACCCCATTTTGGAAAGTAGACACCCCAAGCTATTTGCTGAGAGGCATGTCGAGTCCATGGAATATTTTATATTGTGACACAAGTTGCGGGAAAGAGACAAATCTTTTTTTTTTTTTTTTTGCACAAAGATGTCACTAAATGATATATTGCTCAAACATGCCATGGGAATATGTGAAATTACACCCCAAAATACATTCTGCTGCTTCTCCTGAGTACGGGGATACCACATGTGTGGGGCTTTTTGGGAGCCTAGCCGCGCACGGGACCCCGAAAACCAAGCCCCGCCTTCAGGCTTTCTAAGTGCGTAAATTTTTGATTTCACTCTTCACTGCCTAGCACAGTTTCGGAGGCCATGGAATGCCCAGATGGCACAACCCCCCCCCCCCAAATGACCCCATTTTGGAAAATAGACACCCCAAGCTATTTGCTGAGAGGTATAGTGAGTATTTTGCAGACCTCACTTTTTGTCACAAACTTTCGAAAATTGAAAAAAGAAAAAAAAAATACATTTTTCTTGTCTTTCTTCATTTTCAAAAACAAATGAGAGCTGCAAAATACTCTCCATGCCTCTCAGCAAATAGCTTGGGGTGTCTACTTTCCAAAATGGGGTCATTTGGGGGGGGGGTTTTGCCATCTTGGCATTTTATGGCCTTCAAAACTGTGATAGGTAGTGAGGAGTGGAATCACAACTTAACGCCCTTAGAAATCCTGAAGCCGGTGCTTGGTTTTCGGGGCCCCGTATGCGGCTAGGCTCCAAAAAAGTCCCACACATGTGGTATCCCCATACTCAGGAGAAGCATCAGAATATATTTTGGGGTGTAATTCCACATATGCCCATGGCATGTTTAAGCAATATATCATTTAGTGACAACTTTGTGCAAAAAAAATAAAAAATAAAAAAAAATTGTCACTTTCCCGCAACTTGTGTCAAAATATAAAATATTCCATGGACTCAACATGCCTCTCAGCAAATAGCTTGGGGTGTCTACTTTCCAAAATGGGGTCATTTGGGGGGGTTTTGTGCCATCTGGGCTTTTTATGGCCTTCAAAACTGTGATAGGAAGTGAGGAGTGAAATCAAAAATTTATGCCCTTAGAAATCCTGAAAGCGGTGCTTGGTTTTCGGGGCCCCGTACGCGGATAGGCTCCCAAAAAGTCCTAAACATGTGGTATCCCCATACTCAGGAGAAGCAGCAGAATGTATTTTGGGGTGTAATTCCACATATGCCCATGGCATGTTTGAGCAATATATCATTTAGTGACAACTTTGTGCAAAAAAAAAAAAAAAAAAAAAGTGTTACTTTCCCGCAACTTGTGTCAAAATATAAAATATTCCATGGACTCAACATGCCTCTCAGCAAATAGTTTGGGGTGTCTACTTTCCAAAATGGGGTCATTTGGGGGGGTTTTGTGCCATCTTGGCATTTTATGGCCTTCAAAACTGTGATAGGTAGTGAGGAGTCAAATCACAACATTACGCCCTTAGAAATCCTGAAGGCGGTGCTTGGTTTTCGGGGCCCCGTATGCGGCTAGGCTCCCAAAAAGTCCCACACATGTGGTATCCCCATACTCAGGAGAAGCAGCTAAATGTATTTTGGGGTGCAATTCCACATATGTCCATGGCCTGTGTGAGAAATATATCATTTAGTGACAACTTTGTGCAAAAAAAAAAAAATAATTGTCACTTTCCCGCAACTTGTGTCAAAAAAGAAAGTATTCCATGGACTCAACATGCCTCTCAGCAAATAGCTTGGAGTGTCTACTTTCCAAAATGGGGTCATTTGGGGGGGTTTTGTGCCATCTGGGCATTTTATGGCCTTCAAAACTGTGATAGGTAGTGAGGAATGAAATCAAAAATTTATGCCCTTAGAAATCCTGAAGGCGGTGATTGGTTTTCGGGGCCCCGTACGCGGCTAGGCTCCCAAAAAGTCCCACACATGTGGTATCCCCATACTCAGGAGAAGCAGCTGAATGTATTTTGGGGTGCAATTCCGCATAGGCCCATGGCCTGTGTGAGCAATATATCATTTAGTGACAACTTTTTGTAAATATTTTTTTTTTTTTTGTCATTATTCAATCACTTGGGACAAAAAAAATAAATATTCAATGGGTTCAACATGCCTCTCAGCAATTTCCTTGGGGTGTCTACTTTCCAAAATGGGGTCATTTGGGGGGGTTTTGTACTGCCCTGCCATTTTAGCACCTCATGAAATGACATAGGCAGTCATAAAAGCTGTGTAAATTCCAGAAAATGTACCCTAGTTTGTAGACGTTATAACTTTTGCGCAAACCAATAAATATACGCTTATTAACTTTTTTTTACCAAAGACATGTGGCCGAATAAATTTTGGCCTAAATGTATGACTAAAATTGAGTTTATTGGATTTTTTTTATAACAAAAAGTAGAAAATATCATTTTTTTTCAAAATTTTCGGTCTTTTTCCGTTTATAGCGCAAAAAATAAAAACGGCAGAGGTGATCAAATACCATCAAAAGAAAGCTCTATTTGTGGGAAGAAAAGGACGCAAATTTCGTTTGGGTACAGCATTGCATGACCGCGCAATTAAAAGTTAAAGTGACGCAGTACCAAATTGGAAAAAGACCTCTGGTCCTTAGGCAGCATAATGGTCCGGGGCTCAAGTGGTTAAATATCCTTCAGTAAAATAACTATATTGATATATATTTTTGCCTGATCTGAAGTTACTTAGGACAACTGTAAAGAGCTGCATGCATTTCTTAGCTTATCACACAAATGGTTCACACAGGGGACAGATCAAGAGAAGATGCACTACATATGTCTAATGTGCAGTGAGCTAACCAGAGGAGGCTATATTGCCTTTGCCAATGACTACATTACTAGGGCCTAAGTGCAAATGCAGCCAGCGGGTCCGAAAGCGAAGTTGACTTGGCATAGGTGACGGATGGCCCTTGTAGTGAAGGAGATTGTGTGCTTAGGCTCCCTTCCTATAGACCGATACCCCTAATTTGGGTTTGACTTGCAGCATGGGGAATCCTAGGGACCCAGCCTGGAAGTCACGGAAGTTAGGGTGAGGCCTCTGAGAAAATAAACATGGGTGATATACAGGGCCCGCGCTACCTATAGGCAAGGTAGGCACTGGCCTAAAGCGTGCATTAGTCGGGGGCAGCTGAACCTTCCCCAGAGCAGAGTTATGTTCCTGAAAAAAATAAGAAGCTTTGCTCTCATTCCTGTTTGGTCCGTAATTTTCAATGGACGGGAACAAGGCAAGCTTCTGTGTCAATCCAGCTGCTGTCACTCACCCTCCTGTGTCGATTCACCCGCTCCCCCCCTCCTCTCTCCAGGCCGCTTGGTTCATCCCACATCTAGGCTGTGGCAGGGGGCAGGGCAGTCTGCTGACGGCTCAGGCGGTCCACTTAAGGGCTCAGGGGGCGGGGTGGTCCACTGAAGGGCTCGGCTCAGGGGGCAGGGCAGTCCACTGAAGAGTTTGGCTCGAGGAGACGGGGTGGTTCGCTGACTCGGTGCACGCAAAGGCACCTTTTCCAGGAATTTAAAACATACTGCAAGGAGGGGGAACGGGAATAGAAGAGGATCCATTCCTGCCTTCAGTGCCCTGGACTGCACCAGAAAATTCAGTCAGTGCATCGTATGACAGCTCAATGCCACAGACAGTCTACCTTCCCAATGCCATCTGCTGAAAAGAATTTGCAGGGGTTACTGATGTAAGAGGGGAGTAGGGACCCTAAGATAAGGGGAACACTGATATAAAAGTTTCCCCTATATCATGATGTCCTCACTCCCCTCTTACATCAGTGTTCCTCCCTACCATAGTGTATGCTGATGTAAGAAGGGGGGCTTTGGTGACCAGAGATTCCCCTTACATCAGTTTCTATTTACACCACAGTCCACAGAGTTCCCCTTTAAATCAGAGTCTGCAGAGTTCCCCCTTGCCCTGCCCTTACACTGTGAATTCTGATACTGCAGACTGTGATGTAAAGGGGAACTCCGTGGATCGTAATGTAAGGGGGAACTCTGCAGACTCTCATTTAAGGGGGCTCTGGTGATCAGAGACCACCTTACATCAGAGTTCCCCTTTACACCAGCCTGTCTATATACTACCCTAGCCTGTCTATATACCTGTGGACCATGGCTGGCTGGTGTGAGGAAGTAAGCCGGTGCCATCACTATTTGTCTTCAGGCTGGGTCCAGAGGCACAGGTGCAGGCCTGCGGACCATGGCTGAAGAAATAGGTGGAGAGGTACCGCAAAATTCTCCACCTCCACCATATACATGGGCAGGACAAAGGTGGGTGGAGTCGGGGGCAGAGCCAATGGGGGGGGCCTCAAAATGAGGTTTTGCCTAGGGTGTACCAGCTCTAGTGATTTATCAAATCAAGCTCCCTAGGATTCAAGTGTAAGATATGGATCAATGCCACTGGGGTGAGGTGACGGGTAACTGGGCCTGTGGAGTCTGGTGCAAACTCTGTGGCACTGGCTCAGAGATACTGAACAGAAAAGAGAAGTGTACTGGGAACTGTTATCCGGTGTGTACAGAGTATAAGGAGTTAAGGAACTGTGCCACAAATTACAAGGAGTTTATAAGGAAATGAATGTCTGTGTGGAAAAGCAACCACGTCGCCAAAACGTGCGCCTTTCATGATGCTCTTCAGGCTGGGAAACAGAAAGAAATCCACAGGCACCAGATCAGGGGAGTACAGTGGTTTCTGGATCAAACTGGTAGCACCAGGTCTCATCCCCTGTGATGACGGTTTGCAGAAAGGATGAATCCTGGTCACACATGGTGATGAAATCTCCAGAATTTTCCATCTTTTGGTTTCTGTTTGTCTGTTAGCTTGTGTAGCACAAACCGCGAACAGATCTTACCCAAATCTCCGTGTACAATGGTACACACCGTGTCTTTGCTAATGCTCAATTCCTTGGCCATCAATCGGAGAGTCAGTTGCTGATCTCGTGCCAGCATTTGTCTCACTTGCTTGATCATAAGCATCTGCTTGTCGACGGCCGACCCGAACGTGGCTCATCCTTAGTCGTTTCCTTCCCATCGCAAAAGCATTTGGACCAGTCGTACACACATTTTCTGCTCACGACTTCTGTCCCATACACTTGCACCAACATTTCATGCGTCTCTGTCGCCGTTTTCCCTAATTTGTAGCAGAACTTGATGTTCACTGCTCCATTGCACTGTGACCTTACCGCTCACACTGACTACGTTCGACTGCCCACAGTGGGTTTACCTTGAAGGTCACGTGTACTCCACGCTAGGTGACGGTTCTCGACGTGTCTCTGGATAGCCACGTGTATGTGCGTACACTTGGCCCATGTTGCCGTTGACCCTACGGACCATGTACCAAACTTTTTAGACACGTATACACAAATGTTTTGCTTTTCATTTCTATTTTAAACTGAATGGGTTGTTTTACAAGGTGGGTTTACAATCACTTTAACATCAGTTTGTTTTTTGGCATGTGCCTTTGTCCGCCTTTAGGGGCACTAGTGTGCACTTTCTCCCTGTTCGCACATGGGTACCGCCCACAACCCTGTCCTTTCTGGTCTGGGATTCTATAGTTAGTATTGGCTTAGTGCTCAGAAACCATAGTAGGCTTCCATGGCCACGTCGAGATCATAGTCTTAGAGGTAGAGTTGCATTAGAAACTATTATGGGGGGACTAAAGTACAGAGTAGATAGGCTGAACTGCCACACTTCCAGCTCTTTCCGCTGAGAAGTTCTGTCCCAGGCTGGTTGGACAACAGTTGGAGGATCCCCCTGTGACAGCTGATCTTGTCTTCAGGTCACTGGCACAAACACAGACACTGCATCATTCTCAGAGGCCCCTGCAACTGGACGACTTTGCTACAATATAAACTATATTGTCAAAAGTATCCGTAGGGTTCAACATTGAGTTGGCCCACCCTTTGCAGCTATAACAGCTTAAACTCTTCTGGGGAGGCTGTCCACAATGTTTAGGAGTGTGTCTATGGGAATATTTGACCATTCTTCCAAAAGCGCATTTGTGAGGTCAGGCACTGATGTTGGACCAGAAGGCCTGGCTCACAGTTTTCGCTCAAATCCATCCCAAAGGTGTTCTATGGGGTTGAGGTCAGGACTTTGTGCAGGCCAGTCAAGTTCCTCCACCCCAAACTCGCTCATCAATGTCTCTATGGACCTTGCTTTGTGCACTGGTGCGCAGTCATGTTGGAACAGGAAGGAGCCCTCCCCAAACTGTTTTTACAATGTTGAGAGCATGAAATTGTCCAAAATGTCTTGGCATGCTGAAGCCTTAAGAGTTCCCTTCACTGGAACTAAGGGGCCAAGCCCAACCCCTGCAAAACAACTCCATACAATAATCCCCCCTCCACCAGAGTCTTGACCTCATCCCGACAGAACATCTTTGGGATGAATTCCAGAGGAGACTGTGAGCCAGGCCTTCTCGTCCAACGTCAGTGCCTGACTTCACAAATGCGCTTCTGGGAGAATGGTCAAACATTCCCATAGACACACTCAACCTTGTGGACAGCCTTACAAAAGAGTTGAAGCTGTTATAGCTGCAAAGGATGGGCCAACTCAATATTGAAAACAACGGACTAAGACTGGGATGCAATTAAAGCAGTGGCATCACAAGGGTTGGTGTCACCCGGTGCGGAAAAAAATTGGTGTCACCCCCCCTCCACCAATTATAGTCCCCCCTCAGTACAGACCCCCCTCCACTAACTACAGACCCTCCTCTCTCAGTATAGACCCCCCCACTAAGTACAGACCCCCCTCCTGCAGTTTAGACCCTCTTCCTCAGTATAGACCCCCCACAGTACAGACCCCTCTTCCACAGTGCAGACCTCCCCCCTCAGTACAGACCCCCCTCCATCAGTATAGACCTCCCCCTCAGTACAGACCCCCTCCATCAGTATAGACCTCCCCCTCAGTACAAACCCCACTCCCTCAATACAGACCCCTCTCCCTCAGTATACACTCCCTCCCTCAGTACAGACCCCCCTCTATCAATATAGACACCCCCTCAATACAGACCCCCCTCCATCAGTATAGACCCCCCTCAGTGCAGACCCCCTTCTCCCTTAGTGCAGACCCCCCCTCTCCCTCAGTGATGACCTCCCCTCAGTGCAGACGCCCCCCTGCCTCAGTGCAGACCCCCCCTCAGTGCAGACACCCCCCCCCCTCCTTCAGTGCAGACCCCCCTCAGTATAGACCCCCTTCTCCCCTCCCATAGCGCCCCCCCTGCACATATCTATTTACATTACAATACAGTGTACAGACCTCAGCACAGCGTGTCACATGCACAGTGGTGTGTCCCACCTCTGACCCCCTCCTCCTGTGTAGATGTAAACAGAGAGGAGGGGGAGGCGGGTTCGGTCCGCTCCGCTGAGGGACACAGCCGGCGAGACGCAGAGCAGTGTAGGGGTGCGGTGTTAGCGTTGCCCAGCTGCCTACAGGTATCACCCCCCTGGTGCGGCCTGCACCCCCCCCCCCCAGCAACGCCACTGCATTAAAGTACATGTGCGTGTAAGGGCAGGCGTCCTAAAACTTTTGACAATACAGTATATATACTGGTATGCATCTATATACATATAATTAATGTTTTATGCTGGTTTCAGTAGTTATTCTGCTTCCAAATACTTTGATTAGATTATTGGTTAATTTCCCAGAAATGGAAGTCCCTCTGTTCACAGGGGCCTGTCTTGCATGGAGGCACTGCCAACTTTAATATTAATTCCACTCTTCCAAAGGATCTGGTTCTCTTATTTACCCACAGTTTGCTCACAATATTCTGTTTGGGGAGGGCCATTTCTCATACACCCCCCCCCCCCCCAAAGAGGGCTACACAACAGCAAACAACAGAGATGTGAACTGCCTGTAAAATCATGAAGGAGGCTGGAACACAGTTATGCCTCTGAGACTATACTGCTCTCTACTGGGCAATGTTAGAATATATCATCCAGAGGAATGTAGACCAACTGTAACCTAATCAGTACGGATAGAGACTAATACCAATTATTTTATTCATTTATGCAGTGTAATATAGTGTTGAGGAAATATAGCTATTTACATCAGGTTTTGCTCATGCAGAGTTTATGTTTTTATGTCTTAACATCTGGCTACAGATATTAGAAGGTAGTTGCCTCTTCAGCTAAGAGTAGTCCTGTTTTGCTGCACCCCTTCCCCCCTCCCCTTTCCTTCCAATTCAATCATAGTAGATTCTTTATTTGCTGAATATATTAGTGTAAATTAACTTTTAGTTAAAATGTATATACAGTTGTGTGAAAAAGTATTTGCCCCCTTCCTGATTTTGAATTTTTTGCATATTTCTCACCCTTAAATGATTCAGATCATCAAACAAATTTTAATATTACACAAAGATAACCCGAGTAAATCCAAGATGCAGTTTTTTAATTATTATTTCATTTATTAAGGGAAAAAAGCTGTGGACAATGGCATCCATGGGAGAGTTCCAAGGCCAAAGCCACTGCTGACCAAAAAGAACACAAAGGCTCATCTCACATTTACCAAAAAAACATCTTGATTATCCCCAAGACTTTTAGGCAAATATTCTGTGGACTAATGAGACAAAAGTTGTGAGTCCCGTTACATCTGGCATAAAACTAATACAGCATTTCATAACAAAAACATCATACCAACAGTCAGATATGGTGGTGGTAGCGTGATGGTCTGGGGCTGCATTGCAGCTTCAGGACCTGGGCGACTTACCATAATTGATGGAACCATGAATTCTGAGCTCTACCAGAAAATCCTAAAGGAGAATGTCCGGCCATCAGTTTGTGACCTCAAGCTCAAGTGCACTTGGGTTATGCAGCAGGATATTGATCCGAAACACAACAGCAAATCCACCTCCAAATGGTTCAAACAAAGCAAAATGTAGGTTTTGGAGTGGCCTAGTCAAAGCCCAGACTTAAATTCAATTGGGATGCTGTACACAGGCCGTTCATGCTGGAAAACCCTCCAATGCGGCTGAATTAAAACAATTCTGCAAAGAAGAGTGGGCCAAAATTGCTCCACAGCAATGTGAAAGACTCATTGCCAGTTTTCGCAAACGCTTGATTGCAGTTGTTGTCACCAAGAGCGGCACAACCAGTAATTAGGTTTAGGGGGCAATTACTTTTTCACATAAAGCCAGGCAGGTTTGGACAGCTTTTTTGCCTTAATAAATGAAACCGTCATTTACTGCATTTTGTATTTACTCGGGTTATCTTTGTGTAATAATAACATTTGTTTGATGATCTGAGTCATTTAAGTGTGACAATTATGCAAAAAAATAAAAAGTCAGAAAGGGGGCGAATACTTTTTCACACAACTGTATAGCTAAAACCTTTTTTTCAAAGAATGGTTTTAGAGACCTTGTCTGTTTTTTTTACTGCTATATGGGGCTCTGTTAAGTAGATTTTCCTATATGGGTGACAATGGTTTCACAAGACAGGAAGCAAGAGTAAATCTCTAATGTAAAATATTCTTTCCAGAAATGACTGACTCTTTCCCTGCAGCTGTGTTAGAAATTCTGTATATGGTCCCACAGAACAGACAGTGCACAGTTCACATGGGCTTTGCTGCTTAACTGTAGACAGGAAAAAGGAAACTTTATTATACAGAGAAAAGACATAGAGTTTAACCATAGATCAGCTACAAACCTATAAACACTGCCATCTGCTGGCTGAGAGAGAGAGAGAGAGAGAGAGCTTTTTTTGAGCAGAGTCCCTTCACAGAGAACTAGATAGACCAAGCTCTTCAAAACACCAGCCGATGTTCCCTTTAGACAAACACACAGCTGACTCTCTAACACAAGAGGGAAGGAAGCAGCCAAAAAGTCTCTAAGATCTCTCACTGCCGTCTGTACTCCCAAAAAGTCCAGGGACAGTTGGTTCTCTCCTTCCAACTTCAGTGATACCAGACTAGATCTTCAGCGGAGAGCCCCTCAGTCAGCTCTCTGAAGCTTCAGCATCCAAGCAAACATGGCAGTGTTGCCCTGGAGTCTCCCTCCACTGAGTCTGGCTGCAACCATTTTAACTGTGGGCAGCTACAGCTGCTGCCTGTTCACTTCCTGGATTTACACAGACACACAGAGGCACACCTTCAGCTCTGAAGCTCTTATTGTCCCTCTTATGACTCATCCCCCTCCCTTCCTGGAAAACTCTCATGAGAGTGAGAGAGCTGTGCATGCTGTCATAAGCCTAGGCTTTTTATAAGACAAGAAACAGGAAGTGGGCTGTATAAAGTATATGCTGGCAGAAAAAAAATGTTTTACTAACCAAAGTTAAAACAACAAGGGCAGAAGATTTAATAAATGGAAAAATTAAAAAAATGACTGAAGTTCTGCTTTAAGCAATTTCCCAGCAGCCTTCAGGGCCCTGCTCCCTAGGATTGGCCAGGGCTGCATAAATATTCATACTGCCATCTGTATACCTCCACACCTATGTTCCAAAAAAGTTTACCACTCTCTTGAAAACAGAGGGAGTACACACACTAGCAGCAGCTGATAGCACTGAACTGACCTAATTAACCTCTTGCGGACTGTACGTCGCTACCTGCTTCTGGGTTTAGGGCGCACGCATGCACGCCTCCCCCCAATCGGCACTTGATGTGATTGTACTCAGCAGGAGTCTGTCAGCAAATCCTGCCCAATGATTCATGGCCTAGACCTGCTAATTGGCTGTGTGCAATAACAACCAAGAGCCCTGTGTTGACTAATCCGTTACTAATGCATTATACACTTTAGTGCAGTTTACTTTTTGTTACACATACAATATCTCACAAAAGTGAGTACACCCCTCACATTTTTGTAAATATTTTATTATATCTTTTCATGTGACAACACTGAAGAAATGACACTTTGCCACAATGTAAAGTAGTGAGTGTACAGCTTGTACAACAGTGTAAATTTGCTGTCCTCTCAATCTAACTCAACACACAGTTTTTAATGTCTAAACTGCTGGCAACAAAAGTGAGCACACCCCTAAATGAAAATGTCCAAATTGGACCCAACGTGTCAATATTTTGTGTGGCCATCATTATTTTCCAGCACTGCCTTAGCCCTCTTGGGAATGGCATTCCCCATGGCTTCACAGGTTGCCACTGGAGTCCTCTTCCACTCCTCCATGACGACATCACAGAGCTGGTGAATGTTAGAGACCTTGCGCTCCTCCACCTTCCGTTTGAGGATGCCCCACAGATGCTTAATAGGGTTTAGGTCTGGAGACATGCTTGGCCAGTCTATAACCTTTACCCTCAGCTTCTTTAGCAAGGCAGCGGTCATCTTGGAGGTGTGTTTGGGGTCGTTATCATGTTGGAATACTGCCCTGTGGCCCAGTCTCTGAAGGGAGGGGATCATGCTCTGCTTCAGTATGTCACAGTACATGTTGGCATTCATGGTTCCCTTAATGAACTGTAGCTCTCCAGTACTGGCAGCACTCATTCAGCCCCAAACCATGACACACCCACCACCATGCTTGACTGTAGGCAAGACACACTTGTCTTTGTACTCCTCACCTGGTTGCCGCCACACATGCTTGACACCATCTGAACCAAATAAGTTTATCTTGGTCTCATCAGACCACAGTACATGGTTCCAGTAATCCATGTCCTTAGTCTCCTTGTCTTCAGCAAACTGTTTTCTTGTGCATCATCTTTAGAAGAGGCTTCCTTCTGGGACAACAGCCATGCAGACCAATTTGATGTTGTGTGCGGCATATGGTCTGAGCACTGACAGGCTGACCCCCCACCCCTTCAACCTCCGCAGCAATGCTGGCAGCACTCATACATCTATTTCCCAAAGACAACCTCTGGATATGACGCTGAGCACGTGTACTCAACTTCTTTGGTCGATCATGGTGAGGCCTATTCTAAGTGGAGCCTGTCCTGTTAAATGTGCTGAAGCTCAGTTTCAGGGTCTTGGCAATCTTCTTATAGCCTAAGCCATCTTTATGTAGAGCAACAATCCTTTTTTTCAGATCCTCAGAGAGTTCTTTGCCATGTTGAACTTCCATTGACCAGTATGAGAGAGTGAGAATGATAACACCAAATTTAACACACCTGCTCCCCATTCACACCTGAGACCTTGTAACACTAACGAGTCACATGACACCTGGGAGGGAAAATGGCTAATTGGGCCCAATTAGGACATTTTCACTTAGGGGTGTACTCACTTTTGTTGCCAGCGGTTTAGACATTAATGCCTATGTGCTGAGTTATTTTTAGGGGACAGCAAATTTACACTGTTATACAAGCTGTACACTCACTACTTTATTTTGTAGAAAAGTATCATTTCTTCAGTGTTGTGTTTCATATTCTTATTGTACACGTTCCTGGTATAAGCTCTAAAGGTTGGGTGCTGCAGCAACAACCAGTTGGATACTGGTTCAAGTCACAATGTAGATACTTGCCAGCACACCAAGGATCAGCACAAGGTGACGTCCAAACGGTTTAGTTTATTGCATGATCACAACACAAAGAGGTGCAACGTTTCGGAGTCACGCAGGACCCCTTCGTCAGGCATGTGATAAATGTGAAAATAACAGTGGAGAGAATTTAAATAACCATCAACCAATCAAAAATCAAGAAAAAAATCAAGAAAAAACAAAACTCCTCCCACCCAGAGAGGTATGACATCACAAATACCGCCAGAAAATACTCAATAAGTAGCATAATAAAAAGATAGCATATTTAAAACAGATCACCAAACATGTAAATTAGGGGTTAAAAAGCTACTGATATTACCTGTATTTGTCATGTGAAATAGTGGATCCTGAGCCATTAAAGGGACGAGCCCGTTGCTAGGGAACATAATAGGGCTCTAATAGAACAGTAAAATTATTAAGGGGCCAGGACTTACGATCTGTAATTTTATTAAAGTGTATATTATTTTTTTTCCAGTTTTGGAATGAGTTCTTTTAAACTTTCAAGTTGTACAATGGCTGATGTCATAGCCGGTCACCTTTGCAGTAGCATGTCAACTGCAGATTTTATTAGAAGCTAAGATGTCATCATCCTCAGCAGATAGGAGGGTGAAGTTCAACTTTAAAGCAGTTTTAAAGGCTTACTTTTTTCCCTAAATAACAAGCACATTATACTTACCTACTCAGTGCAATAGTATTGCACAGAGTGGCCCCAAACCTCTTCCTCAGCATCCTCCCGTTGGTGCCTTAGGCTCCTCCTCTTCTGCATGTGCATGTAGGCTCGCTCCCGTGCCAGGCTGTGTGGCTTCTATAGAGACACACACACAGCGTAGATTAGCCCCACCCACTGCTCCCTCTTCACAGAATTTGATAGCAGAAAGAGTCAATAGCCCCCACAGCTGCCTCTGTCCTGTGAGAAGAGAGAGAGCCCAGTGCTAGTGAACTGTATGTATAAGGGGGGTGAAAGGGCAGTACTACCACAGGGACAACTCTTACCTCAATACAGGGATTGCATTCAAGTAAAAAATGCTCTGCCACGGTCTGATTGATGCTTGGTGGGAGGAAAACCCCTCCACTAGAGACTACACTCACTTTTCACATGTACATAACACATATTCACGTATAGATCATGTATTTACACGTACATCACTGCAGCCTTATGTGACATCAACAAGAATCCTGTCAGTCCCCTGGTCAGACCATTCCCCAGTTAAACTGTCACTCTTGGACCTCTGGACGAAGCCGCATCCTTCCCCATGGCGTTTTAATGCGTCCATGCTCAATGAATCTGTTCTGCACACTTAGATAAAGACAGAATTGCGCATGTTTTTTTGGGAACATCTATCTTCGGATACATCCCCCACTATAAATTGGGCTGCCCATAAGGCTGCCATTCGAGGTAAACTCATCCAGTTAGCAGCAAGGAACAAATGTAACTGGGAATCTACGATTAAACAGCAAGAAGCGGAATTGCAAAGCCTCTTGGATAAACAGCGGGCGACTCCTCAGGTTGATATTAGGTATGAGAAAAAGGAAGGTGGGACTTTGAATGAGGCTATTGATTTGTGGGGGTGAGATAATTAGAAAGTATATTTACTTGGCATATTGAGTCTGACAATACATAACAATTATGCACGTAGTAGAAAAGGTTTAATATGCATACACACACACATACATGGTATTGACCTCATGAATACATTACATATACATATCACAGGGACAGCATATAAAATTGACAAGAGATTTAATATGGATAAAATGAATTACCGTATTTATCGGCGTATAACACGCGCCGGCGTATAACACGCACCCCAAGTTTAGGAGAGAATTTTAAGGAAAAAAACTTTTAGGAGGGAAGTTTAAGGAAAAGAAACTTACATTAAAATGCCCATCAATGCAGCCTCATCAGTGTTCATCTGCAGCCTTGTTAGTGTCATTGCAGCCTTTTCAGTGTCAGTGCAGCCTTGTCAGTGCAGCCTTGTCAGTGCAGCCTTGTCCCCAGTGCAGCCTTGTCCCCAGTGCAGCCTTGTCCCCAGTGCAGCCTTGTCAGTGCAGCCTTGTCCCCAGTGCAGCCTTGTCAATGCAGCCTTGTCCCCAGTGCAGCCTTGTCAATGCAGCCTTGTCCCCAGTGCAGCCTTATCAATGCAGCCTTGTCCCCAGTGCAGCCTTATCAATGCAGCCTTGTCCCCAGTGCAGCCTTGTCCCCAGTGCAGCCTTGTCCCCAGTGCAGCCTTGTCCCCAGTGCAGCCTTGTCCCCAGTGCAGCCTTGTCCCTGCAGCCTTGTCCCCAGTGCAGCCTTGTCCCTGCAGCCTTGTCCCTGCAGCCTAGTGTCCATGCTCCATGCCGCTGCCACCGCCGCCGCCATACACATGAGTAGTTTTAAATATGGCGCCGCTGAGTTCGGAGAGACTCGGCGCCGGCGGAAGTGAACGAACGCCGCCGAGATACACATAGCCGAGGGTTCTCGGCTCTTTCCGGCGCCGCTCACAGTCCCGCCCAGTCCCGCCCTATGATGGACATAACACAGGTCCAATGGCGGAACTGGGCGTGACAGTGAGCGGCGCCGGAAAGAGCCGAATACACCCGACTATGTGTATCTCGGCTCTGTGATTTCGGCGGCGCTCGTTCAGCACTGCCGAGCCCCTCCGAAGTCCGCGGCGCCATATTTGAAACTACTCGCTATGTAATTGTCGGCGGCGTCCGCCGACATTCACATAGCGATAGCAGGAATCGACGTATAACACGCACCCACGACTTTCCCCTGATTTTAAGGGGAAAAAAGTGCGTGTTATACGCCGATAAATACGGTATTGCAGATTCATATATGTACACGTCATCTAAATGGCACTATGCAGTGTAATCAATGGTATGAAACACAGTATAATCATTTGGTTGTAGATAATGAGTCCAAGTAGGTTCCTATCAGTAGGTGTGAGAATGCATCCTAAAAGGCTGACGCATTTCATGGATAATACCATTCTTCAGGGGCAGATGCATGCAACTCTATAAAAGACAACAAAACATGAGTAGACCAGTATGATCAAACGTTATACCCAGGGCTGGCCCAAGACATTGTGCTGCCTGGGTCCAAGAATAAAATGCTGCCCCCCCCCAAAAAAAAAATCCTACGCTGATCCAGCAAAGAGACATTTCCATAAAGCAAAGAGACAGCCCCATATATTCAGCAAAGAGACATGCCCCCTCCTGCAAAGAGACATGCCCCCTCCTGCAAACAGACATGCCCCCTCCTGCAAGGAAACATGCCTCCTCCTACAAACAGACATGCCCCCTCCTGCAAGGAAACATGCCTCCTCCTACAAACAGACATGCCCCCTCCTGCAAAGAGACATGCCCCCTCCTGCAAAGAGACATGCCCCCTCCTGCAAACAGACATGCCCCCTCCTGCGAACAGACACGCCCCCTCCTGCAAAGAGACATGCCTCCTCCTGCAAAGAGACATGCCCAAAAACATTAGCTCACAGGTATATGAATTGTGTAGCACCACGAAAGCTACCTCCCTTTCTCTCCACTGCCCCGACCATCTACGCTCTGATCCCAGCTCAACGATGAAACATTCCGCAACAGCAGCGCTGCAGTGGCGGCTAGGGTAACCACATTTCCAAACTGCCATTCAGAGATACCCCCCTTCCTTCCCAAAAAAAGATGAGGGGGGGAGATGTAGTCTCGGAGTTGACAGGGAATTCGGCAGCGGGTGATTTGTCAGACGAATGGCTGGTGTTAGCACTTAAATCATCCTAACATTATGATTGATATGGTGTCAGGATGATCAACTGATACTGTCACTTGTCACCAATCCCTGTCACAAGATGCAGCCTGTCACTTGTCACCAATGCCTGTCACCAGATGCAGCGTGTCACTTGTCACCAATGCCTGTCACCCAGGGGCGGACTGACAACTCATAGGATTTTTCAAAAAACACAGATTTTTACATACTGTCCCTGGTTTTATTGAGGCTGGCAACCCTGATGGGGCCCCTTAGGGTATGGGGCCCTCGGGCAATGCCCGAGTGCCTGAATGGTCAGTCCGCCCCTGCTGTCACCAGATGCAGCCTGTCACTTGTCACCAATGCCTGTCACCAGATGCAGCCTGTCACTGACCCTTGAAGTAACCACTGCGGCCAGTGACAGCAGCGATGCAGTGCAAGGATGACACTGCACGCTAGATGGAGGGAACCTTAGGTCCTCAGGCAGTGCACCCCTGTTGCCGCCCCTCTTAAAGTGCCGCCTGGGACCCAGGGTCCCACCAGTTCCCATTGTAGGGCTGGCCCTGGTTATACCCCTCAACAGGGAGGATGTGTACAAGAAAAAAGGGAGAGAGGTACTCATCCCTCTGAGTACTTACATCATGATAAGTCTGGAAAATGGGGGACGAGGAATCAGAGGCTGTCCAAATTGTCTGTGTAGCGGGAGCTGTGGAAGGAGCCCACAGGAGAGGGAACACAAAACATCATCCCCAAGGAAAACGAAAGGCAGAAATCCAGGTAGTGGTATGAGTGGGCTTCATGTCTAAATGGAAAGGAAAAAGAAAAAGGAAAAAAGAAAAGAAAAGGAAGAGAAAAAAAAAAAAGAGAAGAGAAAAAAAAAAAGAACAAAAAGGAAAAATGGGGAAGAAAAAGTAATAGAAAAAGGAAATAGAAAAGAAAAAAAAGGAAAAAAATGGAAGAAAAGAAGACCACAAGACAGGTACAGATGACAAAAACAAAAGTGAGCAAATGTGAGCATAAACAGGAAAAGAAAAACCATGTAGTTACCTGTTTAGGATATAAAAAAGTAGGTGCCATGTAGTGTGCAGTGTGCACAGAGAGGTGCTGCCATGAGGACTGGCTAGCACAGAGTGATGTTAACCACTTCCGGACCGCCGCACGCCGATGTACGTCCAAACTTTGCCGATGGATATCGTTGTTATGGCAGCAGCTAGCTGCCATAACCCTGGTATCCCCGTTTTTCGTGCGGCAGCCGGCTTTCTGATAAAAGTGGTCCCTGCGGCGGATTCGCCGCAAGATCACTTTTATCAGTGGCGTGAGAGGGCCCCCCCCTCCCGTCGCGATCCGGGGCCCTCCGCCGCTCACCAGAGCCATCGGTAGCGGCGGAGGTGATCGCGTCCATCTCCCTCCTGTGGGTTTCTAGGATTATACCCCCACCATCACTTACTGCGCTATTTTATACCATCTTTTATCTTTTTATATTGCTTTACCATTTTTTGAGCCGAGTTTTTACTGCCCTTTTTTGTAACTTTTTGGAAATTATTCCCCAATAAAACGCTACAACGTTTTTCTAAAAAGGTTTTACACTATGTGGAAGTTTTTTTCCTCTGTTTACTTGTCCATGTGATGAGTCGCTGAGGAAACGATCGCCCGATGACCGAAGCAGAATCCTGGAGGTTCCCGATTCCGATTTGGCACACCATCTGATGAGACTCCGCATAAGATCACCACAAGGATCATCGCACAATACCGTTTGACGGTACAAGCTCGCTTGACTCACCGCCAAGGGCCTGTGAGTCCACCTTGTCTGGTAAGGGCATCCCTATGTCTTTTTTCCTCTGTGTTGAGACCGTCTGAATGAGTGAAGAATCCTTCCAGATTTAAGGGTCCCTTCATACAGCTCCTATACATTCCACAGGAAGACTGCCTGTTTTCAGACTGTTGTGGGGTTAAATATGAGCACTCCATCCACTTAATGATGGACTTTCAGCATTCACACATACTCACCTTCTATGGACTTTTTACTTTCAGGTTTTGTTCTGATGAACACTATTTTTGCTGAGCTATACACACAAAACACTGTGATACTCTGTTCACTTTTATTATTGCACTTTGTTTTGGAATATGTTACCCTATGTATAATATTCATACTTAATGGATATATAGGTCCTAACACAGTACTCACTGTCAAAATAAAGTACTCATTATCTGTATGTGTTTTTTTAGTACACTGAAGTATTTATCACTGTCGGATATTTTTCACATTTTATTTTATTACTTGCTTTGATTTTTTTGGTGTTCTGCAAAGAAATCATTACTAATATAATAAGACATACACCTCAGAATTTGATACCCCTGTATAGAGACCACTGTTATCTGATTATTAACACGTGTTCTGTTATCTGTTAGCGCCACACTTTATTATTATCATCTCCCTCCTGTGCCTGGAGACGAGTGAGGCTAAGATGGCGCCCACTCGTCTCCATGACACTGCTGGGTGGAAGCGACGTCAAAACGTCACTTCCGCCCACGCCTCTTAAGGGCATATTTTTTTCAATGTAATTTTTTTAAATGACTTTTTTTTTTATTTCTATTTTAGTGTAAATATGAGCTCTAAGGTCTTTTTGACCCCAGATCTCATATTTAGGAGGTCCTGTCATGCTTTTTTCTATTACAAGGGATGTTTACATTCCTTGTAATAGGAATAAAAGTGACACCATTTTTTTTTTTAAACAGTGTAAAAATAAATAAAATAATGTAAAATAAATAAAAAAAAAATTTTATTTTTCAAAAAGCCCCCGTCCCGACGAGCTCGTGCGCAGAAACGGTGGTCAAATCATACACGTGATGTATTGCCGCGACCGGTAGAGCGAGAGCAATAATTCTAGCTCTAGACCTCCTCTGTAACGCAAAACATGCAACCTGTAGAATTTTTTAAACGTCGCCTATGGAGATTTTTGAGGGTAAAAGTTTGACGCCATTCCACGAGCGGGCGCAATTTTGAAGCGTGACATGTTGGGTATCAATTAACTTGGCGTAACATTATATTTCACAATATAAAAAAAATTGGGCTAACTTTACTGTTGTCTTATTTTTTTATTCAAAAAAGTGAATTTTTTCCAAAAAAAGTGCGCTTATAAGACCGCTGCGCAAATACGGTGCAAAAAAAAGTATTGCAACGACCGCCATTTTATTCTCCAGGGTGTTAGAAAAAAAAAACATATATAATGTTTGGGGGTTCTAAGTAATTTTCTAGCAAAAAAAACTGTTTTAAACATGTAAACACCTAAAATCCAAAACGAGACTGGTCCTTAAGTGGTTAAATACACTCAGTACACACCCAAGGGCTCCTCCCCACTTCACACAGGTGCATCCATATTAAATCTCTTGTCAATTTTATATGCCGTCCCTTTGATATGTATATGTAATGTATTCATGAGGTCAACACCATGTATGTGTGTGTATACATATTAAACCTTTTCTACTATGTGCATCATTGTTATGTATTGTCAGACTCAATATGCCAAGTAAATATACTTTCTAATTATCACCTCCACAAATCAATAGCCTCATTCAAAGTCCCACCTTCCATTTTCTCATACCTGAACCAGGGATGGAGGCACACACCGTGTGCTTCAATTAAAGTCCTAAACTCTCCCCTATTATTCAGGTTGATATTAGAAACAAAATAGATTGGACTAGGTTAGCTCTAAATTTGAGTCTCACAACTCAGGTGGAAAAATGTATCCACTGGTCCAGACATAAATATTACACCATGGGTGACAAACCTACCACTTTGTTTGCCAGGAAACTGGTACCCAGGGTATATAAATCGGCATTACCGAAACTGAGATTGTGTAAAGGTGCACCCGACCCAGAACCTGGAACTGATCATACAAGAATTTCATCATTTTTTCTCTGCGCTATACTGCCAACCAGATCAGTTATCTGAGGATAGGGCAGATTAATTTTTTTGTGATGTTTCCATACCACGGCTTCAGCGAACTCATGGACAGGGAATTTACCGAGCAAGAAGTTAGAATGGCCATAAAGTCCCTACACCCATTCAAAGCTCAGGGCCCAGATGATCTTTCAGGTCATTATTATAGGAAATATCAGGAGGTTCTGAACCTGTCAGGGCTGGTTCAGCCCTTCCTTCTCTGAGCTGGGCGCTCAGCTGTCGGCTAATTGCCAGCTCTCATCTCTCTCCACACTTAACCAGCTGTTGTGGATCTGCTCATCAGTCCCGCCTACTTAAAGATCTCCAGCTCACTTCATTCCTGCCTTCGCCTTAGTCACATCACAAGAAACCATCTCCTGCGTTTCTGTTTAAAGAATGGCGTTGCTGAAATCCTTTCTGGCTCCTTATCCTGCTTGCTGTTCCTCTACTTGGATCCCTGAACTCTGGCTTGGCTGATTACCCGATCTGGTTACTGAACTCTGACTTGGCTGACTACCCGATCTGGGTTACTTGACTCTGACTATGCTTTGACTACGCTTACTCTATTTACCTTTTTATTTTTATTAATAAACAAGTGTGATTTTACTGTACTTCTGTCTCGGTCTGGTTCATGGTTTCTGACAGATCCCTCACATATGATATCCAAAGGATGTAGTACAGAATTATATACAACAATGATTTGGAAACGTGTACAGGGAATGATCCACACCGACACTGTATCATATGAGCTATGAGTAAGCACTTTGTATAAGTGTGAAATGCGTCAGCTGTTGTGCTGTACCACTCCAGTGGTGTCTCATGTACCTCATAATCCTGTTTTACAAATAAAAAGAAGAATTTAATCTGTTTATCCCGGTGTGTGGCTGTCCAGATCTTCTCATTCATCTACACCTATACTAGCAATTGCCAGCACCTGGGGCTCTCTCTCTTCTTCTGGAGAACGAGGAATCTCAGCTTGGTTTGCCCGGAGCGGTGGTAACTATTTTTATCTTGTCTAAATAACTGTATCATATCAGCTTCACAACCAATAAGGTAAACAGTAACTAAGAGAATTAGGTCTGGCAACTAAAATGCAAGTAGGCTTGTATCCACACTACTGTTTGTTTGAGAACCACCAGCTATGGGAGACGCTACCTGCACAGTCCTGCATTCAGCTCAATGTCTCAAATGTACATATGCATATTTGAAGTTTTCAGTATTTTTTACCGTTGTCCATGTGATTGGATGAATGCTTTATACTTACATACTATGTGCTACATGATGTCCTTCTTTTTCAGCTCAGAAATTTGGGAGCAGTGCCGGGACAAGGTCATCTGGTGCCTATGGCAAAGATGGAAAACTGCGACCCAACCCCCCGCCCCGCCGCTGTGAAAGCGACAATGCCTACAGACGATGGGATCTATACTGGGAATTTGTTAAATACTAGTATTGGCGGCGATCAGTGACTTAGGCGCGGTTCACACTGGGGAAACTTGTCACGCCCCATTCAGTACAATGATCTAATCGGAGCGACAGGACACAGCACATCAGGGCACAGGTCACAGTACATCAGGGCACAGCACATCAGGGCACATCAGGGCACAGCACATCAGGGCACAGGTCACAGTACATCAGGGCACAGCACATCAGGGCACAGGTCACAGCACATCAGGGCACAGCACATCAGGGCACAGCACATCAGGGCATTGCACATCAGGGCACAGCACATCAGGGCACAGGTCACAGTACATCAGGGTACAGAGCCCAACACATTAGGGTACAGCACACCAGGCCACATCAGGGTACAGCACATCAGGGCACAGCACATCAGGGTACAGAGCCCAGCACATCAGGTCACAGTAGATCGGGGCACACGACATTAAGGCACACCGGGGGACAAGGCACATCGGGGCACATAGGACACCAGGGCACATAGCACATCAGGGCACGGGGCACATAGCACATCAGGGCACGGGGCACATCAGGGCACAGCACATCGGGGTACAGAGCACATCAGGTCACAACACATCACGGTACAGAGCACAGCACATCAGGGTACAGGGCACATCAGGGCACGGAGCACATCAGGGCACGGAGCACATCAGGGCACGGGGCACATCAGGATAAGGAGCACATCAGGGCACATGGCACATCAGGGCATGGAGCACATCAGGGCTTGGAGCACATCAGGGCACGGAGCACATCAGGGCATGGAGCACATCAGGGCAAGGAGCACATTAGGGCACGGAGCACATCAGGGCACGGGGGCATATGGCACATCAGGGCACATAATGGCACATGATGGGGCACATGGCACATTATGGGGCACATCAGGGCACATCATGGGGCACATCAGGGCACATCATGGGGCTTGTCAGGGAACATCATGGGGCACATCAGGGCACATCATGGGGCATGTCAGGGCACATTATAGGGCACGTCAGGGCACATTATAGGGCACGTCAGGGCACATCATGGGGCATGTCAGGGCACATTATAGGGCACGTCAGGGCACATTATAGGGCACGTCAGGGCACATCATGGGGCACATCAGGGCCCATCATAGGGCACATAGCACATTAAGTGTGGCACATTGTTTACTAGCCTGCATGCAGAGCAGCGCTGGAAGCATCTGTGATAAGTTCTCTCTCTCATGTCACGCTGCTCCCCGGCGGCCCCTCCTCTCTTCTCGTCCATCCCAGATGATGTCACAAGCAAATAGGGAAGGACGAGAAGAGAGGAGGGGCCGCCGGGGAGCAGCGTGACATGAGAGAGAGAGAACTTATTACAGATGCTTCCTGCGCTGCTCTGCATGCATCTCGATCTACCCGTCAGGTGCCAGCTGTCGGCAATTGACAGGTAGATCCTCCAATGCAGGATAGAAACCCTGATAGGGAAGTGAGAGGCAGGGCGGGGTTGGTCTCAGGCTTGTGCCGGGTGCAGGAGCGCACTCAGCACATGTTAAAAATTATCAATTTTCGCGCGACCGAATAGGTAGGTTGGGCTGCATAGGTAGCAGGAATTTTTACAACACCGGTTCACTGGCGCTTCTATTGCGCCCCTCTTCCTCCATTAAATTATCCCGCCCAGGGCATACGCCCCTTCCGCCCCCCCCCCCCTTGTACCGGCCCTGTTTGGGAGGTACAGTGCTGCCAAATTTCTTTATTTGTTGCTATTATAGAAATAGAAAGGAAATAAAGCGCTATTTTTTTACAAATTGTGAAAATGATTAATATAGGTGTAAGTATTATGCCCTGTACACACGGTCGGACATTGATCGGACATTCCGACAACAAAATCCATGGATTTTTTCCGACGGATGTTGGCTCAAACTTGTCTTGCATACACACGGTCACACAAAGTTGTCGGAAAATCCGATCGTTTTGAACGCGGTGACGTAAACACGTACATCGGGACTATAAACGGGGCAGTAGCCAATAGCTTTAGTCTCTTAATTTATTTTGAGCATGCGTGGCATTTTGTGCGTCAGATTTGTGTACACATGATCGGAATTTCCGACAACGGATTTTGTTGTCGGAAAATTTTATAGCAAGCTCTTAAACATTGTGTGTCAGAAATTCCTATGGAAAATGTGTGATGGAACCTACACGCGGTCGGAAATTTCCGACAACAAGGTCCTATCACACATTTTCCATCGGAAAATCCTATTGTGTGTACAGGGCATTAGTGTTGTCATTTCCTGTAACAGCCTATAATAGACTCTTGTAATATTCAGCCAGTCACTTGAAGAATCTCAATGCTCCTGCATTGGTTTGTATTGGTAGTAAATTGGAGGCACTGAGAGCCAACCTCTTATATTAGGACCCAAAGCAGTTGGACAGGAACTACTTTAGAAATCTTTGGGAACATTTGTGTATGTAACACACCAATGCACAGCGATAAGATAATGTAGTTATGATTTTATTTCCCGAGAGAAAGAAATATATAAAGTACTTTTTCGTACATCCAGGGATAACCTTTCAGGTTACTGGTCACTGATAAAAAAAGCAAATACAGGAATTCCCCTCCCAGAAAGAACCCCACCCCATTAGGCCAGGCTTCAGCTTTTGATGCTAGTGTTTTAGGTGATGCAACTCTCTGCATTAAAATAGCTAGCTTCTTTACGGTTCCAGCTTGGATAAGGAGACTGGTGCTATCTGGATCCATATCCTACAGCTTTTTCTATGCTCAGAGGAATGGTACCCGGACCCGCACTGGACATGCGGGGATGAGCCGTAATGTTGCTGGTCAGCGCTGGACCCTGTGTAATGGGATCTTGTGCATCAATATATTGCCTTAGACTAGTAGGGTGCTCTACAGGTCCAGGGCATTAGTCCTCTGCAGGGGAGTCCCTGAAGCCCTATGTGGTGAAGCCCCTGGTCATGGGTGAAGGTTGCACCCCTTAGGGGGAGTTCTGCAGCAGCATTGGTGAGTGCCCTGGATTAAGGCTATGCTGGTAGCCCTGACCTAGCTAGTGATCCCCTACCACCCAGGACACCTGGCATTTTTTCTTCTGTGGGACTACTCCTCCACTTCCTCATACCCTAGCACTTCATCTGTTAAGATGGAGGGGGGAGGTAATTACTTGCCGCCCACCCACCAGCAAATGACGGAGGAGTGGTGCAGCTCTTGTTCTGGGTGGACATCATATGACATTGCCCGAGAAGGGCCACTCCCACGCGCCCACGGGTGTGCGCAGCGCGGGGATCCAGGCTGCGCCGTGTTGCTAAGACACGGCATGACCCCAATCTCTGTAAAGAGCCAGTGACGTGGCTCTTTAACCATGTGATCGGCTGTGTCCAATCTCAGCCAGTCAAATGTAAATGCAGAAGTGCCAGTAATCGGCTCCCATCGCCTCACACTAACAGAGTGTGTGGCGGGGAGAGCCAATCAGCGACATCTCCTCACAGGGGAGAACAGGAAAGGTAATCAGGGCACTGATCATTAGTGCCCAGATTACAGTAAAGCCCATCAGTGACACAAATCAGTGCCCATCAGTGACACAAATCAGTGCCCATCAGTGACACAAATCAATGCCTATTACTGATGCCAGTCAGTAGTGCCAATCAGTGCTCATCAGTGCCACCTATCAGTGCTTATTAATGTGGCATAATAATGCCTCTTCACATCAAGAGGGCAAGCTCCACAACCACAGAGGCCGCAAAGAAACGGACGTCGCCCCCGCTCTCTATCTCAGGACGAGAATCGGGAAACGCGAGTAACTGCGGCTGTCTCCCTCATACCACTACTAAGACTCCCATGGTCAGTTTAGGCACCCCTCGCCCCTGCACACCTTTATTTCAGCGGTTGAAATGCTGTTATATGTGACTTCGGCACCCGTTTCCCTGATACGGAAGGCCGCTGAGGATCCCCCCCTGCTCCTTCTTTCTCTCAGCTCTGCTGCCCCTTTGTGACTCTACATACTAGCTCACCCCACACTGGAGTTTGCAGCGAGCGGGGGATACGTTCTGCAGAGCCCGCATTTACATCCCCACAAACGGTATATCTCCTACAGCAGAAGGGATCCTTTTACCCTATTCCCTGAAGAGCACAAGTGGACACGTGATACATTCCAGAACGCTGTTCACACCGTCTCTCCCGATGGTATCTCCCCTCTCCACAGCAAAAAGGACCATACGATAGCCACCTTAGGTTATGGGACAAACTATGTGTCAATGCGGATAGCCTCCGGAGTAAGGGTAGAAAATTCAATGAACCTACTGTGACAGCTCTCAGGGTTTGTTGATGGGGGGCATGGGTGGGACGAGGCGATTATTCTGTATTATGCCTATGCAAGGGATTATGTTCTGTTTGTTATTTTAATACACATCTTGCCTTGGCACACTTACTGAAGGAGGCCTTAGCTGTGAGCTTATGTCTTACAGCCGACCCTTGAGACATGTGTCGTTGCACTCTAAATAATAGATACTGCATTCATACTAGGGCGGGGATGGAATACAGTTCATTTTTACGTTATTTGAAGTTCATAGGTTGCTCGTTTACAGTACTGCACCTCTGGGAAATCACTGGTGGTCGCGAAGCGCAGAGGTGAACAACCATCTGGTTCTTATTAGAAATATATGTTCATAAATGACCAAGATTATTGATACATGTTCATTTTGGTTTCTGTTACTATTATTTTTTGCTTCTAATATATTGCCGGGATGGGTGGGAGACCTGGGTCCTCATTTACAGGTTATTGACCACCCACACCCCACGTAGGCCATTGTATGCATCCGGGGCTCCGGTTCTGTATACACACTAAGTTGATAAAACTTACTTAGTTAGCTTGAATTCCCTGTGGTGACATACGGGTCGGACTCTCCCGGCCTGTGTCCCCATATTTCTTCCCTTTCCCCCCACATCTTCTCCCTCCTTCTTTCCTTCTCCCTCTTCCCCCCTTTTCTTTCTACTCACTCCCAACACACTTTCCCCCCTTCTGCTTCAACCCCTGTAAGATTTTTGACTGTTTATCTTTTCCGCTCTAAGACATGGCGGTAGACTCCATTAAAGTGACCTCTCTTAATGCTAGAGGTTTGAATACCCCTGAGAAGAGACGTATGTTACTCCATGACTTCAAAAAATCATATTATCGTATTTATGTCCATTTGAATTTCCCGCCGTGTCATTGCGTGCGCTGGCCGGGAGCTCCGTGAGTCGGGTCGCGGGCCGCGATCGTCTCACGGAGAGCAGGAACGGGGAGATGCTGATGTAAACATCATCTCCCCGTTCTGGCTAGTGACAGTGTCACTCGATCTCTGCTCCCTGTCATCGGAGCAGAGATCAGTGTACTGACAGACAGAGCCCAACCCCCCTACAGTTAGAAAACACTCCCTAGTACTGACTTAACCCCTCCCCGCCCCTAGTGGTTAACCCCTTCACTGCCAGTGTCATTTACACAGGAATCAATGCATTTTTATAGCACTGATTGCTGTATAAATGACAATGGTCCCAAAAATGTGTCAAAAATGTCCGACATGTCCGCCATAATGTCGCAGTCACAATAAAAATCGCTGATCGCCGCCAAAACTAGTAAAAAAAGATTATTAATAAAAATGCCATAAAACTATCCCCTATTTTGTAAACGCTATAACTTTTGCGCAAACCAATCAATAAACGCTTATTGCGATTTTTTTTTTTACCAAAAATATGTAGAAGAATATGTATCGGCCTATACTGAGGAAAAAAAATGTTTTTTTATATATATTTTTGGGGGATATTTATTATAGCAAAAAAGTAAAAAATAATGCGTTTTTTTCAAAATTGTCGCTCTTATTTTGTTTATAGCGCAAAAAAAAAAAATCGCAGAGGTGATCAAATACCACCAAAAGAAAGCTCTATTTGTAGGAAAAAAAAGGACGTCAATTTTGTTTGAGAGCCACATCGCACGACCGCATAATTGTCAGTTAAAGCGACGCAGTGCCGAATCGCAAAAAGTGCTCTGGTCTTTAGCCAGCCAAATCCTCCGGGGCTGAAGTGGTTAAAACTAATAAATCCCCCTTACTTCAGAATAGATCTTTCTCCCGAGCATATCACTCAACTAACTCCCACTCTAAATCCAGGGGGGTTTCCATATTGATTTCCAGCAGATTGCCATGGCAATACCAGGAGAAGACAGAAGACCCTGAGGGGGGTTATATGTTCCTTAGGGGCCTCATAGGTGGAATTCAATTCACACTTGCAACACTGTATGCTCCTAACGAACACCAGGACAGATTCCTTAGACACACACTAGACAAGCTGATGGAATACAAAAAAGGCCAGCTGATCCTGGGGGGAGACCCTTAATGTCCCTCTGATCCCTTCGGTGGACACTTCTTCTGGTAGCTCCTCCTTTTCTCCCACACACAGGAAACGTATAACATAGACCCTGAACAACGCTCAGTTAACTGATGTTTGGCGCCTTCAGCACTCAGGAGAAAGGGATTATACTTTCTTTTCGTCCCCACATAAGGTATACTCCAGGATCGACCTTTTCTTGATGCCCCACGACCAGCTACACCTTGTGAGCTCCACATCAATCGGTCAGATCACATGGTCAGACCATGCTCCCGTTTTTATCACATACACCCTCACTGGGATACCCTCGCCCAGATCCCTCTTCTGGCATCGGAACGAGAGCCTTTTACAAATTCCTGAGGTGATGGAGGATGTAACTAAAGAGCTAGATCTCTACTTTCGAGAGAACGACATACAGGATTGTGACCCTGGAATATTGTGGGAGGCTCACAAGTGTGTTCTTTGTGGAGTTTTCATTAAACATGGGGCGACTATCAAAAGGAAAAGAAATGAACAAATCATTAATCTACTTTCCACTCTGGCCTCGGCAGAAATAAAACACAAACGATCCCCCACTCAGGACCTTGAGACGAAACTGATGACACTGTGCACACAAATCACAGACTTATTACATTACAAAGCAAAGGCAGCCTTACAGTTTTGTCGCAAAATATCCTACGAGTCAGGAGATAAGTGTGGGAAACTTTTGGCCAAATCAGTCAAAGAAATCAAATCAGCTGCTTATGTCCCGCAGATAATCGGCCCTGATGGCCAGAGAGCCACCACCCCGACGCAAATCTCTAAGGGATTTGGAGACTTCTACTCTGACTTATATAATCTACCTAGTTCGCTTTCCAACCAGTCAAGTATAGATAAATATATCTTGGACTCCCAACTCCCATCAATCTCAGTAGAAACCCAGGCACTCTTAGATGAACCAATAACTTTAGAGGAATTACAGGTAGCGGTGAACTCTATGAAGGTGGGTAAAGCCCCAGGTCCGGACGGATACACTGCCCAATATTATAAGGCCTTTCTTCCCATTTTAGGCCCACAGTTGGTGGCATTTTTCAATGCTCTAGGAGCAGACACTAACTTCCCTAGTGAGACTCTAAAAGCCCACATTTCCCTGATCCACAAAGAGGGGAAAGACCCAGGTTCATGCGGAAGCTACAGGCCCATCTCTCTTTTAAACACGGACCTAAAGTTATTCTCCAAGATAATTGCCACCAGGCTGGCACAACATCTACAGACCCTAATACACCTTGATCAGGTTGGGTTCGTCCCCACCAGAGAGGCGAGGGACAATACCATTAAGGTACTCAACCTCCTTCAAGTGGCAAACGCCAACAAGATCCCCTGCGTATTCGTGAGCACCTATGCTAAAAAGGCTTTCGACAGGGTGAACTGGAACTACATGTTCTCAGTTCTCCGTCATTATGGCCTAGGGGATAAGATGCTGAGATGGATCCACAACATCTACTCAAACCCTTCAGCCCAAGTAAAAGTTAATGGCGTACTCTCTAGCCCCTTCCCCATCAGCAATGGCACAAGACAAGGCTGTCCCTTATCCCCCCTTCTTTTCGCCCTCTCCCTTGAACCGTTCCTTTGCACTATCAGAACAAATCCGGATATAATTTCAGCGTATGCTGACGACCTACTATTCTCTCTCTCAAATCCTAAAATCTCTTTACCAAACCTCCTGCAAGAATTTAAACTATATGGGGCCATCTCACATCTAAAGATTAACTTCTCTAAGTCCGAGGCGATGGGTATTGGGGTTCCCCCTCATACTCTACTGGAACTGCGATCTAGCTTCAGCTTTAAGTGGACTGATACAGCCCTAACATACCTAGGTACTAAGATCCCCCCTGACTTAGCACGCACGTTCGACCTTAACTTCCCGCCCCTACTGACAAAAGCCCGGGTTCTACTGGAAAAGTGGCACACAGGTTTTCATTCTTGGTTCGGGAGATGCAATCTCCTGAAAATGTGCATACTTCCTAAATTTATTTACCTTATTCAAGCTTTACCTATTCATATCTCAACCTCCTTTTTTAAACAGGTCCAGTCCCTTTTCACCAGATTTGTATAGGCACACAAAAAACCCCGTTTACGCCGCTCACAGTTGACGCTCCCCAAAAGTGAGGGAGGGCTAGCACTACCTGACATACGACAATACTACCTTGCCTCTCACCTAGGGCGTATACTTGACTGGAGGAGGAATAAAACATCCAAACTCTGGGTCCAACTTGAACAATCCCAAACCCACATACCTCTGAAAGGTGCGTTGTGGTGCTATAGTGATCTAACCCCTAGACTGAGGTCTCCCCCTTTCATAGGTACCACCTTGAGACATAGTCACCAAATTGCCAGCCAGGCTTCCCTCACATCAAAAAACTCACCTCTGTTCCCCATACTTGGCCACCCAAATTTTGCTCCGGGATTGCACCCTGCGGATTATAACACTCTTAGGAATTCAGGCAGCGATCACGCAGCTAAATTTATCACTGGGGGAAAATGGCCATCCATCTCAGGTTTGACTAACCCAGCGGGAGACTTCCACCTCCCTTTCTGGAAAGCAGCACAATTACACCACTTCCTTCACTCCCTCCCTAGACCACAAGACTTCGTTCGTCTGCAAACATCGTTTGAGGATCTTTGTACGGGAGAAGGCCCACTAGCTCATATCTTGTCCCAAACATATTTGCTATTAATCTTGCCAAAAGAACAACCACCTTTGCCCTGTCTGACCAGATGGGAGAGAGACCTGAACTGCACGTTCTCAACAGCACAGCGACAACGTATAATCACTCTTGCCCTCAAATCTTCGCTTTGCACTAAAATACAAGAAACAAATTTTAAGCTGCTCACCCGCTGGTACCTGACTCCCTCCAGGCTACAGAAATGCTTTCCCTCCTCCTCGAGCCGGTGCTGGCGCTGTGCCGAGGATGAGGGAACTCTGATCCACATTTTTTGGTCCTGTCCTAGGTTTGAAGGACTTCTGGGGAGAGGTCAGGCGTATAACACAAAAGTGCACAGAGTACATCATCCCTGATGAGGCCGCGTTCTTTCTTCTACACCTTTCCTCAATACCCATCAAGAAATATAAGAAATCACTCACACGTCATTTGCTCAATGCAGCGAAGGCGTGCATCCCACTTTGCTGGAAACAACCCCTTCCCCCAGCCATTGCATTGTGGCTGTGGAGAGTGGAGGAAATAAAGAGAATGGAGGACTTGATTCTCACTGCACAACATAAACAAGAAGCACATAAAAAGACTTGGGACATCTGGAATGCTTTTATTTATTCCGAGGAGGGCCAACACTTACTGGGGTCATAATACTCCTTCTGTGGTCTGGCAGGAAGGGGATGAAAGTGCCCTGTATTGAAGTAGTTAAGAAATCAATGATGGCATATTGCTTCTGCTTGGAATCCATTATTTACCTGCAAAGAAAAAGAAGTGGAGTAGTTACTATAGAGGAAGAGTTACTCTACCAACATGTGAAATTTGAACATTATTCTTAAATGTAAAAAAAAAACACCTGTACAAATGCTTGAGAAAATGACCAAAGATGCTCAGCTCAAGTGTGAATGGGGCTAAAGAAAATCTTCTAGTCATACAGGACAGGGTGAGGTGACAAGAAAAGGTAAAATAGCCACTTCTAGGAAAGGTACAAACTTTGCAGAGCCACATTGATGTCCCATCCAGTTGCGTCATTTCAGGCAACTGAAGCGTGCAACCATTTTGCCTGAGACCTGGAGGTGCTATTGATTCTCAATGCTAACCGAATTTGGCAACCTATAAGTGCATTTTAATGTGTGGGAATTTTTTTAAATAAAACATACTACACTATTGCGATGTCTATCCTGGTAATTCCTTTGCATGAATCTGGAGGCGGAGCGGGGAAGAGCTGGAGAGGGTGTCAAACTGGGGGAAATAAAGGGTGTTAAAGCGGAGTTCCACCCAAAAATGGAACTTCCGCTTATCTGTTTCCTCCCCCCTTTGGTGCCACATTTGGCACCTTTCGGGGGGGAGGGGAGAGCATGTACCTGTATTTTGACAGGTACCCTTTCCCCACCTCCGTCAGACCTCGCCGCTGCGAGGTACATCAGACGTCCGGCCCCCCTCCTCCTCCCTCCTCCTTCCCCTGTTGCCGGGCCAGTAAGATCGCTCACTTCGCTTCGCGCATGCACAGTAGGGACCTGGCTGTGATGGTGCAAGGCTTTGCTGCCGTGTTCCCTCACCAGCAATGGCGGCAGCCGCACCCAACAGCCATTGGGAGCATTGCTTTCCATTGAATTCCAGGACAGGTAAGTGTCCTAATATTAAAAGTCAGCAGCTACAGTATGTGTAGCTGCTGAATTTTAATTTTTAGAGGGGGAGGCTTGAACACCACTTTAAAGTGATTGTAAAGCTTCTTAATTTATTTATTTTTTTTAATAAAAAATATGTTATACTTACAGTGCCTTAAAGTATTCATACCCCTTGAAATTTTCCACATTTTGTCATGTTACAACCAAAACCGTAAATGTATTTTATTGGGATTTTATGTGATAGACCAACACAAAGTGGCACATAATTGTGAAGTGGAAGGAAAATGATAAATGGTTTTCAACATTTTTTACAAATAAAATATTTGAAAAGTGTGCCGTGCATTTGTATTCAGCCCCCCCTGGTCAGTACTTTTGTAGAACCACCTTTTTCTGCAATTACAGCTGCAAGTCTTTTTTGGGATTGTCTCTACCAGTTTTGCACATCTAGAGAGTGACATTTTTGCCCATTCTTCTTTGCAAAATAGCTCAAGCTCTGTCAGATTGGATGGAGAGCATCTGCGAACAGCAGTTTTCAAGTCTTTCCACAGATTCTCAATTGGATTTAGGTCTGGACTTTGACTGGGCCATTCTAACACATTAATATGTTTTGATCTAAACCATTCCATTGTAGCTCTGGCTGTATGTTTAGGGTCGTTATCCTGCTGGAAGGTGAACCTCCACCCCAGTATTAAATCTTTTGCAGACTCTAATGCCTCGTACACACGAGCGGACTTTTCAACGGACTAGGTCCGACAGTCTTTCCGACGGACTTTGCAGCGTAGGTCCGCCGGACTTTCAAACGAACAGACTTGCCTACACACGATCACACCAAAGTCTGACGGATTCGTACGTGATGACATACGACAGGACTAAAATAAGGAAGTTGATAGCCTCTATCCAATAGCTGCCCTAGCGTCGGTTTTAGTCCGTCGGACTAGCATACAGACGAGCAGATTTTTCGACCGGACTCGAGTCCGTTGGCAAGATTTGAAACATGTTTTATTTCTAGGTCCGTCAGACTTTTGGGGCAAAAAAGTCAGCTGGAGCCCACACACGATCGAATTGTCCGACGGAGTCCGGTCCTCCAGACCAAGTCTGCCGGAAAGTCCGCTCGTGTGTACGCGGCATAACAGGTGTTCTTCTAAGATTGCCCTGTATTTGGCTCGATCCATTTTCCCATCAACTCTGACCAGCTTCGCTCTCCCTGCTAAAGAATAATATTGTGTTTCACGGTGGGGATGGTATGTTCAGGGTGATGTGCAGTGTTAGTTTTCCGCCACACATAGCGTTTTGCTTTCAGGCCAAAAAGTTCAATTTTGGTCTCATCTGACCAGAGCACCTTCTTCCCATGTTTGCTGTGTACCCCACATGGCTTCTCGCAAAGTGCAAATGGGACTTCTTATGGCCTTCTTTCAACAATGGCTTTCTTCTTGCCACTCTTCCATAAAGGTCAGATCTGTGGAGTGCACGACTAATAGTTGTCCTGTGGACAGATTCTCCCACCTGAGCTGTGGATCTCTGCAGCTCCTCCAGAGTAACCATGGGCCTCTTGGCTGCTTCTCTGAATAATGCTCTCCTTGCTCGGCCTGTCAGTTTAGGTGGACGGCCATGTCTTGGTAGGTTTGCAGTTGTGTCATACTCTTTCCCTTTCCGGATGATGGATTGAACAGTGCTCCATGAGATGTTCAAAGCTTGGTATTTTTTTTATAACCAAACCCTGCTTTAAACTTCTCCACAACTTTATCCCTGACCTGTCTAGTGTGTTCTTTGGCCTTTATGATGCTGTTAGTTCAGTAAGGTTCTCTAACAAACCTCCGAGGGCTTCACAGAATAGATGCATTTATACAGAGATTATATTACATGCAGGTGGACTCTGTTTACTAATTAGGTGACTTCTGAAGGCAATCGGTTCCACTAGATTTTAGTTAGGGTTATCAGAGTAAAGAGGGCTGAATACAAATGCACGTCCCACTTTTCAGATATTTATTTGTAAAAAATTTTGAAAACCATTTATCATTTTCCATTCTTCTTCACAATTATGTGCCACTTTGTTTTGATCCATCACATAAAATCCCAATAAAATACATACAAAATGTGAAAAATTTCAAGGGGTATGAATACTTTTTCAAGGCACTGTGCCTGCTTTGTGTAACGGTTTTGCACAGAGCAGCCTTTCTGGTCCCCCGCTGGTGGTCCTAGCTCCTCCCCTCTGCTGAGTGCCCCCAATAGCAAGCCTCTTGGTATGGGGGCACTCGAGCATTCTCACTAATGAGCCACGCTCCTGTGAATGGAGATTGTCATGGACATTGCTCTCTCCTCATTGACTTACTGGCTGTGATTGACAGTGGCTTCCGCTGCTGTGTGAGTCAATGAGGAGATGGAGACCTGGAAGAGCCCCTGCTCTCATGCACATCGCTGGATTGAGATGGGGCTCAGGTGAGTATAAGGGGAGGCTGGGGGGCTGCACTCATAAGGTTTTTTACCCTAATGCAGGGGTCTCCAAACTACGGCCCTCCAGTTGTTCAGGGACTGCAATTCCCATAATGCCTAGTCATGTCTGTGAATGTCAGAGTTTTAAAATGCCTCATGGGACGTGTAGTTCCACAACAGCTGGAGGGTCGTAGTTTGGAGATCCCTGCTTAATGCATTGAATGCATTAAGGTAAGAAACCTTGTGCCTTTTAGAACAACTTTAAAAAAAGGCGCTATGGGCCTGTTTATTTAACAGGTCAAAAGGATCTGGTGAGTGGCTTTTCTAAGGGGAGATTTGGAGAGCACTTTCTGGCATGGCGGAAGAGCGCTATTCGGCTCGATTCACATTACTGCGGCCTGAAAGTCCAACGACTTAGGTGCAACTTTGCCAGGCGAATTCCTGATGATTTACTGGTGACTCGAGTACTACTTTGATGTGAATTTGAAGTGAGGGAGGAGCTACACCGCAGGGAATACCTGGGTAATCTTCCTGTAATGTCGGATCCAAATCACATCAATATAAACGAGGATCTGACTTGGAGGCGACTTCCATTAAAGTCTATGGGCACAAGTCGGATAGAAGTCATCTTGAAGTAGTACAGGAACCTTTTCTAAAGTCAGAGCGACTTCAGTAGTGCTAATTAGGACAGCTCTCATTGACTAACATGGGATTTCACATGTCATGCAACTTGGGGTCTCACAAGTCGGATCTCATGTCGCGGCAGTGTGAACTGAGCCTTAATGGAAGTACTTTATTTCTACTGGTTATATATTGGGCGTTGAGAAGTTTTACACAGCACGAGAACTTTATATTCTGGTGGAAGTGGATTTGTAGTTGGTGCATAAACACTGCACTGATTCATATATATATATATATATATATATGTTGTCATTTTAAGCTAATATACATTTATGGTCAATGTTGGAATTTGAGTTTTACAAGGTAATAGCACCAGCGGCAGATCACTAGTTGTATGCAAATAACCCTCCCTCCTAGATTGTAAACTCTAACGAGCTCTGATTCCTCTTGTATTGAATTGTATTGTAACTAATTGTACTGTCTGCCCTCATACTGAAAGCGCTGCGCAAACTGTAAAGCCCTGTACACATGACCGGTTTTGCTGTCGGAATAAACTCTGAAGGTTTTTTCTGACGGAGTTCCGACGGAATTCCACTCAAGCTGTCTTGCATACACACGGTCACACCAAAGTCCGACTGTCCAGAAAGCGGTGATGTACAACACATACGACGGGCCTAGAAAAGGGAAGTTCCATAGCCAGTAGCCAATAGCTTCCGCCTTGTACTTGCTTCAGAGCATGTGTCTTTTTGGTCCGTCAGAACAGCATACAGACGAGCGTTTTTTCCGATAGTAATTTGTTCCGTCGGAAAATATATAGAACATGTTCTCTATCTAAGTCCATCTGAATTTTCGACAGAAAAAGTCAGATGGGGCATACACACGATCGGAATATACGATGAAAAGCCCCCATCGGACTCTTTCTGTCGAAAATTCCGCTCATGTGTACTCGATTAGTGCTATATAAATCCTATATCATAAAAATAACACCAACAAGATTTCCACTATATGTTTTCAGGTTTTGCTTCATGCATTGCACTGAAGTTAATAGTTCATAATTTTACAAGGTAATAGCTGGAAACCATCTGTAGCAAGTTTAAGAATGTTTTTTTTTTTTATTCGGTATATTTGAGTTTAGTACATATTTTTGTTAAGAGTGCTGCACCAACCCAACTATATTTGAACTGCTTTGCTATTTCCCATTTGGAAATAGGAGGCGCACAGCAGCTTGTAACACTCTATTTTACACAATATTTCCAGAGTCGCAGAGATTCATTGTATTATATTTCGTTTTGCTGCCATATGCCTACGCATGATATCGTTCATTCGTTTTATTCAGTTTTTATTCTGTATCTGTATTTGTAACACATAGATAGATGGTATTATATGGAAATTCCCCAGGCCAGGTTGCTTTGTTTTCCAGCTGATTCCTGTGGCTGGAGGCTAATCTGCTTTAAGATTCCATTTTCCTTTTCGTGACGAAAAAACTGACTGCAAACAGCAGCTGAGCAAAAGGGGGCCGGACTTCTGTAGTAATGCAACCAATGCAGCCTTCTTGTGTCAGAGAAACGAAACTGAAAATTCAACTCCATTACTTCTTCCTGGTATAAAAGCTGACAAGCCTGTGAGAGTCCTTACTACTGAGCTTGTAAGCAGCGACGTTGCCCTTCACTGGCCTACCTACAAAGGTCTACTTTCCAAGCAAGAAGATTCAGGAAGAATCCACCGCTGAGTACCAAATTATCATCTCATTCATTAGCTGGTAACAATGGCTGAGAGAGAGAGCAGTGAGGAGATAAACCTCAATATGATTAAAATATTCAAGAAAAGACTCATCGATAACATCCAGATGGGCACTTTGTTGGACCACATGAACAGCCTCGATAAGAAGTTTAAACAAATCTTGAGAAGTACAGCTGAAAAGTCTGACATACGTGCCGCCGAAAAGCTGATCGATCATCTGCTAGAAGGTCCCCGTGAGCCTGGCTGGTTTTCAGAGTTTGTCAACGCACTAGCACAGTCAGAAAACTTTGGAGCTGGCATGTACGTGAGCAATGAAAATCTCCCAAGCCCAGAGCAAGAAGCCAAACAAGACTATTGTGAGAAGCTCATTAACTGTCTTTACCCGACGCTAGTGAAAACATTGAAACCTAGTGAGATCTCCATTCTGTGCTTGGGGAAGAATCTGTGCAGCGTTGAAGACATTCAAATTGTGAGTATTTACATAGCGTATACAGAAGGTTGGTTACTTTTGGGCAGGGTTCCGCAATAGTTACATAATTACATAGTAGGTGAGGTCGAAAAAAAGACGCAAGTCCATCAAGTCCAACCTATGTGTGTGATTATATGTCAGTATTAGGGATGAGCTTTATGTTCGGGTCGAACATGAGTTCGACTCGAACAATGGCTGTTCGCCCGTTTGCTGAATAGCGAACGATTTGGGGTGTTCGCGGCAAATTCGAAAGCCGCGGAACACCATTTAAAAGTTTAATACTCGGTTACGTCACCGGGTGGCCCCGCTCCCCTCTGACGCTACGGGGAAGCCGCAGCAATGTTCCCGTGCATCAGATGGGGGTGGGGTCACCCAGCACCGTCACCGTGTGGCCCCGCCCTCAGTTATAAAAGAACTGTCACCTGAGAGGACGGTCGTTACGCCCTTGCCTTTTAAATTTTGGTGCGGGGTTCCCCTTAAAATCCATACCAGACCTAAAGGGTCTGGTATGGATTTTGAGGGGGACCCCCACACCATTTTTTTAACTTTGGTGTGGGGTTCCCCTTAATATCCATACCAGACCTGAAGGGACTGGTATGGAATTTGGGGGGGACCCCCACGCAATTTTTTAAAAAAAATTTAGTTCGGGGTTCCCCTTAATATTCATACCAGACCCAAAGGGCCTGGTAATGGCCTGTGGGGGAATTTTCAATGACTTTTATGTGTATTGCCGGGACCGACAATTCATTATAGCCGCGAGTACTTTTAAATGACTTTTTTTCCTTTAGAAATGTCATTTTTAAAACGGACGTTTTTAAAACTTTTTTTTTGCATTGATACATGTCCCCTGGGGCAGGACCCAGGTCCCCACACACTTTTTATGACAATAACTTGCACATTAGCCTTTAAAATTAGCACTTTTGATTATTCATGTTCGTGTCCCATAGACTTTAACGGTGTTCGTGTGTTCAAACGAATTTTTTGCCTGTTTGCTTGTTCTGCTGCAAACCAAATCGGGGGGTGTTCGGCTCATCCCTAGTCAGTATTACCTTTTATATCCCTGTATGTTGTGATCGTTCAGGTGCTTATATAATAGTTTCTTGAAACTATCGATGCCCCCCACTAAGACCACTGCCTGTGGAAGGGAATTCCACATCCTCGCCGCTCTTACAGTAAAGAACCCTCTACGTAGTTCAAGGTTAAACCTCTTTTCTTCTAATTTTAATGAGTGGCCACAAGTCTTGTTAAACTCCCTTCCGCAAAAAAAGTTTTATCCCTATTGTGGTGTCACAAGTACGGTATTTGTAAATTGAAATCATATCCCCGCTCAAGCATCTCTTTTCCAGAGAGAATAAGTTCAATGCTCGCAACCTTTCCTCATAACTAATATCCTCCAGACCCTTTATTAGCTTAGTTGCCCTTCTTTGTACTCGCTCCATTTCCAGTACATCCTTCCTGAGGACTGGTGCCCAGAACTGGACAGCAAACTCTAGGTGCAGCCGGACCAGAGTCTTGTAGAGCGGGAGAATTATCATTTTATCTCTGGAATTAATCCCCTTTTTAATGCATGCCAATATTCTGTTTGCTTTGTTAGCAGCAGCTTGGTATTGCATGCCTTTTCTGAGCCTATCATCTACTAGGAGCCCCAGGTCCTTTTCCATCCTAGATTCCCCCAGAGGTTCTCCCCCCAGTGTATAGATTGCATTCATATTTTTGCCACCCAAATGCATTATTTTACATTTTAATAAATTAAACCTCATTTGCCATGTAGTTGCCCACCCATTTAATTTGTTCAGATCTTTTTGCAAGGTTTTCACATCCTGCAGAGAAGTTATTGCCCTGCTTAGCTTAGTATCATCCGCAAATACAGAGTTTGAATTGTTTACCCCGTCCTCCAAGTCGTTTATGAACACATTGAAAGGCTTGTGGGAATACAAAAAAAAACTCCATGATTCAAAAATAGGAAAGTATGTATGGAAGTTCCAAGCTTGGTAGTGCTGATGGTTCAATGGGTCTACTTTGCTGCATATTTATGCTGTACCGTATCAAATAATTGATTACACTGGCCAATAACATCAATAAGACAGCTATATAGGTGCTATAGAAAGGATAGTGGGTTGAGGCTATAATGGACTTTCATGGTACTGTACAAAGGCATACACGAGGTAAGTATAAAAATTAATTTTTTTTCCAGCAAAACATAAAACACACATATCTTAAAAAAGGAATACAACAGTTGTGTCCCGTACACTAAGCTCTATAATTTCACAGATGAAATGACACTTGAGAGAAACCATATTCAACTGGGCATATATCATCTATGTACTAGATGCTCGACATGTTTCGCGGATAAATTACCACTTCTTCAGGAGCTTTTTACATAGGTGTTATAGAGCAAGCATCATAATTATTCTATAAATGAATAGAAGAAAAAAGGATTAATCACAACATCTGTAAATATTGAGGGTAATATAAAACATGAAACATGTATGGTGGCGTGCCCTGCACGCTGCCTTACCCAGGACACGATCATATGCATGGGCCCATAGAGTACAGATCCGCCCCACCAGGGAGGGAAAATGGCTAATTGGGCCCAATTTGGACATTTTCCCTTAGGGGTGTACTCACGTTTGTTGCCAGCGGTTTAGACATTAATGGCTGTGTGTTGAGTTATTTTGAGGGGATAGCAAATTTACACTGTTATACAAGCTGTACACTCACTACTTTACATTGTAGCAAAGTGTCATTTCTTCAGTGTTGTCACATGAAAAGATATAATAAAAGATTTACAAAAATGTGAGGGGTGTACTCACTTTTGCGAGATACTGTAGATGCTATGTATGTTCGCCATGCATTGCCTAGGTAAAGCCTTATCTAGCTCCCAAAACAAAAAATGTATATATCATATTTTATTTTAATAGTAATTTAATTTAATATTATTTTAATTTTTTTTTTTTTTTTTTAATTTTTTTTATATAGAAACTCTTCCCCCTAGCTTAATTTCCGTAATGTAGGATTAAAGAGTTTTGTACTTCATGGAAGAGAATTGGCAAGGCTGAAAATATTGTTTTATGATCTTAGGCTGCCCATAGATAGTTAACTTTTTTCGATCAGCCAGTGGGTTGGCCGAAAGCCCCCCAAAAACAAAGAGATTCCCACATCAAAAAAAAAAGTGAGGTGGATGAAGTAATCCTCTTGTCACGCCTACACCTAGCATAGGTGGTCAGACACTATAGCTGGCTCCTGTGTTCTTTGCCTATGGCAGCACCCTTTCCCATAAGGCAAGCAGGTCTACCAGTACTCAGTTGCCCCCAGGACTTATACACAATGCTATAGTGCCTGGCTACCACGCCAGGGCAGGCGAGAACTAAGCACAGCGAACAGGCACTTGAACAGAGCACAGCAAACAGGTACTTTGGCAGACAGGAAAAAAGGAGATGCAGCTCACAAACACTCTTGCTCTGGAATGACACCGCCCTAGTAAGAACTGGTTCCAGGTGCTGGCTTTGCTGGTTTGCAGTGAGGTAGAAAGAAATCCTGGATAGCCGCACTCTGGGATAAGGACATCTTTATTTCAATAAAATCCAACAATAGAGTCAATTGCAGAGACGTACAGGGTGGTAGACTGCTAACGCGTTTCACATCATTTGGATGCTTATTCGTAGCTACGAATAAGCATCCAAATGATGTGAAACGCGTTAGCAGTCTACCACCCTGAACGTCTCTGCAATTGACTGTATTGTTGGATTCTATTGAAATAAAGATGTCCTTATCCCAGAGTGCGGCTATCCAGGATTTCTTTCTACCTCACTACTTTGGCAGACAGGCAGACTGGTCATTGACAGGCTGAGTTCTGAGCGTATTCAATATCCGATCCGAGGTCATCAACAAGACAATCCAAACTAGCAGGCAGGGCAGACAGACAGGGAGCTTGGAGCACGTGTTACAATTGCTATCACAAGCATGAGACTACAGGCTCGGATGGCCTAAATCAGGTTTGGTCTCCACCCAGAGACCAGTGTTGCCAACCTACTAGATTGAAATTTACTGACACGACGCCCAAAATTTACTGGCACAGCCACGTTTTTACTGGCATTTTCAGAAGTTACAAAATTACAGTTTTAAGAGCAAATGTCAGTATTTAGGCCACAAACAAGTACAATATGCAATTAGCAATGTGATTTAAGGTAGATATTAAGGCAAAAAATATATTTCTTATTTTATTTTTGATATCGTAAGTAAGTAGCTCAGGGACAAGAAATTAGAATGGGTGGCACAAACACACAATCTGTGAGTTATTGACTCTCACAGTGACACGGACAGCACAGATTATGATGACACCTCACCGACACGGCACGTCCCCTCCTGAGTCACAGTGACAGTCTCTCTCCATGCCAGATGGTCCCTTCAGTCCACTCCAGTCCAAACAGCACAGACAGTCCCACTCCAGGCTTGCCTTGCTCCTGTCCCTTCCGCAGATGGGGGGGGGGGGTTTAGGAATGGTATCTGTGGTAACAGTACATAATTTATACATTGATATGTGTTGTTGTTTTTTATTGCAGATTAGTCGACGTGTTGATAATGTTTCGCAGGAAGAAGGAAGCAGAGAGCTTTTGAGTAGGATAACTAAAAAGAAAGATTGGTTTCCTACTTTTGTGACTGTGCTACATAAAATGGGTAATAAGGAGCTGATTCAATTATTGACTGGAGTCACATACCAAGAATTCATAGGTACATGAACTTCTCTCCTTCTAATGACTAAAAGTTCTACTGATACAGTCCTTAAATTAGAACTAAAGGCTAAACTTTTTTTTAAATCATTTTGGAGAGTAATGAAGGGTTATAACCTCTGCCAGGTTTGCTTTTGCCATCCGGGTCTCATTGCAGAGATTTCCCTTCACTTCCTGTCCAATAACTAAAACAGGAAGTGGGAAAAAATCCCTTCAAAGTAATCCTATTACTGTTCTGGGAACAACTCAAAATTTGGAATTTTCTTTTTTTTTTTCAGTGAGAGTTAGCATGACAAAAATAGAGGGTGAATCTCCGTAACAGGGTTATAGACAACAATAAGAAGCTGTTTCTAAAGAAAAAATTTGCGCTAGGTGTACAAACAGTAACTTAGTGAATATCACCCGTGAAGGAAAATCCTGCAGCTATGCACTATACCTTGATAAGGGCACTACTAAATAGATATAACAAAAAGCACAGCGCTGGATATAAATGCAAAAATACAACAAAAATTGATATTACTATTAAAGCACCAACAACTTTCATATGTGGTAAAATAAAAAAATAAAAATGAACAATAACATGAATGCTTCACTATAGTGATATATATGCGTGACTATTCCCAGTTTTTTATCCACACATTTAGAAAAAGTCCAAAGATGCAAAAATTATGTCAAAACAAATGTCCAAAAAAGCAATTAAATGTGACTTTCTATGAATAATAAATCCGTGACTGTCACCGTGTTGAAATCCCGTCACCTGGTATAGATTGAAGGCTTACCAGATAGCCTCTGATCAGAGGCATAGAGCTAACAGCTTGGGGTTTGCCCTCCACAGCGGCTGGAACTTTAGCTAGGATGATGGATGTAGATCCACAAACGATCGCCACAGGCTTCCAGACAGCGGTACAATCAGGGAAGAGAGCTCTCACCGTGTTTAAAAGAAAAGCGAAAACTCCAATGGTGTAGAACGTTTTATCTCTTGTTTATTAAAAGTCGCCTCACTGGCATCCATAAAAACACTTTTCCTTGCAAGGAACCAATACAGCTTTAAAACGAAACTCCTCGCATGCGCCGTCGGTACGAGCGTGTCAATCCCGGATTTGTTTTGACATAATTTTTGCATCTTTGGACTTTTTCTAAATGTGTGGATAAAAAACTGGGAATAGTCACGCATATATATCACTATAGTGAAGCATCCATGTTATTGTTCACGCATATATATCACTATAGTGAAGCATTCATGTTATTGTTCATTTTTATTTTTTTATTTTACCACATATGAAAGTTGTTGGTGCTTTAATAGTAATATCAATTTTTGTTGTATTTTTGCATTTATATCCAACAATAAGAAGCTGTTCTAATTCCTCTCCACTCTATTAAAAACACACAAAAAAAAGTTTTGCTGTTAGTTTTAAATTTAGATTTCAATAATAAGGTTACTTTATTATTATTATTATTATTATTATTAATTGTATTATTGTTTGTCACAGGTATTCATACAGCCATACCTCCCAACTTTTTGAGATGGGAATGAGGGACACCTATCAGCAAAAGCATGCAGGCATAGGACACACCCCTTGCCACTCCCCCTTAAAGGAGAAATGTACAAAAAAAACAAACAAGATTGGTTAAACCCACAAGTGCTTTTTTTACCACTACTATTCCTTTATATTGGCTTTTGGAATTTACAAATGTAGCAATTTAGAAATCAGATGGAAGGTTTAGTGCTGGGAAACACTTTTTAATAGATAAAAAGTGCATTTTATATACAACTATATAGATCAGACCAAAATGAGGGACAAATGAGGAGGAAAGGGGGACAGAGGGACATTGCTCCAAATCAGGGACAGTCCCTCAAAATTAGGGACAGTTGGGAGTTATGATACAGTGCTGACAAAGAGCTTACAGTCTAAAGCAGGGTATACATGTTAGGCCTCTTGCACATGATATTCCTGTTTGAGCATCTACTTTTTCAGATGTTTATCTTTGGTATGTATTTGCGCGTATATGTGCAAATGCACGCAACCTTATTCTCGCGCTCTCTTTCTGTACAATATGTAAATGAGCATTTGCGTCCTTCCACGCATATTTGAGCGCATTTGTTCGCATGAGGCGTAAATTACTGACCAAAACAGCATATTTACCTATTTTTAATTTTTTTTACTGAAGAATGCAGGGCGCTTGTTTGCGTACCTGTGTGCATAGGCACATTACAATTAATGGGCTGTATTTTAGCTCAGTAAAAAAAAAAAAAGCCGTACTGAGCTTTTGTAAGCTGCAGTGTGCAAGAGGCCTAAAGTGGTTACAAAGGCTGAAGCTTTTTTACCTTCATGCATTCTATGCATGAAGGTAAAAAAACCTTCTGTGTGCAGCAGCCCCCCCCCCAATACTTACCTGAGCCCCATCTCGATCCACTGATGTGCATGAGAGACTCGCATACCTCCCAACTTTTTGAGATGGGAATGAGGGACATCTATCAGCAAAAGTATGCAGACATAGGACAAAAAAACAACATTGGTTAAACCCACAAGTGCTTTTTTTTACCACTACTATTCCTTTTTATTGGCTTTTGGAATTTACAAATGCAGCAATTGAAAATCAGATGAAAGGTTTAGTGCTGGAAAACACTTTTTGATAGATAAAAAGTGCATTTTATATACAACTATATAGATCAGACTAAAATGAGGGACAAATTAAAAGGAATGAGGGACAGAAGGACATTACTCCAAATCAGGGACAGTTGGGAGCGATGGACTCGGCTGTCCCAGGACTCCCTCTCCTCAGTGGCTGAGACAGAAGCAGGCGCTATTGGCTTCCACTAATGTCAATCACAGCCATTAAGCCAATAATGAGAGAACTGGGGGTGGGGCCAATCCGCGGCTCTATGTCTAAGGCCCCTTTCACGCGATCGACCCACAAAGATCCGCCTGTCCGTTTTTCGGGTGGATCTGAGCGGGCCACCCATTGACTTGTACGGGGAGATGTGTCCACTGACATCCGATCCACCAAGATCCGCTGAAAACACGGATGGCGATACGTTTGTCATCTGTCCAGCAGACTGGATGGTATCGGATGAAAATGGACATGCTGTCTGTTTTCTTCCCATAGTGAACAGGGCTCTAACAGGTCCGTCCCTACACAGTGAGCAGAGATGGACCTGCTCAGCGGGGATCAATGGAGTGATCCTCCACTGAGCTAGCGCAGTCCGCTAAGTGGATCCGCCCCGTGTGAAAGGGGCCTTATAGACACATAGATTTGGACTCGGGAGCAAGCACGCAGCAGTGCCCCCATAGTAAGCGGCTTGCCGTTGGTGCCACTGGTCATGGGGGTGGAGCCAGGAGCGCCAGTGGGGGACCCAAGAAGTGGAAAATCGGAGCTGCTTTGTGCAAAACCATTGCACAGAGCAGGTAAGTATAACATATTTTGTTTTTTTTTTAATCCGAACCTTTAATGTCACTTTAATGTCCGCCAAGTTGAACGGAAAAAACTTAACAGAGCTCCACATCAACACAAATGGTGTGTAATGCAGGGAACCCCCCCAATGAAAACAGAAAGGCTTTATTTCAAAATGTCATAAGCATGCTGAGGAGGAGGGAAAGGAGGAACCAGGGAAGGAAAATTATAAGCAGATTAAACTTCAGCTTTAAATCCTCTAATGAAATCCTATCATATGGCATGGAGGATTTCATATTTCTTGGTAAGATTGTTAGGTGCCATTTCACTATAGAATTTCCGTTACAAGATAAACTGTAAGGAAAAGATGAAAGCAATTTTAAAGCTGAACACCATGCTGATAAACTGTAAATACATAAAGTGATACAGCTTTATTTCTGTACATTATTAAATGTATATTTTAACCACTTAAGGACCGAGCCTCTTTCTGAGATTTGGTGTTTACAAGTTAAAATAATTATTTTTTGCTAGAAAATTACTTAGAACCCCCAAACATTATATATTGTTTTTTTCTAACACCCTAGAGAATAAAATGGCAGTCATTGCAATAATTTCTTTCACACCGTATTTGCGCAGCGGTCTTACAAGCGCACTTTTTTTGGAAAAAATACACTTTTTTGCATTAAAAAATAAGACACCAGTAAATTTGTTTTTATATTGTGAAAGATGATGTTACGTCGAGTAAACTGATACCCAACATGTCACGCTTCAAAATTGCGCCCGCTCGTGGAATGGCGACAAACTTCTACCCTTACAAATCTCCATAGGCGACGTTTAAAAAATTCTACAGGTTGCATGTTTTGAGTTACAGAGGAGGTCTAGAGTTAGAATTAATGCTCTTGCTCTACCGATCGTGGCGATACCTCACATGTGTGGTTTGAACACTGTTTTCATATGCGGGCGCTACTTTCTTATTTATTTTACCTTTTATTTTTACACTATTCTTTAGAAAAAAAAAAAAATAGTGTCACTTTTATTCCGATTGCAAGGGGTGTAAACATCCCTTGTAATAGAAAAAAAAGCATGACAGGACCTCTTAAATATGAGATCTGGGGTCAAAAAGACCTCAGATCTCATATTTACACTAAAATTCAATAAAAAAAGTGACGTTTTGACGTCGCTTCCGCCCTGCAATGGTATGGAGCTGGGTGGGGGCCAACTTCCCCCCCACTCAGCTCCATACCACACATGGAGAAGGACCGGATCGCCTCCGCCGGCAGCTCCAGTAAGCACGGCAGGAGTTGGGGGGCCCTCTCCCGCCACCAATAAAAGTGATCTCGCTGCGAATCCACCGCAGAGACCACTTTTAACTAAAACTGGACTGCTCACTGAAGAAGAGGATACCAGGGTTATGGCAGCTAGCCATGGAGGTCGCTCTGTGCAGGGCGGCTTCTGAGTTGGACGTCTTTGAAATTGCCCCAGTGTGAACAGCACTAAGTACCTGAATTTGACTTGCCATTAGCTGCTTGCAGTCTACTGTGTCATTTGTACAGCAGAGCTCAGAGAGGGGAGGGAGAATCAGCACAAGGAGATGTATTGCAATGCAAGTTGCATGTTCATAGGAGGAAAAAGCAGACAGAGAGATGAGCTCATCAGTGTGCTGCTTCTCCTTTCACTGTCCAGTCACAAGGAGGGGAGGAGACCTGTAAGTTAAAGTGAAACTGCAGCAGAGAAAGAGCAGGTCTTCTCCCCTGCCAGGCCAGCTGTGCTGTGGAGACAGAGCTGTATAATTTGCAAGATTGGATGGACAGAAATGCAAATCTTTGGCAGATAAAGCAGCTCAGGTGTTTGCATTTAGCTGTTAGCATGGAGGTCCATTTTAATTAAGTGCAAGATAATAAATAGAAGCAAAAGGGAGGGATGCAGCTTATCTCACTCTCACTTCTACATCCCACTGACCTTTGCTTTGGTGAGAAAGGGTATTAGGAAAAGAAAAGGAAATAATGTATAATCTTAGAATATAAGAAATGTATATGAAATGTTTATATTGGTAATGCTATGAAGGCTAATAACGATATACTGTGTATATGTGTGTGTGTGTATGTGTATATATATATATATATATATATATATATATATAAAATATATAACATAGTATTTACATTACAAAGTGTTCAATTATATATTAAATTATATATGATATAATATTTTTATATTTCTTAATAATACAGAATAGATTGAGTCATAAGTTAGATAATGGAACACAAAGGATCTAAAATGTTTTTTTTTTATATAGATGGTTACAATGGAGGAAGTGAGTCAAATAATGATGCTACAAAATGTAAGAGAAGTTGCCAGGATGGTGAAGGTGTTTCTGATGGAAATCCAAATACTGAAATTCATGATGTGACAGATGACAGCAGGCAGCATGAGCTGGCATACTCAGAGGGTGTCACTCAGGAGTCAGGTAATCGGTTATTATTACAGCTTGGTGTGCACCTCATAGGTGTTCCTCAAATTGCCAATCTACCAAAACACAAAACTGCAATTCCTTAAAGGCCCCTTTAAAAGGATTTTATAATATACATAAAACATACAAGCACTGTACCTTGATTCCACCCCTAAGTGAAAATCTCCAAATTGGGCCCAATTAGCCATTTTCCCTCCCCGGTGTCATGTGACTCGTTAGTGTTACAAGGTCTCAGGTGTGAATGGGGAGCAAGTGTGTTAAATTTGGTGTTATCGCTCCCACTCTCTCATACTGGTCACTGGAAGTTCAACATGGCACCCCATGGCAAAGAACTCTTGAGGATCTGAAAAAAAAACAATTGTTGCTCTACATAAAGATGGCCTAGGCTATAAGAAGATTGCCAAGACCCTGAAACTGAGCTGCAGCACGGTGGCCAAGACCATACAGTGGTTTAACAGGACAGGTTCCAATCAGAACAGACCTTGCCATGGTCGACTAAGTTAAATGCACGTGCTCAGCGTCATATCCAGAGGTTGTCTTTGGGAAATAGACGTATGAGTGCTTCCAGCATTGCTGTAGAGGTTGAAGGGGTGGGGGGTCAGCCTGTCAGTGCTCAGACCATACGCTTCACACTGCAATAAATTGGTCTGCAGTCAGGCCCAGAAGGAAGCCTCTTCTAAAGATGATGCACAAGAAAGCCCTCAAACAGTTTGCTGAAGACAAGCAGACTAAGGACATGGATTACTGGAACCACGTCTTGTGGTCTGATGAGACCAAGATAAACTTATTTGGTTCAGATAGTGTCAAGTGTGTGTGGTGGCAACCAGGTGAGGAGTACAAAGACAAGTGTGTCTTGCCTACAGTCAAGGATGGTGGTGGGAGTGTCAAGGTCTGGGGCTGCATGAGTGCTGCCGGCACTGGGGAGCTACAGTTCATTGAGGGAACCAGGAATGCCAACATATACTGTGACATACTGAAGCAGAGCATGATTCCCTCCCTTCGGAGACTGGGCCGCAGGGCAGTATTCCAACATGATAACGACCCCAAACACACCTCCAAGACGACCACTGCCTTGCTAAAGAAGCTGAGGGTAAAGGTGATGGACTGGCCAAGCATGTCTCCAGACCAAAACCCTATTGAGTATCTCTGGGGCATCCTCAAATGGTGGAGGAGTACAAGGTCTCTAACATCCACCAGCTCTGTGATGTCATCATGGAGGAGTGGAAGAGGACTCCAGTGGCAACCTGTGAAGCTCTGGTGAACTCCATGCCCAAGAGGGTTAAGGCAGTGCTGGAAAATAATGGTGGCCACACAAAATATTGACACTTTGGGCCCAATTTGGACATTTTCACGTAGGGGTGTACTCACTTTTGCCAGCAGTTTATACATTCATGGCTGTGTGTTGAGTTATTTTGAGGGGACAGAAAAATTACACTGTTATACAAGCTGTACACTCACTACTTTGTACTTTGGTCTCTAGGGGACAGAGCACTGAAAAAAATAAAGTGAGTGTTTTAACCTAAATCAAATTTTTTATTTTTTGCGAATAGAGTGTGAAAGAACTAAAAAATGTTTATCTGTTTTGGGTTTTTTTTTGTATTTGTCATTACGACCCCATTATGGAGTATCTCTCCTATTGTAGAGCAAATAGACTGGTAGAGTTTTTAGAGTTCTCGGGTCCGGGAAACATGTTTGGTGTGATTACTCTAAAACCAGATTGTCTCTTTAACAGCTGACTGCAATGAGGGATGTGAACCTCAGGGTGGTGCTGAAGAGTCCAAAAAGGATCTCCAGGGGGACAAAGTGACTTCTGATATAACAGATAAGGAGGCTGAAAACAATGTGACAGCTGACAAAAGTCTCCTGGATTCCTCATTTACAGAGAACTCTGCTACATCAGGTACACGGTTATTTTGGGGAATTTTTTCTTCCTAGGTAAAACAGTTGCGGGTTTCCACATATTCATCTCAGGCTCCATTCACACCTATGCATGTTGCTTTTGAGCATTTCTGCAGTGTTTTTTTGCTGTGCTTTCCACGTTTTTGGACATGAGTTTTTAATGCCTTTTGCTTTTTTTATGTTTTTTTTTTCTTTTTATTTGGCCTACTTGTTGCTGGGCAGATTAAATAATGCAAAATGCGCTTAAAATGCGCTAAAAATGCACTACATGCTTTTATGCAGTGTCTCCATTGATGTCTATTAAACCAAAAGAGCAGCGTTTTGCATTTAAAAAAATCCTTGACCCTTTCCAAAAACACAAAGTCACAAAAATGCATTGAACGTGTGAACGTGTTCCATAGGAACCCATGTTAAAGAAAAGCATGCCCTGCGTTTCTGCAAAAAGAATGAAAAAATACATTGGTGTGAATGGAGCCTTAGTGCATCCAACATACATACAGTAGCAATATCTTGTAATAAAATACAATCTGGATATGCCCCTAAAACTTAACTCTGGGCACAAAAATTGTTCATTTAAATATATTCCTCAATGGCAACAAAGCATATAGATCTACAAATGCATTTGCAAAGCCAGTTATTACTTTAGAAAAGTAGTGGTGACATCATCACTGTGCTACATATAGCTTGCAAAAAAAAAAAAAACGTTTCATAAACTTAAAAATGCACATCAATATACATCAGCTTGTACAGATGTGTGCATTATGCTATATGTATGATGTAAATGAATTCAGAATGGTAGTAGAGAATTACCTGTATTGAACAGCAGATGGTGCTATTGTCAAAGTTTTTAAAAGGATGGCATTATGATGCTAGACATCTCTGGATTTAGGAGGAAAAAACAGATACTTTTATTTTGCATAAACTAGACATAATTCTCACACTTAGCATAATTAATTCAGTCTAATGTACTTGTCATGCCCTCTTCGGACTATATTATTGGATTCCTGGGGTAAACGTGAACACCCGAGTAATCGTCATAGACATATGGACAGCATACGCTGGCTTGGGGCGCCTGGTTGGTGGCTTTTTGTGCTCCATACAAAATCGTGAGAAAAAAGGATGGAGTGCTGACTATGACAACATAGGAATCTATTGTTCTCCATGCAATAATATTTTACCAGTGTAGCCCCCCGGGGTACTCTCAGAGTAGAATCCTTGACGTCTTGAAGGGTTAGGGAAGAGGGTACCCAGGCAAAAATAATATCTCCAGTAAGTATGTAAGTGATTGGCACTTTGAGAGCAGGGAAGCAGAACCCAGGTCATATATGTTCACCTCCAGGTACCATAAAGTGGTTGTAAATGTCAGACATGAAATCTGAAGAAAGCATATCCTTCTATAGTGTACTTGTCTCAATTAAGAGAACTAAGGGGGAGATTTACTAAAACTGGAGCACACAGAATTTGGTGCAGCTGTGCATTCAAGCCAATCAGCTTTTAACTTCAGCTTGTTCAATTAAGCTTTGCCAATTAAAGCTGGAATCTGATTGGTTTCTGTGCAGAGTTGCACCATATTTTGCACTCTTCAGTTTTAGTAAATCTCCCCCTAAGCCTAGGTTCACATTGAGGGCGGGTTTGAAATCAGTTCAGCTGAACTTGCTTGATTTCAAACCGGAAATGCAGTCCGACTTCGGGGAGAGATTTGACAGATATCTGTGTGGAGTCATGCACAGATGTCTATTCAAATCGCCCCCAAAGTCGCTAATAGTAGTACGGGAAGTACTTTTGGGAATCACTGGTGCAAGGTCGGCGTAGCACCGTTTCCCGCGGTGCCGTTGCCGGCAATAGGCGGCCCGTTGTGAACGTGGGCTGAGTGTCATTTCTGTCTGCTGCTTCATTCCTCTGCTATCTGCATTAAACACTTCTGACAAGTTTTCCTGACACCAAGAGAAAAAAGGTGACAGGGAAGGGAGCTCCAGCTGATTTACAGGTTCTGTTCCTGTGTGTTGCATGAAGGGGAGTGTGTCCCTTCTCTCCAATCAGCTCTCTGAGCTCTCCTCACTGAGCACTGCATAGTGTAAATTTAGCTTTTCTGCACCAGGTGAGAATGAGCCCTAATAGACGAGCAGGTAGAACTTCTTGCAATGTCCATCGGCAGCATCTTCTCGCCAGCTCTCTAGAACACTCTTCAGCACAGAAGCCTCCTCCTAAAAATGCCATACTGTATTCCTGCCGTGCTCTTTTTGGTCATACCCTCCAGCAGGACAGCAAAAATCCTTCAGGCCCCAAAACACGGGCCAACTTCTGTTTCCTTACATCTAGGCTCAGGCTCTTCTTTCAACAACACCCTCTCCAGGCAACAGACCTGGGAGGCAAGTATGGGCTCCTCTTATAGGCCCCTTTTCCACTGACTGAAACTGTCTGTTTTTCAGGTAGACCCAACCGGACCGTTTATTGCTCTCTATGGAGCGGCGGATGTCAGCAGACGTGTCTGCTGACACCCGCTAACATCCAATCTGATCCTATCCGCTAAAAACAGACAGATGGAGATCGGTTCCCCATCCTGATTGGATCAGATAACAGTCGGATGGAAACGGACAGGCGATCTGTTTCCACCCGACAGCCCATAGAGGACAGCGGGTGCAGAGCGGAAACAGACCTGTCTTCTGCCTACTCAGCGGGGATCAGTAGAGAGTTCCCCTGCTGAGTGGGAGGATCTGCTGGTGGACTCCGTCAGTGGGAAAGGGGCCTTACAATGGCATCCTCTTCAGTAGCCTGGAGATAAGATCCTCCTTCCCCAGCAGCAGCTCAGAAGACCAAAGACCTTTCTGAAAGGTCACCCTAAATAGGTCACCTGAAAGGTCACCCTATATTTATTTATAGCTCTCCTCCTCTGCTCCTCCAGGCTTATTTAGGCGCTGGGCTGTGGAGGGGCGGGGCACAACCCTCTCAGCGGCTTACTGAGAGCCTGAGACGGCCATCAGTCCAGGTACCTGGCGGATCCAGACTTCCAGAGTCGGGATAACGCAGTGCCTGGACTGACATTGGTGACATCAGCAGAGCCCAGACTTCAGAACGCTGAAAATGGGTCACAGGAGTGCCAAACTAATTGCACTCCTGTGATCCATAGGGGAAGCCCAGCCAAACGAGCTCAGGCTGGACTTTAATGACCTTGTTTCTCCTTCTTCTATCAACTGAAGAACACTCCCCAGAACTAATCAATATCCTAAACCTAAGGAAAACCCAACAAACACAAATACAACAACAATCAGAGCTTAGGATGTCTTCCGCCTAGCTGGAACACTAAATTTAGACTAGGGTCACTCCTTTATGTCAGGGTCCCTACACCTGCAATACAGTTTGCCATGAAAGGGTGAGACAAGCGCTGTTCACAGCCAAAACTGGGAATTATAGGTTATGTTACCTCTGTACACTGCCACCAGACTTGTTGAAGCCATAGCTTCAGAACTTCATTATCTTGTGTTTTTAGATCACACAAAACTGATGTTTTATGTTTTTTGGCTATACACCAACCAACTGTTTCTCAGCTCCTCCTCTTCTAGGTGCACTTCCTATGGGGGCACCCTTGCAGGCTCGCTCCTGAGCCGGGCCATGCATGTCTGACACAGCCGGCTTGGCCCCGTCCCTGCTCCCTCCTCACAGTATTTGATTGACAGCAGTAGGAGCCAATGGCTCCTGCTGCTGCCTTGGTACCTGTGTAAAAATGAAGAGAGTCGCACTGGCTGCAGACGGGTGCAATGTTGGATTGATTTAGGTCTGTAAGTACACAGGAAGGTGAGGGGACGATACAGTTGCTGAGGCTTTTTTTTACTAAGTTCTGGGACAACTGCACTAGCAAAGTGCACAACCTATTTGCCTTCAGTAAATTAACCCCATAGTCTCTTTCATTTTCATGTGCTTCTACCATTTGAAGTACCTGGTTGATTCTGCCAGTCACCTTTCACCCTTGTTCTAAACACAAAACATAGAAGCTGATCTGTCCTTGTGGTCAGATTTCATCCTTTGGCTGGCCATTCAGAAGTACAGGACACTGTACAAACACACAGCATGCCTGTATTGGGTAGTCTGTTCAGTCATCATGCCCCCAGACCAATCTTAGCCTGCCTCTGGCTGACAGCCCTTCTCAATCACAGCCTGCCTCTTGAACTTGGACAATATTTGCTTATACCAGAGTTCAGTGTTACCGCCTAAGGCAGCCATCTTTGCAGGGGATGGAGGAAATGGGTGGCAAAAATAGTTGCCACAGTCGGTATCTGCCTCTGGCACAGTCCTGCTGGTCATGAATGAGTTAGACAGCTGTATAGGTGGGATTTTCCGAACACCCACTGTCTGCTTTTCGGGACATACACCTTTACCCCCACGGATGTCAAATCGGGAGCAGTGGCTGTGTCTGTGCAGCTGCTGGGTCCCAGTTGACAGGAATGGGACTGCCTGCACGTAGATGCATGTAAGGCCCTTTCCACACGGGACGAGCTCCGCTAGGAGACCATTTTCTCAGCAGGGACACTGTCCGCTGATCCCCGCTGAGCAGGCGGATGGCTGGTCGATGTCTGCTCTGCTTATGCAGAGCAGACACAGCCCACTCTGGACACAGACACAGCCCACTCTGGACACAGACACAGTCCACTCTCCTCTATGGGTGGTCAGATGTAAATGGAACGCCTGTCTGTTTACACCCAACTGTCATTGGATCAGATGTTGGTGGGTGAAAATGGACACATCATAGAGGATAATGGAGGGTCCGATAAGGTCCGCCTGAAAAACAGGCGGACCCGATTGGTCCACTCGTGTGAAAGGGCCCTTACCCCCTATGCATGTTATGCAGGCAAGACAAGGCCTTTACATGGATGTACATTTACGTATGCCCATGTGAATGAGGCCATAATACAAAACTTGCTAGAACAAGGGATTGATTCTGCTAGGTCTTTCTATCTAATAAAGAAACCTGACATAAAGAGGCTTATTTACTAAAAGAGTTGACAATCTTCATACAATAAATGTATCCAATCACACGCAGATAAAAAAAGTAAACAGGACCTTGCTTTTTATCTGATTGGCTAGTTGAAGGGAATATTCACATATTATGTGAAGATTATCAACTCCTCACTTCAGCCTCAATTGTAGTCAATCTGTGGACTGAACAGTCCAATTAGGTGGTCCATCGTGGTGGTCCATGGCATCCTGGGCATCATATACATACTTTGCTCACTGATATGTTTACTCTGAAAAAAAGAGGCGGCAGCACCATGTGTCACCCTACTGTCATCATGATTTAGTCACAACAAGCATTCTTGCAAGAGATGTACAGTAAATAGATGGATGAACAGCCTGGCGGGATTTAAAGGTCATCAGTCATACGATGAACTGAATACTACGCGGCAAAGTTACTTGGCCTGAAATATCAGTTATATCATTACAACTGAAATTGTATTTTCTTTTCAGATCTGGATGTGAGTTTGCCTGAAAGTTTGAATAAATCATCTGATAACGGGGAGATGAGCCATGAGTCAGGTAGGATATTTAATATGACTATGTGACCTTTTTTAAGCCTTTTTGCTCTGGTAAAGAGCAATGAACAAACTGCATTAACTCATAACAATCGCTCTATTATGATTGGATGAACAGTGAATAAGCTGCTACAGTATATTGCATTACGAGCATAATCCATTCTAGGAGAATGCTTGGAATCCAAAGCACTCGCATATCAAAGCGAGTTTCCCCATAGAAGTCAATGGAAACGAAGATGATTCGTTCCACATTGGCTTCTATTACATGCAATACCGCATGTGGCCAGAGGTGGGGGGGGGCGCCAGAGAGCCTCAGAAATACTCGGGGAGAGCTCGGCTGAATTTGGAAAGCCTCAGAAAGGCTTGGAAACACTCGGGAACTGAATATTTCCGACTGTTTCCGAGCATTTCCGAGTGGTTCCGAGTATTTCCGAATGGCCCTGAACAATTCCGAGTGCCCCTGGCGCCCCAGCACCTCTGGCCAAATGCGGTACTGCACACCCCATTAGCTTGAATTCTGCTCATTTTGCGAGACAACACTTGCAAACCGAGTCAGAATTAAAAAAAAAAAGTTGCTCGTCTTTCAAAACTTTCGTTAACCGTGGTTCTCGTAAACCAAGTTTCCACTGTACTGCACTTATGCACTATGACCCTTATTCAGTTTGTTGGAATAATAATGGTCTATGTTTTTCTATAGCCATATATCCTGACTATGAATGGGCTTCAGTTCGGTCTGAACCTGGACAAAAGCTGTAAGTGCTAGCCCAATCCGCCATGCCTTGGGTATTCCCTGCCCCGTAGCTGCATGTCTGTGACATCATTGACCTAATATGGCCATATTAGGTCAATGATGTCACAAGCATCCCCACCTATTTGTGTACTTCGGCATTGAGAGCTTCATTCTGGGTTTGGTTGAACATGAGTTCAGATCGAGCCCATGCTCATCACTATTCATAACCTTTCCAATATTAAAAAGACAGAGGAATGTACACAGGTGCACATTCCTAGTTCTCTGGTGCCAAGGTGATTAACATTACAGACTGAGGTCTTGTGTGTGAGAAATTAAATCAGACCTTCACCCAATAAAGCAACTTATTTGCACCTGGCTCCTCCCCCTTTTAGTGTATAAAACACTTTTTGCGCTGCAACGCAGCACCTCCTTCTTTACCGCCTAGGCAAGAATGATGTTGCACTCCCCAGTCGTTCTGACAATGCTTGGGTGCTGCTGGAATCTGAATGTGCGCAGATGTGCCCCCGGGCTTCAGGACCCACTGGAGACTTTTGGGTACATTCGTGCATGTTCAGGGGGTTTTCTCAAGCATGCATGAAGAATGCAGAAACAAGGTCCTAGATCTTTGTGCACGTGCAAGAAACCTCCCTTGCCTGCTCATGTGCTGGATTGTTAAAGATGGATAAAGTTCCTCTTTAAAGGGTGTTGTGCAGCCACAAACTGGTTAACACAAATAGAAATGAGAACAAATCGTGAGAGAAAAGTATTTTTAGCATTTGGATTTGTCCATGATCTATGTTACTGCATAAAGCTGTATTTGCAGGATTTCACAATGTAGGAAAATAAAAGCAGAATTTAGCAAGAGAACAGTCTGTGAAAACACACATAAATTGTTCCAGATTTGTGTGTATTTGTATTGAAATGTTCTATTAAAGCTCATGAGGCCGTAAATCTTTTTTCATGCTTATTGAGTAAAATAAGGTAACCTTAGAGCAAGCGAGATTTCATTTTTCTGCATTTGTATAGTTTCTAAAGCAAGTTTTAGGTTGTTTTAACTTTAGCTGGGCTGCTAACATTCATTACTGATGCTGGTTAGCAATCCTAAAACCATTATTAGCAACAATCAGGTTTTGTGAAAAACATGACCCAGCCAGTTCCAGGACAAAAGCAAGTATAGCAGTTATCATTCCCGGTATGTGTTTAATGTAACTGGTTTGGAAAACCTTTAAATCAATGGGTTTAGTTCTGCTTTAAGGCAGTAAAGTAATACGGGGGCTTACATACAGGAGGTTGCTTGAGATGAGCTTTCTTTAAACATGGGGCTTCTTAAAATTGACCTAGCCTAAAAAATGTTTTCCTAGCTGGTGTGGTGTGCAGAATTGTCCCGGGCCTGAAGACTGATATACTCTTAATGTCCTGTCCTAGTATGTTAGGCCAACTCCACAGATATCCAGGAATGTCACTGAAATATCAATATCCCTGCTCAACAAGAACCTGTCCCTAATGCCGGGCCAACCTCTCCTTCACAAGCAGGTATCTGCCCCTACCTGAAACTTTCCACACTGCAGACACATCACAATGACACATCATGGGCTATAAATGCCCCCTCTGTCACAAAGATGGACACCTAAATTAAGAAAGCCGTGTCCAATGAGACACAGGTTCTCCAAGATGGCCCCTGGAGTTCATGGTAGAGGACACGCTGGTGCCATGCCTGGATCCCTCCTTTAGATAGAATAAAAACAATTGCAATTAAAGTGAACCGTCACCCTCCTCCCACCAATTTTTTTTTTACCCCTGCTTACTGGGCGGTGTTTTCTGCACTGTTCAGATACTCACCCACCCAAGGAGATCCATCGTTGTCCTGCTGAGATCCTCTTGTTTTCTGCCACCGCTCAGTCCTTCCATGTTGTTTGTGACTTCAATGAAAGGCACATCGGCTCTTCCAGGTTCAGCCAGCAAGTCTCCTGAAGACACCCACTAGGCCCACTCCCCTTCTCCCTTATGAATGAAGGTCAATGCCCCCTGGGATATGTAGCGTGCATAGCGAGTACTGTGCACATCATTTGCTTAGGTAAGTGATATACATGGGGGAAGGGTGGGGTTGCACAATTTACATGAAGAAAAGGTTAAAAAAAAAAAAAAAAGCGGTGGGTGCTATTCATGTAGAGGAGGGGAGGGGGGTAGAGAAGAAGGAACTTTATGTTGAGGGTGAAGATCCGCCTTAAGGAACTGAAGATGGTGAAATGGAAAACTACATGCCTAACACCTGGTTAAATACGGCCCCCATTTATGACAGCGCAGATATCACAGTGTTTTCTCCACAGTGCACCTGTATTTTACGAGTCATTTAAAAAAATGCAGGCTCCTATATGGAGCCTATGGTATCCTTTGCAGTGTTCTCAGCATAATGCTAAAAAGAACATCCTGTGATTGGAGAAGGATTGGACATGTGACGGGACTCTCCATTTGTTTTCCATTTATTTATTTGAATTTATTTCAGTCCCAAAGATATTTTCTGAGGGGTTGGAGGCACTGGAAGCAAGAGAAGAAAAAAAAACCTTTAAACACAAATGCAGTATAACTCATTGATACGTTGGGAAGAAGGTTGCAGTGGTAATAGATTTACTACAGTTTGGAGGTTGGCAGATCTCTGAGCAATCATCCTTCTCAGGTTAAAATCTGCTAATCTATGGGAATGGGGGATGATATTGTACCTATGTAAGCAGGCAGAGAGAGAGAAAAATACAAAGTGTTCTCTGATTGGACGAGGTGGAGAGCGTGACAGCACCATCCTGCCTCTCCACCTCATTCAATCAGGTGATGCTTTGCATTCATTCAGAAAATGCACAGGACTCTCTGAATGGTGTTGGTGCTGTGTGGCCAACCTTCTGTGTTCAGAATACAGCATGGCAGCCACTCACCGCAGGTTCCAGAAGCAAGTGGAGATGACTGGAGTAGTAGTGTCTACTTTGGTGATTTCCAGCTTCCACGGGCATCAGCCAGGTATGGTATATACATAGTTACATTGTTCCAAGCTGTACCAATGTACTGTAACTATGGGTAAAATATGCATAGCGGAAATTCATCTTTAACCACTTTCCGCCCGGCCCATAGCAGATGACGGCCGGGCGGTGGTTGAGTTATCCTGACTGGGCACCATATGATGTCCAGCAGGATAACATGCCGCCGCGCGCCCGCGGGGGCGAGCATTGCGGCGATCGGTGGATAGTTGTGTCAGTCTGACACACCGCTACACCGATCTTGGTAAAGAGACTCCCGTGGAGGCTCTTTACCATGTGATCAGCCGTGTCCAATCACGGCTGATCACGATGTCAATAGGAAGAGCCGTTGATCGGCTCTTCCTCACTCGCGTCTGACAGACGCGAGTAGAGGAGAGCCGATCGGCGGCTCTCCTGGCAGGGGGGGTCTGCGCTGATTGTTTATCAGCGCAGCCCCCCTCAGATCACCACACTGGACCACCAGGGATCACCACTAGGACCACCAGGGAAGGGGCAACATGTGGATGGCCAGGTATGTACCCCATGGCCATCCACATGTGCCCAGTGTGCCCAGTCAGTGCCCAATCTGTGCCAATCAGTGCCCACAAATGGGTACTGATTGGCACCATTATGTTGCAGTGATGCCCAGCAATGCCACCCTTAGGGGCATCAGTGCAAACAATCAGTGTCATCAGTGCCACCCATCAGTGTCCATCGGTGCCACCTGTCAGTGCCCATCTGTGCCAACTATCAGTGCCACCCATAACTACCCATCTATGCCACCTACGAGTGCCCATCAGTGCCGCCTATGAGTGCCCATCAGTGCCGCATACCAGTGCCACCTATCAGTGCCGCCTATCAGTGCCCATCATCAGTGCCCGTCAGTGCCACCGCATCAGTGCCACCTCATTGGTGCCACCTCATCAGTGCCCGTCAGTGCAGCCATATCAGTGCCCGTCATTGAAGAAGAAAACGTACCTATTTACAAAAAATTTTAACAGAAACAAAGAAAAACTTGTTTTTTTTCAAAATTTTCGGTCTTTTTTATTTGTTGCGCAAAAAATAAAAACCCCAGAGGTGATCAAATACCACCAAAAGAAAGCTCTATTTGTGGGAACAAAATGATAAAAAATTTGTTTGGGTACAGTGTTGCATGACCGCGCAATTGTCATTAAAATTGCAACAGCGCTGAAAGGTGAAAATTGGCCTGGGCGGGAGGGTGTCTAAGTGCCTGGTATTGAAGTGGTTAAAATATAGAATTAAAAGCATTTTGTTATATTTCGTCCATCCCTGGAATCCTTCTTTAAGAAATGGAAGAAACCTCTAATTACACCATCTGTTTCATGTGGAGCAGTTTTTAGATGTGACTGTGAAGAGAAGAACACCCCAACTATTGAGGTGATTCTAGTTCTAGGACAGGTAAAACTACATAAGTCCCCTTTTGTTATGTGCAAGATACTGATTTCCCAATTGCCACATTCTTCCTCGTCTTGCAGGAACATGTTGTTTTCACTTGTGGATGTGGTTGCTTATTCAGCATCGTATTTATATATAGCCATTTTTTTTTTTACTTAGTGCTATAAATGCCATGTCATACACTTCAGCATCTTCTGTTTTTGTTCTGGAGGTTTTATTTGACCGGAGAATTTGTTACACGTCAGTAAGGAAGCCTACTACGGAAACTCATATGTTGCTACATTAACCACTTTAAGTCTGAAGCAATTTTTAAAATGTTCTCACACATTTTAAAATCAGCATTTCTTTAAAACACCAGAACAATGATATATTTTCTGAAAGCAAAGGCCCTGAAGAATGGAACGGTGGCAATTGCAAATTTTTGTTTTGCACAATATTGGCACACCTGTTTATCAAATTATTATTTTCAGGGAAAAAATGAATTTTAGTGCACATAAATATGATATAATTCCCAAGCTTGTCATAAAATATAAAAATTGGGATTGCATTAAATAAATAGATGCCAGACATGTCAAGCCTTAAAATTGCGGTCCCCCCACAAAATGGCGAAAAACTACGCTACCCAAAATGGTCCATAGGTCACGATTTAAAAGATTTACAGGTTAGCACTTATAAGTTAATAGTAAATGGTGAAAATGATTGCTCTCACTCCAACATTTGTGGTGATACCTTAACATGTGTGGTACAATCACTGTTCATATACAGGTACATGTCCTATACACACGTTTGCATTCACATGTGTGTGCAAGGCATTGGGGATGCTTTTTTTGTTGATTATTTTTCTTTATTATAATTCACATATTTAACCTGTTTTTTGTTTTTTTTTTCATTTAAAACTGTAGATTAGGTATGCACATTTTTTGCATAGTCACATTGGTCCAAACTCAATTCAAAGCATTCTCTGGTTGGAGGAGGTGGAGAGCCAGGGAGTTGGCCTCACAATCTCCACCTCATCCAATCAGAGAACACTCTTGAATGGCGCACTTGCTGAGTGAGCGACCTCCTGTGTTCACTAAGCAGCAGAACAGCTGCTTGACATGGAACCTGGAGGCTAGCGGCAATCGCAGTATAGTGATTTTTAGCTTCCACGGGGATCCCACAGGTATGGCACATATATAGCTGGACCAATGTAACTTCAGCTTCAACTTTACTGCTATCACAAGGGGCAAACAACCCCCCTGTGTGATGGCATTGGCAGGTGACAGGTTCTTTTTTTGTAAACATCAAGCTATTTGACTCCTAATGTCTTACCTGTCCTCCACTCCAGCCAATCGTGGTACAGTAAAAGCGATCGGGTGGCTTTACAGCCCCCCTGGATAGCCAGGGGCCAGCAGAAAAAACAGTCAAAACAAGCCATAAACTTGTTTAGACCACTTGTGTTCCAGGCTGTTTATTAATGGCCTGTGGATGACAAGTGGTTAATCTGTTGATATTTCTGATCAGAAGAAGCTGACAGAAGAGAAGGAAAATGAAGAGCTGTTGTGAAAATCACTTACAATAACAAATTAACACTTTCATTTTGATACCTGGCAATGAAAGTGACAATACACTAATAAAAATTCTGTTGTCTTGACACCATTAAATAAATAGTTTAATATATTTTCAGTGGGTGCATATTTATTTCATATTTTTTACACTACATTTATTGTCGAATTTGTCTTAAAACCCAACTCCAGGCTAAATTCTAAATCTTCTACTTGGGTCTCCAGCCTACAAAAAACAAAACAGCTCTGCAATACTTGCCTTCAATACTGAGATGGTATGTGCCCCTTTAGTATCTCTTTTCAGCCACAGTCTTTCATGTTAAATGACTAGGGTTGCTGCCTGTCCGGGATTCACCCGGACAGTCCGGGTTTTGAATCACGTGTCCGGGTTTCAGGCGGACAGAAACCCGGACACATTATTCAGACTGAGCTGTGGCTCCCCAAGTAACCAAGATAGTGACCCACAAATCTGTTGTTGTCCGGGAGCTGCGGGCAGCTGTCTGGGGGCAGGTTCAGTATCACTGGGTGGCAGGGTGAGGCGTTCGCTGCGCCACGCATTACTACTCTCCTAGGGGCATGCAAAAGTGTTCCAGGCCACTAAAGTGTTCGTGTTTGGCTTGAAGAAAAGGTGCCAACCCTATAAATGACACCCAGCAGTAATCAACTTGGAAGACTGAGAACATATTGTCAGTGCAGTACATATGTGGTGCAGAGAGTGGTACTGATATCATCATGTCAGCTTCGCTCCTATCAGTGATAGAGAAGGGTCAAGGATGATCATGCAGTATCATGTGACTACCTTAAAGACTTCATAAAAGTCTAAGTAAGTATAAAATAAAATATAGCCTACAATACATGCTGGAGACCTTCGGGGGAGCAAAAAGGTTGGTTGGGGACAAAGAGGGGAGCCAGAAGGTGGTTTTAAAAAAACACCATGTCACCTTGTCCCTGCAGAGCAAAGTAACGGTTCTGCCCCCTCCCTTCCCCACTTACAGTGCTTCTGGAAAGTATTCACAGTGCTCAACTTTTTCCACATTTTGGTATGTTACAACCTTATTCCAAAATAGATTCAATTCATTATTGTCCTCAAAATTCTACAAACAATACCCTATAATGATAACGTGAAAGAAGTTTGTTTAAAATCTTTGCAAATTCATTCAAAATAAAAAACAAAAAGAAAATCACATGTGCATACGTATTCACAGCCTTTGCTCAATACTTTGTTGATGCACCTTTGGCACCAGTTTCAGCCTCAAGTCTTTTTGAGTAATGCTACAAACTTGGCACACCTATTTTTGGGCAGTTTCTCCCATTATTCTTTGCAGGACCTCAAGCTCCATCAGGTTGGTTGGGAAGCATCGGTGCACAGCCATTTTCAGATCTCTCCAGTGATGTCCAATCGAGCTGTGCCTGGTTTCCTCCAGACATGACGCTTGCCATTCAGGCCAAAAAGTTCAATCTTTGTTTCGTCAGACCAGAGAATTTTGTTTCTCATGATCTGAGAGCCCTTCAGGTGTCTTTTGGCAAACTCCAGATGGGCTGTCATGTGCCTTTTACTGAGGAGTGGCTTCCGTCTGGCCAATCTACCATACAGGCCTGATTGGTGGAGTGCTGCAGAGATGGTTGTTCTTCTAGAAGGTTCTCCTCTCTCCCTAGAGAAATGCTGGAGCTCTGTCAGAGAGACCATTGGGTTCTTGGTCACCTCCCTGACTAAGACCCTTCTCCCTTGGTCACTCAGTTTGGCCGGACGGCCCACTCTAGGAAGAGTCCTGGTGGTTCTAAACTTCTTCCATTTACAGATGATGGAGGCCACTGTGTTTCTATACCCTTCCCCAGATCTGTGCCTCAATACAATCCTTTTTCGGAGGTCTACAGACAATTCCTTGGACTTCATGGCTTGGTTTGTGCTCTGACATGCACTGTTAACTGTGGGAACTTATATAGACAAGTGTGTGCCTTTCCAAATCATGTCCAATCAACTGAATTTACCCAATTTACTCCAATCAAGTTGTAGAAACATCTCAAGGATGATCAGTGGAAACAGGATGCACCTGAGCTCAATTTTGAGTGTCATGGCAAAGGCTGTGAATACTTATGTACATGGAATTTTTTTTTTTAATTTTATTTTTAATAAATTTGCAAAGATTTCAAACAAACTTCTTTCAGATTGTCATTATGCGGTATTGTTTGTAGAATTTTGATCAAAATAATTAATTTAATCCATTTTGAATACTTTCTGGATTCACTGTATTCTTACCTTTACAGTTCCACACGCTGTTTCTTCTTCCCTCACTGTTTCCACAAGGTACCTGGTGCCTCTGCATATGGGGAAGCATGTGAACCTAGAAAGAAATAAGTTTTCTAAAGAAGGCATGTTCATGTTTAAAAGAGCTTACCTAACCCTCTGGAGTCATTGAAAGCCCATTTTATCCTTAAAATTACCAAAAAAAAGCCCTGGAGTTAGGTAAATACCCAATACTTCCAAGTAAAGAGGGCATATGAATCATGACTCTACATCTAAAATGTTATACAGTTCAGATATAATATGAATATAGCCATTTTGTTAAAAAAAAGTATTCCGATTTCCCTGTATATTTTTAATTCTCTCCAGAGATGCTTATGAGATCTACTGTATATGACCGGCACTGACAAGCAGTTTTATGTACTTCTCTGCTACCATAACTATGGCTAGATCCATGTGTAACTAGATCCATCATGGCAGCCAGTAGTGTTTGAAAAAATGGGATGGACCAAAAGGACAAAGAAACGTGCAGAAAATAAAGAAGGGGGAAGAAATGTTAAAACAAGTGATAAATGGAAAATAAACAACAGATAATAATGTGAATTAGCGTGACCATAATTCTCGTTGCGCAAAAGTTTTAGTGATAGATACTGTGACAGACTCACCAAAGGCTTTTGGAGGGGACTGAATGCTAGCCTCTTGCCTACCGATTATGGGCCCTGGTATTTGGGGGAATGGTGCTCTTTGTGAGCTGTATGCCTGGGGACCCTTGAGGTGGTGTTACTTTAGATTCAGGTCCATGTCCCCCAAGACACACAGACTCTGGGAACCCTGTTTTTGCCATTTGAGAAAAATAGAGACTGATTCATACTGTTAGGACACATACTGTTAGATGCTAATGTCATCAACTCCAGCCACCTAAACAAGTATCGTCTTGTTTTGTGCTTGTGGGCGGTTGGAATATCTGATATCTATATTCAGACTGGGAGGAAGTGGTATATGACGAAAGCACTCAAGCGGAATGTAGGGACGTTTCGCTACATTGGTGGCAAGCAGTGGGACGCTTCCTGCAGTCTGGGACATCCAAATTTCCACCTGGATCTAAGGTCCGGATAGCAGGAGAGGAGAAGAGAGGTACAGATACCAGCCACCTTGGAAGAGGAATTCAGAAGGAGATTGCGAGAGATGCAGATACAGCACAGAGGACCAGTGTCAGAGCAGCTCCTGCTGGGATGGTTTGATTCTATCCGCTGCGAGCTCTGGAAGGAAACGCTAGCCTGTGAGCAGTGACACCAGGGAAAAGTTCTCCCCTCCATCCAGGAAAGGTACTGGTCGCAGTATGGATTGCGGGTGCTGTTGGTGGGAGAAAACCCGCACAAGGAGCAGACAGCTGAATTAAGCAGGCTGGTCTGGGCAGAGATGCGGCTGGATGAGAGCTACAGAGCCCTCTGGTGGCATGTATCCCAAGCATGCCCTTGGATAGCGGAGGACAGCCCAACGGAAGGCTTTGGCTACGGCAGCCTGGGACTGTTGTATGTGAAGCTGACAGGGGACCCTAACTTTGGCAGTGATTTGGAGTGGCAGTTGGACGAAATCATGGATTTCAGAGAAGGGCTACTGAATGTCTTGGAAGTGCACTGGGCCCTGGAAGATATAGAGTTTCTGGCCGTTCAGGAATGGGAGTTGTAGATGTGACTATAATTCTCGTTGCGCAAAAGTTTTAGTGATAGATACGAATGGTTATTTTCTAAATCTGTTTAACAGTGCATAACGTTGCCACATCTCACCTGTTTGGATGAGTCATGTAGAGCCTACAGTACACAATGTGGGAGTGATACTCTGCCCCCTTCATCTCCAGACACGTGCACATTATGGAAGATAATGTCAATGCACAGTGGAGAAGAACCATCTTAGCATGTAATGTGCATGGTCATGACACCAATTCTGATCCTTCTGACACTATTAAGCACGGTCATATCTTCAACCTAGAGTATAGTTTACTGGAATTACTTGTAATGTACTATAGTCTTTCCAGAAAATCTAAAAACTTACAATTATTCCTATAACTGTGTCTCAGATCCTTATAAAATGATGACACCCAAAACGTATCATTGTAATTATGGGGTCTCTGCATTGCAAGACAAGCAAGAGGTCAGGGTAGGCAGCAAACAAGAATCATACAGTATCAGTTAGGAATGAGGGCTGTAGAATGTGTTCTATTTAGGGTTCCTTGATTTTAAGGAAGAATAACTAAATATTAAAATAAGGGTTTGGTTTATATAGGGATAGGCATATACAGAAATTCTAACTACAAGAGAAAGGAAGAAGGGTAAGGGAAACAAAGGTGATAGGAAGAAGTCTACTTTCTAGAACAGCATATTTATTCTCACTACAAAAGCCATGTATGCCAAGGCTCTGTCCCACTTTGAACCTCACCCATTTGCAAGTCCGGAGAGAATCACATCTTTGATCCATCATTAAAGCGGAACTCCACCTAAAAGGGTAAAGTGGAGCTCCACCCAAAAAGGGAAGTTTAAGACATTCTCTCCCTCTCCTCTGCCTAACTTGGCATGTAATTTTGGAGGTGGGGGAGCGGGTACCTATTTTTGACAGGTAACCGCTCCCACCTTTGCTCGGATCACCTAAGCGATTCAAGTGGAAGTTCTGCTTTTCCCTTCCCTCCCTGAAGTCTTCTGGGACATGTCACAGGTCCCAGAAAACTGCTAGACCATTCAGAAAGCGCAGAGCGGCTCATGCATTCGCAGTAGGCAAGACAGCTGTGAAGCCGAAAGCCTCACAGCCAGCTGCCCACAGTTAGCATGTTGGCACCAGGAACCCAGAGGCTAGTGAACTAGCCCGGGTGAAGACGGCGCTGGGTCCTTCGAAGGTAAGTGTCCATTTATCAAAAGTCAGCAGCTATAAAATTTGTAAAAAATTTTTATTTATTTTATTTTTTTACAGACTGAACCTCCTCTTTTTAAGTAAGTCTTTTCCAAGTGGTCAAAAAAGCCCATTGTTGTTCTCTGTTCCACTCATGTTATCTCTGAAGGTGATAAGCAGTCATTAAGAAAATGTAGAGTTTTCTCTAAATGCCACCCGAACCGAGCAGGTAACCTCTTGTGCTCAGTAAGCACCATGGCAGCCACTCAGCATGGCACTCGGAAACTAGTGTGGATCGCTGTAGTAGTGGTGTCTACTACAGCGATTTCCAGCTTCCATGGGGATCACACAGGTATGGCATATGTCAAAATTGTCATACCTAAGCTTCAGCTTTAACTGCAGCAGGCAAAAATCAGGTATCTGCCCTGCCAGACAGGGCTGTGCCATATGGCAAAGCTTTGTAAATGTTGTAACTTGATGAATACAAATAAAAATTCTTTGTCAGGTAAAACAGATCTCTTATATTATGTTTAATCCGTGTATTTTAGCCTGTTTGCCGGGAGTTGAGCTTTAAAATAACAATAACAAATAAAAAAATATAGTTGTTTAAATACATTTTTCTTTTGTATCAGATAATGAGAGCACAGACCGAGCTTCTCCCATTCCTAAAATGGCTCTTCGAGACTACCAGCTGGAACTGGCCAAGCCAGCTTTGGAAGGCGAGAATGTTATTATATGTTTGCCCACAGGAAGTGGGAAAACTAGAGTGGCCGTGTACATCACCAGGGACCATCTGGACAAGAGACAGGCAAAAGGCTTGCCAGCAAAAGCTATTGTTTTAGTCAACAAGGTATTGAATTTTTGTTTTTTTAGTTTTTTTAAAACTCACTGACACTGTAGTATTTTCAATGACTAATTCAGCAATTTATGTATTTCTCTTTCAGTAAAAATTAACTAATTTTAGCCTAAATACACTGTATATTCTTCAAAAACTTTTATAAGAACTATACATATGTTATTATCATCCCTTACAAATGAGCAGCAATTTCAAAGTAATACTCATAATTTCTATTTTTCACTAATAATTTTATTTTTGTGTTACCCCCCATCCTGATTACCCTAGCATCTCTTAAAACAGTTCTGAATGCCAGAGGGCTGGGAAGGATTGGCGATCATGTGACCATTGTCACTGTGGGCACATGATCAAAAGCCAGTCCTGCTAACCACTAATCTTTCGTCTGGACTGGGAGCTGTCTTTGACAGCTTAATCTTTGTGCTGGGTGTGCACAGTGAGCATGCTCTCAGAACATAAACATCAGCCACCCAGAGATGCATATGTGCAGCATGTGGGCTTTAAAGCCCGCGCTTTTCCACCGTACGTATGTTTTAGGTGGTCGTAAAGGGTTAGAGAATAGACAACAGTGATTACAACCTAGCAGACAGCTAGGCTAGGCATGGTACGTTAAAGTATAATTCCACATGTAGTGCCTACCCAGGTTTCCCAGGTGTCTGATGGTGACTACTGGGGGTAGGGATGGCTGACATACATTCTCAAGGTGCGGGTTTGTGGGCATGGTGGGTGATGAACAAGAAAGAACATTGGGTGCCAGTCACTTTTATGCTTTAAACAGAGTGAAGTTTATTTCTTCAACAGGAAAAAAAATGTGGGAGAGAGGGGACAGGGCACAGGACACCCTTAATGAATGCAGATGGTGGGGAGGCCTCCCTTATACTGTAGCTTCCAGGGGTCTGTCTTCATTTGAAATTGTCATTGTAATTCACCAGTACAAACTTACAAGCAGATCAATAAGAACCTCAACAGGCATAATGTGTGATATGGACCTATCAGGGTTGGATATTAAAGGTTCACATGTTTGCTTGCCCTTCTATTGTATTCTACATGCAGAATGATGAGAAAAAGTTGCAAGCAGAGAGCATGAAAAAGAGAGAGAAAAAGAAGGAAGAGAAACGAGAATAGAGAAAAGGAAGAGGAATGAGTGAACAAGAGAGAGGAAAAATATGTAGGAAGGAGTGAAGGGAGTGACGTGACATAGAGTAGTCCCGAAAGGACCAGACCCCAGGATGGTCTGGCTGTTGGGTTTCATTCCAGCAGCCAGGCACACGGTAGTTCACAGTGACTTGAGTCAGAAAACAGGCTGTACATGTCTTTTTGGCAGTTTATGTTGCTAAAACGAAGTGGGATAGTGTGAGGGTGAGCCTTGAGATACTCCAAAAACTTTTAACAAAATGGTTATGGAGGACTCTAACTCCTCCTCCTTCAGGGTGTGAATCACCTTCTTGAATATGAAGGGTGATTAGATTGCAAACAGGAACTCCTCAACAGCAATATTATCCTGGATGTACTGCTGTCCCAAATAGGGCAAAGAAAAGTCTCTGGAATCCACAAGGCAGGTACTCACAGTGTCCTGTATACTTTGTTGCCACCTGCAATACCAGTCAGCTGCTGTACTTGTTGCCTGTGTCTTGGATCCTCAGATGAGCTTTCTGCATGTTTTCAGGGGGCTAGGCCAGAGTTCCCCAATCCTAAGCAGGAGCTGGGACCCCAAAAGTAATTCTTTGAAGCTGCAGGCAGTCTTCCAGGGATGCCACAGCTCTCAGGCTGGGTCTTACCCCCCCCAGGAACAAGAGGAAGTAGGCCCCAACCTATTTATACCCCTTTCAGACTGCTGCTCGTCACTCACTCTCCTGACCAGGGATTGGCTGAAGAGGCATGAATATGGAGGCCACTATATCCCGTAGTTCAGTGGGATTCAGGGGAAAGTAGCTGAGCCTGCACCAGCAGAACTCAAAACAGACACTGGCAAACAGTAACAGCTCTCCCTGGTTACAAGGAGGCCAAAAACTAAAATCTAAAACTACAGTAGTAGCCCACTGAGGGGCACTACATAAGCAATCCTGGTTAGTGTTTATTTGGTCACGTTCAGGTCTTTAACCAAAACCAAACATGCATATATGTAATCTTCAAGGCTGTTGCTACTTAGAAAGAGGTAGAGGTAACACCTTTAACCAGACTCCCCAAGGTAAGAGCCTTTAAATGCATTTTAAATGCATTGCAGATTGTTGCTGATGGATCTACATTAAGGAAACCAAGGATTGCTGCAAAGGAGGCTTTAGTGATGGATAAAAGGATGCAATGGTGTTATCACCTTCCTTTGACCTCCATTGAAGCCTACCCAATATGTACAGAATTTGTGATTCTTACTTTCTGCAATGCAGTCTTATCGAACATGTGGAAAAAAGGCGTACTGTATGTATAAACTGCAGAGTGAATAAAGTCAAAAACAGGTATTTTAAAATGGGGTCCTTACAGAAACATTGAACTACACAACAAAGGCAAAGGTTTTATAAGAAGGTATTGTAGCACCCTCTAGGTTGTGCTACTAGAAGTGTAGTGCAGGTAAAACATAGTGTGGCTCTGGGATAAACCTGAGTCATTGAAACTGGTTCAGGGTTATTATAGGCAAGGGCTGGATGACTCCTGGCAGCTCTCTGGTGCCCCCCCCCCTGTTTCTAGAATGTTGGAGAACATCCTAGAAAATAGTGGGCAAAGGCTAGGAGGGGCTGCCTTGAATATTTATGGGCCCTAAGCCAGTCCTATAAGGGAGCCAAAGAAGACCTTAAATAGACATGAGCCATGTCAGAAAAGGAGTTGAGGTTGAAGATGGAGAAGCAATGCTGAGGGAGGCTGTTGGTGGCCCTTACCGCGGGGTGGGGCGGGGGATTTACCTCAGGCTGGAGCACGGGAGGCTGGCCTGGAATAATCCCACCACAGTTGGAGGGATTCAAGCCTGAGAGGCAGCGGAGAGAGCAAGGAAAGACAGTGAGTACTGTAGTTCAGCACGGTGCAGGGACAGGCAAGGGGAGAGGCTGTCAGCTGTAGCAGTGCTCTTTTGAAGACCGCAGTGTGCCATCTTCATCTAACTTTGCCCTGAGGAATCTCCATGTGTTTGTCAGTCAGGAGGACTGGGAATAGAGAAGCAGCCAGGTGCGGCTGGTGTCAGCCAGATGAGCTAGAATTTTCTGCAAGCAGTGGAACTGGGATCAGTGTCCACAGGGGAGCAGAAGATGATGCGATGTGCTGCTTCACTCCATATGTTCTACTTTTCAAGGGACTAAGAGTTCCTGCCTGTAATGGGCTGTTGCTGAACTGACAAGGAGTGAACCAGCAGAAGCTGTGCAAAGAACAACAAAGTTTGTTTAGATAGAAGGAAGAAGAGGAGTCTGAAAATAGGGAGGAAGTGTCCTGAAGTTGATGTGGTCACACTAGGCATCCCTTAATTCCTGACCCCATCCAGTTATCATCCCCTAATAAAACTACAGAAACAAGACAAAGACTGATTTCTGTGTCTGGATGGAAGAAGGAAATACTGAGTGACTGGCTGTGCAGAAGTGGGGAATCCTTTCACTTGCAGCCCCTATGGGGGTAATGCAACAGTATTTTTTTTGCTATTAAAGGTATAGAAAGAAAAATGATCCTTAATTTAATTACATTGACTGTATTTTTTTATAGCAACAAACAGCACAGTGCTTAGACCTGTTTGTAAAGTCTATATATTGTACTGCCTGACATGATTAGTGTGTCCTACAGTGGCTACTGATCTTTTGAAAAAATAGAAGGTAAAAAAAAAATTGTGTTAAAAATTGTGCAACACGATTCATTTCAACATAGATGTAAAATTAAATGCACGACCCACTTACAAGGATGGTCTTTACTGTTTTCTTTTATTCAGGTTCCATTGGTTGAGCAGCATTTCCAAAGCGAGTTTCAACCATACCTAAAAGATTCCTATAAAGTCACCAAAATTAGTGGAGATTCCCAGCTAAAGATTTCCTTTCCTAAAGTGGTGAAAGAGAGTGCTGTCATCATATGCACAGCTCAGATACTGGAAAACTCATTGATGCAGGCAGCGCAAAATGAAGAAGGGGTCAGTTTGTCAGGTACGTAAAAATTTTTTTATACTGAAATCAATTGTGTGTCACCTCCACTGGGAGTGTTCCATATTCGTATGCCACCAAAGGTAGCTTTAGTTGCTGGTCAGCCTTGTACCTGAATGAAAACCCAATCCCTCTCCAGTTAATCCCATCCTGCCCCGTATTAAAAAGGTAAATGTTATAAGACATATTTTGGAGGATGAGAACCTGGCTTGGATGTATTGTATGTGCCTTCTCATTTGATAATGTTACTTGCAGGGCCAAATTTATACAAAGCTAAAATAGACCATGGGCAAGAGTAGCAGGGCTGTCAAGAGGAGTTCTTGGCCACCCATACATCTTGTTGTTAAAGTATGTGTCAAGCCAAAATTGTTACCTCCGAAAGTAAATATGTTAAATAATAACCACATCACAATTATATTCATGTATAATTAAAATAAATAAATAAAAGTCTGTATTGATTTGTGATGTTTTCTCTTCTTCACTATAACCTTTGTGATCAACTACAATTCAAATAAACACATAATTATTGGGGCCATTTTTTGTCAAAGCTTAATTGAACAATATATATAATCGGAGAACTGGAGAAAGTGCAGGGAAGGGCAACCAAACTGATAAGAGGCATGGAGGAGCTCACGAGGAAAGATTGGAGGAAATTTATTTATTCTCTTTTGAAAATGGGAGATTAAAGGGAGATATGATCAACATGTACAAATACATAAGTAGTCCATATAGTGAACTTGGTGTTGAGTTATTCACTTTAAGGTCATCAAAGAGGACAAGAGGGCACTCTTTACGCCTGGAGAAAAAAAGATTTCATCTCCAAATACGGAAAGGATTCTTCACAGTAAGAGCTGTGAAAATGTGGCATAGACTCCCTCCAGAGCTGGTTCTGGCACACTCAGTAGATTACTTTTAAAAAGCCTGGATTCCTTTCTAAATGTAAATAATATAACTGGGTACTGATATTTATAGGAAAAGTTGATCCAGGGAAAATCTGATTGCCTCTCGGGAATCAGGAAGGATTTTTTTCCCCTGCTATAGAAAATTGGATCATGCTTTGCTGGGGTTTTTTGACTTCCTTTGGATCAACTGTGGGTGAGGGATTGTGTATATGGGATTGTATGTTTTTTTTTTGGGTTGAACTAGATGGATTTGTGTCTTTTTTCAACTTGACTAACTATATAACTATGTGACCAACTGAAGTTAGAAGCTGATTGGCTAACATGCACAGATGCACTAGATTTTGCACTCCAGTTTTAGTAAATCAACCCCATTGTGTCCACTCAGTCCTCAAAGCAATAGTTGTGCCCACAAACTCTTCAGGTCTGGTATGGATTTTAAGGGGAACCCTGTGCCAAAATTAGGAAAAAATGGCACAGGGGTCCCCCCCAAAATTCATACCAGACCCTTATCCGAGCACGCAACCTGGTAGGCCGCAGGAAAAGAGGGGGGGACGAGAGAGAGCCACCCCCTCCTGAACAGTACCAGGCCACATGCCCTCAACATGGGGAGGGTGCTTTGGGGTAGCCCCCCAAAGAACCTTGTCCCCATGTTGATGGGGACAAGGGCCTCATCCCCACAACCCTTGCCCGGTGGTTGTGGGGGTCTGCAGGCGGGGGGCTTATCGGAATCTGGAAGCCCCCTTTAACAAGGGGACCCCCAGATCCTGGCCTCCCCCCATTTGAAATGGTAACAGGGGTACAAATGTACCCCTACCATTTCACAAAAAGAGTGTCAAAATGTTAAGAAAAAACAAGACACAGCTTGGGACAAGTCCTTTATTAAAAAATAAAAAAATAAAAATTTCCCACGATGTCCATTCATCATCTTATATCGCTCCGCCATTGTCCCCCTCTGACGCCACGGGGAAGCCATGGGAAAGTCCCCGTAGCGTTAGAGGGGGCGGGTCACCCGGGTATGTCACCGGGTGGCCCGCTCTCAGTTATATAAGAACTGTCAAAGGCAATGAAGCGGCACACGGCGGGAGCCTCCCATTGAGGCAGATCTTCTTTTTTCTTTTTCAGTCCGTCGGCAGAGCGATATAAGAAGATGAATGGACATCATGGGACATTTTTTTTTTTAATAAAGGACTTGTCCCAAGCTGTGTCCTGTTTTTTTTTTTTTTAAAGGGGGCTTCTAGATTCCGATAAGCCCCCCGCCTGCAGACCCCCAGAACCACCGGACAAGGGTTGTGGGGATGAGGCCCTTGTCCCCATCAACACAGGAACAAGGTGCTTTGGGGGCTACCCCAAAGCGCCGTCCCCATGTTGAGGGCATGTGGCCTCGTACAGTTCAGGGGGGGCGCTCTCTCGTCCCCCCCTTTTTCCTGCGGCCTGCCAGGTTGTGTGCTCGGATAGGGGTCTGGTATGGATTTTGGGGGGGCCCTACACCATTTTTTTTTATTTTGGCGCAGGGTTCCCCTTGAAATCCACACCAGACCTGAAGGGTCTGGTATGGATTTTGGGGGGGGCCCTACGCCATTTAAAAAAAAAATTTGGTGCAAGGTTCCCCTTAATTTCCATATTAGACCCAAAGGGCCTGGTATGGATTTTAGGGGGACCCCCACGCAATTTTTTAAAAAAAAATTTGGTTTGGGGTTCCCCTTAATATTCATACCAGACCCAAAGGGCCTGGTAATGGACTGGGGGGATCCCATGCTCTTATTTTCAATGAGTTTTATCTATATTGCCGAGACCCGACAATTCATTACAGCCGCGATCAGTTTAAATTACAATTTTTCCTTTAGAAATGTCATTTTAATGTGCTATAGACACCCCCAGGTACGAAATTTAAAGGAATATTTAATTTTTATTGTTTCACTTTAAGCATTAAAAAAATCACTGCTCCTGAAAAAATGGCCGTTTTTTAAAAAATGTTTTGCATTGATACATGTTGGGGACACAGGTCCCCAAACACTTTTTATGACAATAACTTGCATATATAGTAAGCCTTTAAAATTAGCACTTTTGATTACTCATGTTCATGTCCCATAGACTTTAACGGTATTCGTGTGTTCTGCCAAATTTTTTGCCTGTACGGTATGTTCTGGTGCGAACCAAACCGGGGGGGGTGTTCGGCCCATTCCTATTCGTAACCTGTGGACTGCCTGTATGTGAACTATTGCCTGATATAACCGTAAAAATAGGTGGTTGGCCAATGCCTATTGGTACCTTTTCCATTCCTTTGACAAAACAATGATATTAATAAAACTGAAATCTATAGTTAAAGTTGCAGTCATTCCATGTGGTTTGCGTTTCCAGATTTCTCCCTGCTTATCATTGATGAATGCCACCACACTATCAAGGATGCTGTTTACAACAACATTATGCTACGCTATATAAAGCAGAAGAAGAGGAATCAGAGAATTCGCAAGACTGAAGGCTCTGCAGAAATGGTTCCTCTTCCTCAGGTTTTAGGGCTGACAGCTTCACCAGGAGTTGGAGGAGCTAAAGACCGTAAAAGAGCTGAAGAGCATATTTTAAAGGTATTGTTTTTTTCTGTCATTTAACGGAGACTTGTTATTAATATGTCTTTTTATATCAATATATACAGAAGCAATGCTAAATTCTTAAAACAATCATATAAAGTGAATTTAACAAAGTGCAAATACAAACATAAACATAAGTGCAAATATATAATCAATAACACATTAAAGCAGACCTTCAGTCTCTTTTAGAACTGGAATAAAAAAATATTTTTTTCTAAACCTAAATACCTTTTTTCCCCGCTCAGGCTGTCAAAGTCTGGTTAGTCTGGTTAGTTGGATGCCGCTGACCAGTGAGGGTGCAGGCTGAGGAAAGGTCCATCCAGACAAAACAGAAAAAGGTAGCCCGACCTCTGCACATCACATCCGGCCCAAGTAGTTACCAAGTAAAAGCAGCCTCAGCTCGATTCATCCAGACCACAACTCCAACATGTTTCACCCCGTCCCCAGGGCTTAATCATGAACCTTTTTTTTGTAGTTCAGCTCTTCATCCTAAGTCATTCCTTGTAGTCACGTTGATTCCTAGGATACTTTCATTGCAGAGTTTTCAGGCCTTTTTTTCCCCTTTTTGTGAATAAGAACAGAGCTGGAGGAGGGCGGGGGGGGGGGGGAGCAGGAGGAGGGCTGGAGGGAGGAGAGTGCCTGAGGAGGTTAGAGAGGCATGTGTCCTCAGTGGGCACGCACAGCGCCTGTACTGCGCATGAGCAGGGGTATATCCACGCAGAATAACCTCTTCACCTTATGTAATGGCACATTTTGAGCATGCGCAGTACTACCCCCAATCCCTGCGCATACATAATGCTAGCGGCCACACTGCGCTGCGCAAGATTTGCCGTTATAGAAGGCAGAGATGCGGCAAAAAGACCAGGAAATCAAAGGGCGCTGGCTTCAGCTTCCCACACTTAAAATGGCCACGGTGCTACGAGAGGGTGTATGCCCTTCCAGCCTACTTTTTGCATATGACAAGGGCAGATTCTGCTATTTTAAGTGGATAAATACAGTATCTCACAAAAGTGACTACAACCCTTACATTTTTGTAAATATTTTATTATATCTTTTCATGTGACAACATTGAAGAAATGGCACTTTGCTACAAAGTAAAGTAGTGAGTGTACAACTTGTTTAACCACTTCCGGACTGCCGTGAATGCCGTTATATGTCCTAACTTTGAAGAGGAATATCGTTGTTATGGCAGCAGCTTGCTGCCAAAACCCTGGTATCCTCTTCTTCTTCCGGCGATAATAGTGGTCTCTGGGGCAGATTATCACCGTCGGGAGAGGCCCCCCCTCCCGCCGCGATCCGGTGCCCTCTGCCGCTTACCGGAGCCATCGGCAGCGGCAGAGGCGATCGGATCCTCTTCCTTGCTGGGTATGGAGACGAGTGAGGGAAAGATGGCCCCCACCCGTCTCCATAATATTGCAGAGCTGAAGCAAAGTCAAAACGTCACTTCGGCCCAGGGCTCTTAAAGGGCCATTTTTTTTTATTGAATTTTAGTGTAAATATGAGATCTGAGGTCTTTTTGATCCCAGATCTCTTATTTAAGAGGTCCTGCCATACTTTTTTTTCTATTACAAGGGATGTTTACATTCCTTGTAATAGGAATAAAAGTGACACCATTTTTTTTTAAAGAACAGTGTAAAAATAAAAAATAAAAGTTAAAATAAATAAGAAAAAAAAAAATGTAAACGCGCCCCGTCCCGCCGGGCTCGTGTGCAGAAGCAAATGCATACGTGAGTAGTGCCTGCATATAAAAATGGTGTTCAAATCACACATGTGAGATATTGTCGTGATCTGTAGAGCGAGAGCAATAATTCTAGCCCTAGACCTCCTCTGTAACTCGAAACATGCAACCTGTAAAATTTTTTAAACGTCGCCTATGGAGATTTTTAACATGCATGTTGGGTATCAATTTACTCGGCGTAAAATTATCTTTCACAGTATGAAAAAAAATTGGGCTACTGTTATCTTATTTTTTAATTCAAAAAGTGTATTTTTTCCGAAAAAAAGTGCGTTTGTAAGACTGCTGCGCAAATACGGTGTGACAAAGTATTGCAACAGCCGCCATTTTATTTTCTAGGGTGTTAGAAAAAAAAAGTATAATGTTTGGGGGTTCTAAGTAATTTTCTAGCAAAAAAAAAATGTTTTTAACTTGTAAATAACACATCTCAAAAAGAGGCTCGGTCTTTAAGTGGTTAACAGTGTAAATTTTCTGTCCCCTCAAAATAACTCAACACACAGCCATTAATGTCTTAACTGCTGGCAACAAAAGTGAGGCAGTTGAATCTGCTGCCTGTTTACTTCATGGATTTACACAGGCACACTGAGGCACACCTCCAGCTCTACAGCTCTCATTTGCCCTCTTATGACTCATTCCAACCTCCCTTCCTGGCAAACTCTCTGGAGAGTGAGAGAGAGAGCTGTGTATGATGTCATAAGCCTAGGCTTTTTACCAGACAAGAAACAGGAAGTGGGCTGTATAAGGTATTTACTGGCAGAAAAAAAATGTTTTACTATCCAAAATTAAAACAGCAAGGGCAGAAAATTTAAAAGATGGAAAGGTGAAAAAATGACTGAAGGTCCGCTGTAAAGGGGTTGTACCCCCCCGTCTTCTGGGGTTGCCGAGGGACCCCAGAAGACGATAATCGGGGCCACACTTTGCAAAACGAACTGCACAGTGGAGGTAAGTATGACATGTTTGTTATTTAAAAAAAAAACAAAAAACGAAGGTTTACAACCACTATAAGGACCAGCATAAAGTCTGGCCCTGCCTTCTAATTGGCCTCACAGATACAGAAAACTGTTTGAAGAACACATACACGAGAAGCTTGCATTATTAGCATCAACCAGTTTTTCTCAACCTTTCATGGAGAAACCCCTGAAATAACTTCCTGGGCTCAAGGAACCTTTGCTAATAATTACTGTATCTACAGCTCACGGTACATTAGTGTGATGGCCACTGGGAAAAAAGGTTCCTTACATCTGATGTCATTGGTATAATACCCTCTTACAGATAGCCAAAGTTGTTGTCACTGGTTACTCATCTGAGAGGCAAAAGATTTCCATTTGCTAAGGGGACCCATAATCACTTCTGGAGGAACCTTGGTTGAGAAAGGCTGGCTTAGATAATGTTAAGAACCTACCGGTGTGAAATTGTCAATCAATAACTGAAATATTAGTATTGAGGTAGCTGACTCCTGAGGACTAATGCCTCGTACACATGGTCGGATTTTCCGACGGAAAATGTGTGATAGGACCTTGTTGTCGGAAATTCCGACCGTGTGTAGGCTCCATCACACATTTTCCATCGGATTTTCCGACACACAAAGTTTGAGAGCAGGATATAAAATTTTCCGACAACAAAATCCGTTGTCGGAAATTCCGATCGTGTGTACACAAATCCGACGGACAAAGTGCCACGCATGCTCAGAATAAATAAAGAGATGAAAGCTATTGGCCACTGCCCCGTTTATAGTCCCGACGTACGTGTTTTACGTCACCGCGTTCAGAATGATCAGATTTTCCGACAACTTTGTGTGACCTTGTGTATGCAAGACAAGTTTGAGCCAACATCCGTCGGAAAAAAACCTAGGATTTTGTTGTCGGAATGTTCGATCAATGTCCGACCGTGTGTACGGGGCATAATAGTCTTAAATAAGGAAACAAAAACAATGGCCAAAGTGCTAATGACAGAAACTAATTACAGTCAACCTGTTATAAAACAAAAATCACTTCAAACCCTTAACTCCAGTCATTTTGTTTTTTTCTTTATTTATGGATAGATAGCAAATAAATACATTTTTAAAGTTTATTTAAAAAAATAACTCCACCTTTGTTTAGAAAAAAACATTCCCCCCTGGATGATCTCTGTACATTGCAGGGATTTTAACAAACTTTGTTGCAGATTCCTACCTTTTGTTAGTCTGACAAAATCCCTGTGTGTTTCTCTGTGCCCCTGTGGGAAAGTTTGTCTAATGGGAGTGGTTTTATAATTATCAATCAGCTGCAGGGCCCTAATGAGGAAAGCTGATGGGCCTGCATCCCTTTAGATGTGTTCCTATTGGGAAATTTGTGCTGCAGGGGATGCCTCAAATCTGACTTGTAGCTTAGTGCAGACTTCTGGGAAAACCGGTGAGCCAATCACACAAGCAGGAAATGCTTTTGGGGGACGTTCTGTACACCGTCTGTGTGCAGAACACCTCCAGGTAGCCATATTGGATTGCATTTTCAGAAAATTACAGTGGCTGCAGAAAAGGGAAGGTAATTTTTAATAAGATTTAATTACAATATGACTTGTGTCGCAATTGTATGCGCTATATTATTATTTTTTTATTTTCTATTTTTTTCCCCACGAAAGTGGAGTTACCCTTTAAACCCAAAAGCAGAAATATATATATATAATATATAAATATATATAAAAATTATATATTGCAATTTATTAGTCTTCAGATGTGTTTACTGTATTCATTTTCTTTTTTTTAGGCGGTTTACTCTTTATTTTCACCTTCTGATTGTGCCAGTATCATACTTCTAGTCCTTAGGTGAAACTATGTAATTTACTGTTTCTCAGATGGAGCAGCATGGTCAACCTAGGATAGAAAGTATGTCAGGATTACAGAACATCTCTCCCCAGTATCTTTATAACATAGTGTGTGTTCTGGGCAGGGTGGGGGGGGGGGTATTCTGTAGTCCACAGAGGTGACCTGGGCAGGCAGGGCTGAAAACACTGCTTTAGGTAACACAGCAGAGTGCACAGGAAGTTACAAAATCATTGAATTTCTGGTAGGATCAACATCCACTACTTCTAAGAATTGATGTGCTGCAATATATAGCATTTTTGTTTTTGGGGTTATTACCACTTTAAGAAACTAACGACAAATGGGGGCATCACATGGTAAAAAATGACATGCCTAACATCCTACTACAGACAATAGAACATAAGTTCTACCTTTTGTATTCTACTCCTCTGAACCTGATAAATAAAGCAAAATGATTGTCTTTATTTTTTTTTAGATTTGTGCCAATCTTGATTCCAGGATCATGACTGTTAAAGAAAACATAAAGCAGCTCGAGAGACAAGTGAAACTTCCATGTAAAAAAGTTGATATTGCCGAAGATAAAAAGAAGGTAGTAATGTTTTTATTTCTTACTGAGACTGAATCTAGAGCTAATATGCTGCAATAAAAGTTCATGGTATGCACTGAACAAAGTTTGATACAACTATGTACATCTGTCTATTAAATTGTGGAAAAAAACATAAAAGGTTACCTATTTTTAATCCACTCCAGTCTGGTCATGTGATCCCGCAGCTCTGGCTTCTCTGTGTCAGTGAATGGCTGCTGCAGGGGAGAAGAGGGAGCGCCAACAATGGCTGGGCCTTGGGAGCCTATAAGTGACATCACAGCTGTTAGCGAGCGCTCCATGAGTCAGAGCTGAAGGATCATGTGACCACACTGGAGCAGATTGAAAACAGGTAAGTATAAAGATCTTTTTTCATATGGGTTGAGCAGGAAGTGTAGAAGGAGTGGGGGGAGGGAGCTGGTGCTTCATGGGACGATTGTCAACTGGCCATATCTGATTTTCTTTACTGATTATTATTTCCCTAGAAATACAGCAGGCGGCAGGAATGTCTACTTGCTCAGACCCAGTGAATAAACATGCATGCTCAGGGGACATAAACACTTGAATAAAATGATCTTCAATGTTTGGATTGTGTTCCCATCACCAGGGTTCTAGAGAGGTATGCAGTATGGCTAGCTTGAGCCCATACGAAAAATCTCCTTTTGGAGTCCTCCCTTCTCTTTCCTGCACATCTTGCCGTGATTGATTTTCACAGCTTTGGGGTGAGCCAGGTCCCCTTTCTTCAAAGCTTTTGGAGGACTTAGGAGGAAAAGCCCAAAAAAACCCCAGGCCACTCAACAGCTTAATGAGAGTATAGCTGTGGTAGGAGTGCAGTCACTGTCGGTGCCTCCGGTAATTTTTACATTAACATTTGTTTTACAGAATCCATTTGGAGATAAACTTAAAAAGATGATGACGAAGATTCAAGAATTTGCAGAATTATCTTCAACATCTGAACATGGAACACAGTCTTATGAACAATGGGTAATTCAGACAGAAAAATCAGGTAACCCTAATATAGTAATAACTGTAACATATGGAATAATTTATATCTGTAACATTCACATGTTATGATACCCCATTACTTAGACCCATTTCACACTAAGGAGCCTTACAGGCGCTATAGCGCTAAAAATAATACCTGTAAAGCGCCTCTCCTGTCACTCCAATATGAAAGCTGAAGGGCTTTCAAACTGGAGCAGCGAGCTGGCAGGACGTCAAAAAAAGTCCCGCAAGCAGCATCTTTGAGGTGCTTTAGGAGTGTATACACCGCTCCTAAAGCTCCCCTGCCCATTAAAATCAATGGGCAGCACCAGCAAAGCGCCGGTGCTTTTAACCCTTTTTTGGTCGCTAGCGGGGTTTAAAAGCGCCCCGCTAGCAGCCGAATAACACAGCTAAAACTACAGTTTACCGCCAATGCCTCCAACACCCCAGTGTGACAGTGCCCTTAGTGGTAGTAAAGTTTACCAAAACACAAACCCTACAAGGTAAAGGCATATGCTTCGCATACTAGCACATTATGAAAGACTTGCCCTTAAACAAAGCCCTCCAGTGGAGTACGGTCACTAGTGACAGGGCTTCCATCTCCACCCGGTCTTCCTTCCGGGTTCTATATGTTTGTAAAAGAAAATATGGACTTTTAAGGCACCAGTAGTAAAAACAAGTTTTATTTAAACAATTCACATACTGTATAATACTAAAAAAAAATCATATAAAAACATAACTGTAGCATCCTACAGTTAAACATTGACATCTCCAACTACAGCCACTAAATAAGGGTCAGAGAATCTAAAGACCCTAATAATAATCAGCATGGCTGGAGAAAATTGGTAGTGATAATGGAAAGTTCTACATGTTTCGTAAAAACCACTTCTTCAGGAGCTTATTTGCATTTTTCTAAATGGAATAAAGACACATCAAATAAGTATATATACACAAATAACAATGCTTTAGCAATACTTAAACAAACATAGCAATACACAAACAAACGTAAACAAGATATTAAAGCTGTGTTTGGAATCCAACACCCAAACAAAAAGAATTGCATGCATAAAAAGCTATGGACAAATGTGGGGACACACCCGGTGTGTCAGGTCACCTGTATCCAGGTGACAGATGCACCCCGTTCGGGTCAGAAGTGCACCGCTATGATAGTGGACCCTAAGGCTGACTGCTGCAGATGGAACTCGGGGTGGTTCAGGAAGGCAGGTCCCCTGGAGCACCAACACGGATCCCACAGTGAGTTAGAGCATAGATTCCCCAGGGCGCGGAGTCTAAGAGCCAGTTGGTGTTCACCAGAGCCTCTAGTGGTGAGGATGGACTGGGCTGCAACTGGCTCCAGGTCGCGGCCCCCAGGGTCTCCCAGCTCACGCTCACGGTAGGCTACAGGAGGATGGAGAGGAAACAGCAGCCCAGGACAGCAAGGAATAGTAAGGAGGTAGCCAAATGTCGGGGCGACAAGCAGACAAGGATAACAGAGAACACGCCAAAAGTCAAGGTCACAGGCAAACAGGGATAGTCGAGAACGCGCCAAAGGTCAGGGTCACAAGCAGACAGGATTAGTCGGGAACACGCCAAGATCGGTAACCGAGACAGAGACAAACTTAGAGCACACGGCAAACAGGAAGCCAAACACACAATATTGCACGGCAAGGCAGGCTTGGAGAATACGGTGTTAAATAGTGGTTCCTGTTGAGGCTAGGGTGGAGCCACACAGAGGGAAGATTACTTAAGCATGCTGGTGTGAGAGTAGAAGCCTCAAGGCTGATACACAGACCAGGTAAGAGACAGACAGGTCATGAATGTATTACTGCAAGGTCATGACACGGTGCCTATAAGGGTAGAAAAGTAGTAGAATTACACACCAAAGATGTTTTTTGAGTACATATAGAAAAAGGGGGAACGAGACTACCACCAAACAAACTGCTGCTATATACTACACCAGAAACAGGCGTGGGCCATACCAACCATGACAAATCTGGTGATCACACAAAGTGCACCTGCTTCTGACCAATCTCATTAGGTGTAGAAAAAGATAATAATCACAGTCTCTCAGCATAGGTAATAAACAAGAGCGGGGCTTATATGTCACGTGGGATCATGAGCAGGGATGGACATCTATAAAGATATACTGTAGATGTGAGAATATACATATGTGGAGAGTACAGAAGAAAAATCCACACAAGTAATAATTCACATTCTATCGAAAGTGGGGGGAGGGATAGGGAAATAATATGTCCTCACGTGAGGTGGCGACATTACTTGGTTTAATTCAATATAATTTCGATGATTCCAGGTGGGTAGTTAGGTAGGTAGTGTTAAGATGCTCTATCCACTTGGTATCTTGTTGCAAAATCCTTTTATCCCAGTCACCTCCTCTGGGATCATGTGGGACCACCTCCAGGACCAGAAAGGTGACTAATGATGAGTTAAATCTATGGTAGATCTAAATGTCTGCTTACAGGTGTGAACATTTTGCCATTTGTAGAATGATATATATGGTAATTCAGTCTCTGTCTAAGTTGGTGGATGGTTTTGCCAACATAAAATGCTCCACACTGGCAGGTCATAAAATAGACTACACCCTGGGTACCACAATCCGCCCAATATCGAGGATAAAACACTTCCCCATTCAGGAGTGTGAAACGGGAACCCATGGACACCAGGGACATAAAAAAGCACAGTGGCCACATCTAAATAATTCTTTGTTACTTGGCTGTAGTCGTAAAATACAGGTATAATGACCATTATTAGAATGTGGCACTGTGTATTTTGTTAATGTACACCCACAGCACCATCCTGTGTTGGTGTACCTGTCATTAATTATTTTTCTTTTCGGGTTCACAGGCTGCGGATTTATTATAAGCTTACCTGTAGATTAAAATAAAAATTCTGAATTTCCTAGCACTTTAATGTTGTCTGTATGGTGGTATTCTAGGAACAAGTTGCTAAACTTTATAAATATGTATGCTAGATTATTCTCACTCACACAGACACACACACACACACTTAGAGCTCCTTGCTGTCTCCTATGGAGGGATCACCAAGGATGTTGTACAGCTCTGAGTCATACGACATAAATGACTAAAAATTTGCCCATCAGCACACCTAATGCCCTGTACACACGACCGGTTTTGCCGTCGGAATAAACTCTGAAGGTTTTTACGACGGAGTTCCGACGGAATTCCGCTCAAGCTGTCTTGCATACACACGGTCACACCAAATTCCGACGCGGTGACGTACAACACGTACGACGGGACTAGAAAACAGAAGTTCACTAGCCAGTAGCCAATAGTTTCCGTCTCGTACTTGCTTCAGAGCATGCGCCATTTTTGGTGCGTCGGAACAGCATACAGATGAGTGTTTTTTCCGAAAGTAATTTGTTCCATCGTAAAAATATAGAAGATGTTCTCTATCTAAGTCGGTCTGAATTTTCGACAGAAAAAGTCAGATGGGGCATACACACGGTCAGAATATATGATGGAAAGCTCCCATCGGACTCTTTCTGTCGGAAATTCCGCTTGTGTGTACACGGCATTAGAGTTGCAGAGTAAATGTGATAGTATGACATAAAACCTTAAAGCCTAACTCCAGGGAAAGTTAAACTCCTCCCTTGGTCCCACATTGCAAGGGTTAAATGTTAATTTAGGTCTAGGGGACCAGGGACAGCAGTTTTACTTATCAAGTCATCTGCTCCATCAGCAGCTGGTGCTCTCTTCTTCTTCCCTACACTCTGAAAATGGACTTTGGCTTCCTCACGTCCAGAGCAGGGCTATGGACTCTGAATTGGTCTTGATAAAATATGAGGACCTGGGACCACTAGAGGATAGGAGAGAAGAGGCTGTGGTGACCAGTGTTAAACATCTGGAGGGAGTTTGTAGGAGCAGAGGATTGGGTAAGTTAAAGTGCAAGAGTTAAAGGAAGATGATTTATATTCCCCGAACATTGCTCCCAACTGTCCCTGATTTTGAGGGACTGTCCCTGATTTGGAACAAAGTCCATCTGTCCCATTTTCCTCCACATTTTGGTCTGATTTATATAGTTGTATATAAAATGCACTTTTTATCTTTCAAAACGTGTTTCCCAGTGCTAAACTTTTCACTCAAGAAGGGGGTGTGTTCTATGCCTATATACTTTTTCTAATAGGTGTCCCTCATTCCAATTTTAAAATGTTGGGGAGGTATGCCCAAAGTTCTGCTTTAAATAAATGGACTCTGTCGAGCCCCGAAATGAATCCAAATAGAAGTACCCTACAAGAGAAGAGCTGTAATGCTCATCTCTCTGGCAGCCTGTGTGTCCCATCTTTCCCCCACCACCCGTTTCAGTGCTACAGTCTCTGTCATTGTCTTCGGCTTTCAACACTTCTGGGAATGTCAGATGCCAATGTTCCCTGTCACGTACTGTGTTTCCATCCTTCCACCCTTACATCCCTGCTGAGTTCTGTAGGGGTCGGAGGATGAAGCCATAGTGCACAGTGGGGAACACAGGCATTCAACACTCTCTGAAGTGTCAAATGCCAAAGACACTGACAGAGGCTGCAGTACCGGAAGAGGAGAAAGGAAAAACTCACGTACCACAACAGAGGTGAGTATAACAGCTGTTCTCTTACAGGATACTGCTATCTGAATTTGTTTTGGAACCTGGTAGGGTCACTTTAGGGCAGTCTGAAACTTCATGACTTAAGCATTGGATAGCATGTATTGCTACACTATTTATTACTGAACGAGATTTGCTTGAAAGCAACCAAATATCAGCTTTCATTCTACTCTGCTCAGATCAGTTAAGAGTTAATTTCTGGTTTGACGGCCTGCGCTTCTGCACTTGTCATTCATCATTATTGCCCTTGTTGAATAAACCAACAAATATACAAACATAACTTGTTTTTTCCTGTTATCTATAGCTGCCAAAGAAGGCAACCGCACCCAACATGTGTGTGCCGAGCATTTGAAGAAATATAACGATGCTCTGCAGATCAGTGACACCATCCGCATGAATGACGCACTAAGTCATCTGGAGAAGTTCTACGATGACGAAAGGAAAAAGATCTTGCGCCTGCAGGAGAACGATGGTGAAGAAATTCCTAAAAAGATTGACAAGACCGATAAATATCTCCTTGATTTATTTTACAGTAAGCATATTATTTTCTTTTACATACTGCCTACTACACTGGACTGCTGCTAGAAATCACGGCGCCCCATCCAGCCTACCTGACTGGGACCCCCCCCCTCATGAATATCAAAGAAGCTTTTTGCTAAAAATACACTAAAATCATTATTACAAACACAGCATGTGTTACAGGACACAGCAGCTGTACAAACGCAGCCACGGGTCCTAATTTGACAGGTGTGTGGGTGCAGGTGTATGACCCCGAACACAGAAAGTGTGCATTCAGGGCCACTCATCCACTCCTGCCACATTAGGACATGTGGCTGTGGCCAGGGTTGTACACAAGCCACGGTCATGATCCTATGCTTTGCAGCCATGGCAGAAATTAGACCCCTGTTGAACAAATGAGTAGTGATGCTCTACAAGAATCCTGCACGCCTATTGTTACAGAAACTCCATGCGAAAATTTGTTGCCATATGGTCACAGTAGGTTGAATAAATGTGCCCTAATCTTGTTTAGGCTTTCAGTAGCCATAAGCTTAAAGGGTAACTCCACTTTTTTGAGGAAAAAAAATAGCAAATAAAGAAAAAATAATATAGCGTGTACAATTGCGATACAATTCATATTGTAATTGAATGTTATTAAAAATGACCTTTCCTTTTCAATCTGCAGCCTCTGTAATTTTCTATAAATGCGATGCAATATGGCTACATGGAGTTGTTCTGTACACAGAATGTGTACTGACCACTCCCCAGAAACATAATTTCCTGCTTGTGTGATTGGCTCACCAATTTTCCCAGAATTCTGCCTAAGATACAAGTCAGATTTCAGGCATCCCCTGCAACAAAAATGTAATTTTGGTGAGATATTTTCAATAGGAACACATCTAAAGGGATGCAGGCCCAGCAGCTTTCCTCATTAGTGCCCTGCCCTGCCACAGCTGACTGATAATTATGAAACCACTCCCATTAGACTCACTCAGTACAGAGGCACAGACAAACACACAAGGATTTCTTCAGGATAACAAAAGGTAGGAATCTGCAACAAAGGTTGTTATAATCCATGCAATGTACGTGAATCACCCAGAGGGGAATGTTTTTTTTCTCAACAAAAGGAGTTACGCTTGAAACTTTTTTTTTTGCTTCTGAAATGATGCTGTTTCAGATTCAAGTAGATAGCTTCTGTGCTTCATCTTTAATTTTTCTCTACTATGATTGCTCCTTGGTTGTGTATCTGTATTCCTTGTTTCCAGCCCTGAGCAACGACTCGTTTCTATCTTGTACAATTTTTAAACTACAAAAAGTTTCTTAAATAAATCTGATAAAAAAAAAAAATAAAAAAAAAGATTTCAGGCTAAATTAGCGGTTGTTTTTTACACTTTTTGAATGGATATAAGACCTCATTCACATGGGCATATTTAAACGTAGACATGTGCACACTGAAATATATTGTTTTGGAATTTTATTTAGTTACTCCTGAAATACATTTTATTTATTTTGTTTTCGTTAAAAAATGCATTAGTCCAAAAATCTGAATTAATTAAGGTCGAATCTGTCAATTGAAGGCTTATGGTGTCTGTCGGATGTTCTAAGAAGATTGGACAAATCAGCTAAACTGTATGACACCGTGATCATACATTTGCTCGGACCACAAGCTATAGTAGAATTCTAATGTTGTTTGACTAGTAATAAATATAATTATTAATTATTATTACTAGTCAAACAACATTAGAATTCTTCTATAGCCTATGTCGGAGCATTTAAACGTAAATGTCCGCTTCCACCGATCGTATGTTTTTAGCTGCTTTGTTGAATCTTCATGTCTCTATAATGTTGAATCTTTTCTCTCTATGTAGAATAATCTTGGACTAATAGAGTTAGGTTAGGCACATTCAACCGCAGGTTCGATAGACACAGATCGCTATTGTCACTGTCATGTTGAATCTTCTATCTATATCGATCTGTTGTCGCAACGATCCGAAAATAAAGCATATTTTTATTTCGGATCTTTCGGATTTCATATTATGCCCGTTCGTTTTTGTTTGTTAAAACAAACATGAAAATCCCAGAAATTTGGCCGAAAATGCATTCACACGAAAACAAATGCACATGTCTACTTAAACGTACACCCATGTGAGGGCCGTGTTTGCCCACATGGGATGCAGAGGTGTTCCATACGTCCACATGCAAGCAGTACCATTCATGTCAATTGAAACGAAGCGGCTGCACGGACACAGCTGTTGGTCCCAATTTGACAGCCTTGTGGGTGCATGTCCCCAAACTCACACTGTCTGCATTTGAGGACATGCACCTGCATGCCACCGCACCCACACAGATGCCAAATTGGGAGCAGCAGCTGTGTCTGTGCAGCCTCTGCGTCCCAACTGACATGAATGGGATTGCCCTTGTGTGGATTCACGAAACACAGCTATACACTTAAGTACGCCCATGTGAGTGAGGCCTAACTCACTGTTTCAATAGTATATTCAACAGCTTTAGAGGAAGCAGATTATTATTATAGATTATTATTATTATTTATTATTATTATACAGTATTTATATAGCGCCAACAGTTTACGCAGCACTTTTACAATATAAAAAGGATTTAATATGGTTATAATACAATAAAATACAAGAGGATTAAGAGGGCCCTGCTCAGAAAAGCTTAAAATCTAATAGGGTGGGGCAGGTGGTACAAAAGCTTGTAACTGCGGGGAATGAGCTGATGGAAGTGGTAGAAGATTAATTGGAAACGTGATAGGCTTTCCTGAAGAGATGAGTTTTCAGGGATCGCCTGAAGGTAGCAAGAGTAGGGGATAGCCAGTCCGGTGGAGGTAGCGAGTTCCAGAGGATGGGAGAGGCTCTGGAGAAATCCTGGAGACGAGCAAGGGAAGAGGAGACGAGAGAGCTTGAGAGTAGGAGGTCTTGAGAAGAGCGGAGAGGGCGATTTGGGTGATATTTGGAGACAAGATTGGTGATGTAGCTCGGGGCAGAGTTGTGAATGGCTTTGTATCTTGTGGTTAGTATTTTGAATTGAATTCGCTGGGTGATTGGGAGCCAGTGTAGGGATTGGAGGAGAGGGTTGGCAGACACTGAGCGTTTGGTAAGGTGGATAAGTCTGGCAGCGGTATTCATGATAGACTGAAGAGGGGATAGCCTATGGAGAGGTAAGCCAATGAGAAGGGAGTTGCAATAGTCAAGGCGAGAGATAACAAGGGAGGGAATGAGGAGCTTGGTGGTCTCATTTGTTATAAAAAGGGGCGTATTTTAGAGATGTTACGGAGGTGAATTCTACAAACTTTTGACAACGATTGGACTTGGGGCAGAAATGACAAGTCAGAGTCTAGGATTACACCTAGTCCCCTGGCGTGAGGGGAGGGACTGATAGTTGCATTGTTGATTTTGAAGGAAAAGTCATGGAGAGGGGCGGGGGGGGAATAATAATAGCTCAGTTTTATAGAGATTTGGTTTAAGGAAGTGGAGCGACATCCATGCTGATATGTCAGTTAGTAAGTATTGCGAGAGGAGACTGAAGGAGTGAGGTGAGGAGTAGACAGATAGATATGGGTATCATCGGCATATAAGTGGTATTCAAAGCCGTAGGCGGTTATCAAGTGACCAAGGGAGGAGGTTAGATAAAGAAGAGACGGGGTCCAAGAACAGAGCCTTGGGGGACCCCCACAGAAAGGGGCAATGGAGAGGAGGAGACAGAGTTGTAGGTGACACTGAAAGAGCGCTGTGATAGATAAGCAGAGAACCAGGATAGAGCAGAATCTCGGAGGCCAAGGGAATGTAGTTTATTAAGAAGGAGCGGGTGGTCAACAGTAAGGCCGCAGAGAGGTCAAGTAGTAGGAGTATGGAGTACTGGCTGTTGGTTTTAGCAGTTAGTAAATCGTTAGTGAGTTTTAGTAAGGCAGTTTCTGTGGAGTGCTGCGAGCGAAAGCCAGACTGTAAGGGGTAAGGGATGTTCAGTGATAGCATGTACATACATTTTAACAACAGTGTAGATATTAGCCAAATAGACTGTGCATTAATCTCGATGAGTTGGCTGATTTAAAATAGTGGCACACTGTGAAATGGATCAGTAAAGCACATCCATTTTGGAGCACTGCAGAGTAGGGAGCAGAACCGGTATAAGTAATAAACATGTATGGTCACCTCATGTACATTTTTAATAACATATTATACATGTAAACAAGAGTTTCAAATAATGAACTCTTTACTGAAAAGATGATTTACTTAAAAGTATTTCTTTTTCACGTCTAAAAGAACATGGAAGACTTAACCTGTAGTCTTATGCCCCGTACACACGGTCGGATTTTCCGACGGAATATGTGTGATAGGACCTTGTTGTCGGAAATTCCGACCGTGTGTGGGCTCCATCACACATTTTCCATTGGAATTTCCGACACAAAGTTTGAGAGCTTGCTATAAAATTTTCCGAAAACAAAATCTGTTGTTGGAAATTCCGATCGTGTGTACACAAATCCGATGCACAAAGTGCCACACATGCTCAGAATAAATTAAGAGACGAAAGCTATTGGCTACTGCCCCGTTTATAGTCCCGACGTACGTGTTTTACGTCACCGTGTTCAGAACGATCGGATTTTCCGATAACTTTGTGTGACCGTGTGTATGCAAGACAAGTTTGAGCCAACATCCGTTGGAAAAAATCCATGGATTTTGTTGTCGAAATGTCCGATCAATGTCCGACCGTGTGTACAGGGCATTAGAATTCTATTGAGTAATGCAATATAATTGAATTTTAATATTATTTTAACTGATGTAATTATTTTGCTTGTTATATCTTTAGCTGAAAAGAAGAAACTGAGTAGTCTAGCTGAAAATGAAGACTATGAAAATGAGAAACTTGTTAAGCTCAGAAGAGCAATAATGGAGGAATTCACCAAGAATAACAAAGCCAGAGGGATCGTCTTCACAAAGACACGTCAAAGCGCTACCGCCCTGTGTCAATGGATTAGCGACAATGAGAAATTCAAGGAAGTGGGTATCCGCGCATATTTCCTGATTGGGGCAGGGAGCAACAGCGATTTCACATCTATGACACAGGTATGGTACGCTAATTCGCACAGATGCAAAAATACGGTATTTTAATACTAAGGCGCTCATGGGCCATATTGAAATATAAAAATAGGGATTGGGCAAGATGAGAATGTAAACTCTAGCAACAAACGTCTCTTGTTTGCTCCCTTTTTGGTCTGTTGAAGTTAAAGTTTAGTATAATTTTTGGGGGGATACAGCACCATACTGATTAGTTATCTAATGCTGTGTATCCCAACTGCCTAATTCTGCTACAGATCTTTGCCTCCCTACAGCCGGCAGATACCGTCCACAGCGGCTGTCCACTTGTGCTTTAAAAATGTTAACTGCAGCCTTGACTACACAAAAAAGTTGTGTGTCACGTGGAAAGACTGCCCACTTACAGAACGTGGTGCATTTTGGGATTGTAGAAATTTCAATGATCGGCGGAGAGGAAAAGAGGGGGGCAATGGGCAAATATACTTTTCTGGCTGAAGTTCACTTTTACAGCACTACAAGATAGCCGCTGAGGACTGTATCCCAGGGCTGTGAGGAGGCACACATGGGAAGACTATAAGCAGAAGCAGAAACCTGCAGGTTTGTATGGTGCTGTATCTCAAAACAGTATACTAAACTTCAGTAGATATGTGCAATTTTGGCCAAAAATTCGTTTTTTAATGAATTTCGACAAATTCGTTAATTCGGAAACATCCGAATTACTGAAAATCCGTTTAAAAATGTTTCCAAATATTCCTAAATTCGAAAATTTGTACAATCCTAAATTCGAAAAATTCGTACATTCCTAAATTCGATTATTCGGAAATCCGAAAAGCCAGAAAAATTCAAAAATCTGAAATAATAACTATTAAATTATAGGTATTGGAATTTCCTTTCAAATTTGTCTGTTGGTGAACGTAAGAAATACAATACAAATATATCCAAAGTTACGAATTATCCGAAATAACGAATGCCCTATCTAAACGAATGAAATGTAACACATGAATAATAATAAATAAAAATAATAATAATAATAATAAAAACTTTTTATTAACATCTATTATTAATTTGTTCTGTTCCATTTGTTTAGATGCAGCATTCGTTATTTCGAATAATTTGTAACTTCGGATAAATTCGTATTCGTTATGTTCACTAACAGCCAAATTTGAAAGAAAATTCCAATACCTATAATTTAATAGTTATTATTAGTTAGTTAGTTATCATTTTGAATTTTCAGATTTCGTTCTTTCGAATTTACAGATTTTCTTTCTTTTCGGATTTTCTAATTTACGAATCTTAGAAATTACGAAAATACGATTTTTAGAATTTACGAAATTAGGAATTTTCTCATTTATGAATTTAGGAATTTGCAAATTTTCTAATTTATGAATTGCGATCATAACGAATGACCCGAAAAATGTAAAAAACCCCCCCAAAAAACCACAAATTTTTCAGCAGTGCATGTCTAAACTTCTGCTTTAAAGTATAATTTCAGGCATAGTATAAGTTTACATAGTTACATTGGTCCACCTTGGTCAAATATAACAATGTATACAGTATATCATACCTGGCCGATGCCCCTGGAAGCTGGAATTCACTGTAGTAGACAACGCTACTTCAGTAATCTGCACTTGCTCCCAGGTCCCATGCTGAGTGGCTCCCCGGCTGTCAAAAGTTTGCAGACGCTCTAACTTTTGCGCAATCCAATCAATATACGCTTATTGGGATTTTTTTACCAAAAATATGCAACAGAATACAAATTGGCCTAAATTTATAAAGAAATTTAGATTTTTTTCAATTTTATTTAATGGATATGTTTTAGGGCAAAAAATTTAAATTATTTTTTTTTTCTTCTTTTAATTGTCTGTCTTTTGTTGTTTATAGCACAAAAAAATGAAAAAAACAAACAAAACTCAGAGTTGATCAAATACCACTAAAAGAAAACTCTATTTGTGGGGGGGGCACCTAAATTTTATTTGGGTACAGTGTCGCATGACAGCGCAATTGTCAGTTAAAGTAACGCAGTGCCGTATGGCAAAAAATTGCCTGGTCATGGAGGGGGTAAATCTTCTGGAGTTCAAGTGGCTGAAAAAATAGGATGACTGACTGCAGTTTTAATAAAATTGTTACAATTACCTCATTTTAGAATGAACAAAAGAAAGTGATCCATAAATTTAGCACTGGAGAACTTAACCTGCTTATCGCGACTAGTGTGGCTGAAGAAGGTCTTGATATCCCAGAGTGCAACATTGTGATCATGTACGGTCGGATAACCAATGAAATTGCTATGATGCAGGTATGTTTATCTACACTGCGCCCATATATGGTATGTGCTATTTATTAATAAACTCTGCTTGATTGGTTGACAAGTTGGCAGGCTGGTATCATGTTGGCTTTTATTGCATCAGACCCGTACCTCACACCCACCAAAGAGTGGCTGCAAACTCATACGCATGAATTTTATGTTTTTTTGGCCTGTCAATGTAGGAGGACCTATTGAAAATGGGCAAAGCAATGCGTGTTGGCATTAGTGCATGTGTAGCGCTGCCCCCACAGGAGCTGCTGGTATGTTGCCCAGGTCTTCCCCACTTTTGCACTGCAACCAGGCACAAGGTAGACTCACACAGCCAGGTGCACACACACTTCCACTCGCTGTCTTCAAGGACCAGTCTAGGGGTTTTGTTTATGTTTTATTTTTTGAGAACTTGGATAGTGAAGGGAATTTAGTGGGATACTTCAAGAAATATAACTATTCACAGTTGAGGACATCTAAGCGATCTGTCGGTTAAGCTCTGGTGAAGTACTTGCAGACAGCAGAGAGTAGACTTCTCCTTAGCAATAGCACACAGTAGTTTCAGAAGTGAGAGAAGTCCCTCAGTGAAAAAGAAGTTATGGGTGGTCCTGCGCAGATGGCTGTGATTTATAAATGGAACTGCTGGGTTCACACCATTGCGAATTAGATGAGGGTTCCCTGCATCCAATTCGCAATAGCAGGAGATTTTGACCGGCTCTCTATGGAGCCGGTTCACATATCTCCGCAGCAGGTCTGGTGCGTTTTGCACAAAAACGCTGTGCGTTATTTAGTCCGTTTCAGGTCCGACTTCAGCCCAAAATTCAAGCTGAATTCAGCTAAAATCAGACCAGGTGAACCAGGACGCACCGGACCCCTGTTGTGAGCCGCGTGCGGTTCGTATGTGAACCCAGAATTAAACAGGAATCTGAGTGCTCCAATATCACACTCTAACCAGTGACTTAAACCCAAGTGTTAGGAACCTGGTAAAATAAATGAATAAACCTTCCTTGGTAATTATATAACGTGACTGGTGCTTTAAATCCGGCTAGTGGTCTAGCAATTTATAATATATACACTTTTCTAAATTCATATATCATAGGGTGACAATTGAATGTGCAATCTTATATAAAGTGACTGACTAGTGCTCTGGTGAAAAAATATAAACATAATGAATCATATACACAATCATAGGCTTGTGCAGGGGGTATGTCAGGTGTGCCTGGGCACACCCTAATCAACCTGTTCAGTGCCCACTCCCCCTATTGCCTAGGCCTCCCCCCCCTGCTCCCCCCCTCAGTGCTGCTGGTCTCCTTCTCTTCTCTCCTCTCTCCCCTGCTGCGAGGGATGTTTCAGGATGGAGAGCAGGGTCAATATGCCATTTACCAACCCCAGAACACAGTGAACACACTAACTCACTGTGTTCATTCACAAACTGAAGCAAAGTAATCATGATTTACTATCCTTCAGTGTGTTTGAGCTTTGGGGTGCACACTCTAATGTAATAGGCTGCTCACACCTACCGTATGTACACAGTCCTTTTAAACTATAAAAAAAAAAAAAAAAAAAGTATTTTAGGCAAGGCTCTTTAGCTACCAGCCAGTTACGGTAGACTGTTTGGCAGTCTAAAAGTAGTAGAACTGAGCAAAGTCCTATGCAGTAACAAACGGTTGGAAATGCTCTTCAGAACATTAGCCAGTGTTCCCTTTGTTAAGACCCTCAGCTGACTAGTATAGCACACCATAAGGGTTTAAAAGCACAAGTGTATGGATCATTTAGATTGTCTGTAATCACAAAATGTCCAGGGACAGCTGGTAGCCTCCTTCCAACTTCCAAGTGACACTATACCAGTTATACCAGACCAGATCTTGAATAGACAGCCCCTTCAGCCTCCCACCTGAAGCCACATGGCAGCACAATCTCATGATTCGGGCCCTCAGGCCGCCCATCGGAGACCACATAACAGCAAGTGCCAGGGGAGGCGGCGCGTCTCCCCTAGCCTGGTGCAATCCTCTGCTAGGAATGACCAAGAGCCCATGTGCTCCTAGAATATAAATACAGGCACCTAGCATGCATAGGGGCACTTATCTGCAGCGCAACACCCTCTGAAACTCCTGGAAATGTCAGGTACTTGATACTGTATATAGTCTATTTCCAGCGTAGCTGGTGGCAAATTGATAACTAAAGCCAGTCTGACTTAGCATGCTTATCCGGTTAGGAATGGGATGATAGCCGAGTGTCTTTAAAATAAACCTGTCACAGACCAGGGTAATTCAAATTGAGCAAACGGTATGTTAAACAAGGGGTGGGTAGATATTTCCATCACTAAAAAAACACATCTATACGATCAGTAAATCCAAAGATATATATATATATATATATAACTGAGGTTATATGCAAATTTTGACTTTTCTTGTCAAGGTCAGTCTTGGCCCCACCCTTTACAGCCTCTTGACCCTTTATAATAGCCCTTTCATATGATGAACATCCTCACTGACCAATAGTGATTTTTGTACAATGGAATGGGGTGGTGACTACCTGAACTTGTAACTTTAACTGCCTATGACAGTAACGATAACAGTAGATTATGATTTTTCTCATCACATGATTGAACTACCCATGTCTGTGACAGGTTTACTTTAAAGAAAATATATAGTTACCCATTGAGCTGCTGAAAGCTGATTTCTGACTGGTAGATTGATTTGGATTACTTAATGGTAGCTTTTTGCAAAGTGTCTTTGCTTATTTGGGTAAATGACTGATGTAAATGTACAATATACACTATATTGTCAAAAGTATTGTGACGTCTGCCTTTACATGCACATGAACTTTAATGACATCCTAGTCTTAGTCCGTAGGGTTCAATATTGAGTTGGCCCACCCTATAACAGCTTCAACTCTTCTGAGAAGGCTGTCCACAAGGTCTCTGGCTCGCAGTCTTCGCTCTAATTTTTCCTAAAGGTGTTCTATCAGGTTGGGATCAGGACTCTGTGCAGGCCAGTCAAGTTCCTCCACTCCAAACTCGCTCATCCATGTCTTTATGGACCTTGCTTTGTGCAATGGTCCAAATCATTTGGTGGAGGGGGGATTATGGTGTGGGGTTGTTTTTCAGGGGTTGGACTTGGCCCCTTAGTTCCAGTGAAGCGAAATCTTGAGGCGTCAGCATACCAAGACGTTTCGGACATTTGTATGCTCCCAACTTCATGGGAACAATTTGGGGATGGCCCCTTCCTGTTCCAACATGACTGCGCACCAGTGCACAAAGCAAGGTCTAAAATAAATAAAAGTAAGAAAGCCTTTTTAAAGCCCATCTCCTGGCCCACTTTGCCATGCCTTCCCCCCACCTCTCCTGCAAAATACCTGGTATTTTCTTTTGCATACTCCCCAACTTTTTGAGATGGGAATGAGGGACACCTATTAGCAAATGTATATAGGCATAGGACACACCCCCCTGCCATGCCCCCTTAAAGGAGAACTATACGTAAAATAAAGATTAGTTAACCCACAAGTGCTTTTTTTACTACTATTATTGCTTTATACTGGTTTTGAAATTACCAAATGTAGCAATTAAGTACCATAATTGGATGAAAGGTTTAGCACATGAGAAACACTTTTTGAAAGATAAAAAAGTGCATTTTATATACTACATAGATCAGACCAAAATGAGGGACAAATGAGGAGGAAAGAGGGACAGAGGGACATTGTTGCAAATCAGGGACAGTTGGGAGCTATGGCTTTTGGCAGTGGGTGAAAGAGACCGGGGCTTAGAATCCCAGCTCAGATGGAGGAATGGAATGGCGGGTTGAGTGTGGTAAGGGCATGAACAATTGGGTCAGAGATAGAGACTCTTAAAGAATAACTAAAGGCAAAACTTTTTTTAGCTTTAGTTGGTAATTTGCAAGGATTACCTCTCACTTCCTGTTTGGCTACAGGAAGTGAAATCTCTGCAATGGGACACAGGTGGCAAAAAATAAAATGACAGGGGTTTAAAACCTTCCCTTAGTGCCGGTTCACACTAGACGCGGCACGACTTGCAGGTCGCCTCACCGAGGCGACCTGCACACGACTGCCTGGGCGACTTGCAAGATGACTTCTGTATAGAAGTCTATGCAAGTCGCCCCCAAAGTAGTACAGGAACCTTTCTTCTAAGTCAGAGCGACTTGCGTCGCTCCGATTAGAACGGTTCCATTGTACAGAACGGGAGGCGACTTGTCAGGCGGCTAGGTCGCCTGACAAGTCGCCCCCGTGTGAACCGGCCCTACCTCTATCCAAAATGGAAAAAAAGTTTTCCCTATAGTTCTACTTTAAGCTGGCCATACACTAGTAGAATTTCATTATAAAATATTCGAATCATTAGCGGAATCAAACTGACGTGCATTTTCAACTGCAGCGATGAGTAAATCTAAAGGAGCAGGACAGAGAATTTAAATCAAAAGAACACATTTCTAAAAGTGAAATTAACCGCGGTTTTTGATTTGGGAATGCCCATTCGTTCCTAAATTTGATATTAAAAGCAAACAAAAATTTGAAGGACTTTCCGATAACATTTGTTACAACATCCGATGTACTAATCAGAATTTTCGTACAAGTGATGCTTATCCTCTACTAGTGATTGGGTAACTTTATTCTACTTAAAGAGACGCTGAAGTGTTTTTTGTTTTTTTTACAGTTGTATTATGCTGTGGCTTTTTCTTTCCTTTGTCACCATTAGGCCCGTGGACGAGCCAGAGCAGAGTCCAGCAAGCTTGTACTGGTTGCTTCTAGTTCATCAGGAGCTGCTGAACATGACATCGTCAATGAATACAAGGAAGACATGATGTATAAAGCCATCCAGAAAGTGCAGGAGATGTCCCCTGAAGTGTTTGCGGAAAAAGTAATTTACTCACTTTTCTGTTATTCTTTACTACTGTACACATATAGGCTGATTTATTGACAAAAACCAGAGCTGAGAGAAATAAGGTCTCCATTACTGGCCTCCTGAAAAACGACCTGACTGGTTTTCATGCCACTTTTCAGGGTATTATCCTGATTATGTCTACACTACACCTGGGACATGTCTAAATAAGCTGCATTCATAGTATTACATAGTAGGTGAGGTTGAAAAAAGATACACGTCCATCAAGTCTAACCCATGTGTGTGATTATATGTCAGTATTACATTGTATATCCCTGTATGTTGTTGTCGTTCAGGTGCTTATTTAATAGTTTCTTGAAACTATCGATGCCCCCCCGCTGAGACCACCACCTGTGGAAGGAAATTCCACATCCTTGCCGCTCTTACAGTAAAGAACCCTCTATGTAATTTAAGGTTAAACCTCTTTTCTTCTCATTTTAATGAGTGGCCACGAGTCTTGTTAAACGCTCTTCTGCAAAAAAGTTTTATCCCTATTGTGGGGTCACCAGTACGATATTTGTATATTGAAATCCTATCCCCTCTCAAGCGTCTTTTCTCCAGAGAGAATAAGTTCAGTGCTCGCAACCTTTCCTCATAACTAATATCCTCCAGACCCTTTATTAGCTTTGTTGCCCTTCATGTCTGTATCAGGTCAGTGACTAGGTACTAAAGCCAGGACCGGGATGATAGCAGATCCAAAATCTTCAAAAGCATTGGTGGCCACCTTATTTCCATCCTCATGGTTTACTTTGTTTTATAACTGATGAGCCATAAATTTATATAAAATGGGCCATTTGACTGAAATGCCATTTTTTGCACAGATTCAGGAACTCCAGTGTCAAAATATTGTTGAGAAGAAAGTGAAGAAAAAGAAAAACATGCGTAAGGTGTACCAGCAGAACCCCCACAAGGTGACCTTCCTGTGCAGGAAATGCCAGAAGTTCGTCTTTTCTGGCGGTGATATTCAAGTCATAGAAAACATGCACCATGTCATTCCCGACTCAAACTTTAGGTAAGTGTCAGAGGTTTCCTTTTATTGTTGCAGACAGTTGGAATTTTGTTTCAATTGATAAGTCCATGTTGTTCATTATTTAGAGACCTTAAAGTGTTACTAAACCCAGGACGCTACATTCACTATATTTAGTCTCCTACAGTACACAGAACATGGAAATGCAATTATTTTAGTAAATATAAATTGCTAAATACCTTTTCTCATTGGCAGTATATAGCAGTCTTGTGACTTCTATCAGTGTCTGGTTAAAGCTTGTAGGAGGAGTGTTCATTCTACTCTGACTGTCCAAAAAAGCTGCAGGACCCCTGACCCTCTGTCTAGACAGTGCTAATTAGTCTTTTGCTGATTACATGTACCCTCCCAAGAAAAAAAAACAAAAAAAACTCTGTAGCACACACCAAACTGAGCATGTGCAGAGTGACCCCAAAGGCTCTGTACTATCAGGAGATTGATTGGGGACAGTGGAAGAAGGGGAGGATAATAGAAGACAGGATTAAACAGCTTTTTTTAACAATGCAGATGATTAACCCCTTAAGTTCTATAGTCAGTATAACAAGCATGCTTTACTGCATATACAGACTGATTTTACTGTTGTGGGTTTAGTAACACTTTAAAACCCTAGGCACGCATTAAAAGAGTCTAATATTTCACACTTTTTATGGGTTACCTTAGCTCAGTTCCAGACAACTCCTACATAACCCTTTGATTACTGACCCACCATACTAAAATACAAAAAACAAGAAATTCAATTTTGAGAGCACAATGCTTGAAAACTTAAGGGATGTATCTATAAAAAAAAATGCTATTTGTCTTTTAAAAGTGCATGTAAATTTGTTCCATTCCAATGAGGCAAAATCGAATGTTCTCTGCAATTTAAATATGTTAATGTGGGAAATGCCACATTATGGTCATTAGATGGCGCTGTGGAGCATACGCATTTCCTAAGATAGTTAGTGCCATTTAGTGGCCATAATGCAGTATGTATAAAGGCAAATCCAGTTAAATTTTGTCTAAGACCAAAACTAAAAATTGTATATACTATATTTCAGGATGGACAAAGAGATATTTTTTGGCGGGATTTTTTGGGTGCTAATATAGTGAAAACAATGGAATTTTAAAATAAAATATTTTTATTAAGACATACAGAGTAAAATCACAAATAGTTGTTATTGGACAACATGGACAACAATACAGCTTAAATGGAAATATGCCCTATGTATGGAAGTATCTTATCCTGTAGATGGTGACAATTATGAAATTATCCCAACATGTTTCGCCACCATGGGCTTCCTCGGGGGATGTATTAAGTGACACAATACAGATTGCTAAATATAAAATAAAATATATTTAGAACATAATATTTACAATTCATGATCATATCTTAAGAAGATCAACACATTGCTCGTCATTGTTGGCAGCACCACCATTTACCCAAATCAAACTCCCAAAAGCTCCAAGGCAAATGCCTGAACCAGAACAGACCCCCCAGCGAGGCACACAGGACGGTTAGACAAGATCCAATCTGACCAACTATAAAGTAAATAAAACTATAATGAGCTGTAAAAATGATTAAAAGATTCCAACTAGTACATCACAAATAATATACTCACTAACAAGCTATTGAAGTGTAGATAAATCAAGGGTGCCACATGATGTTAAGAGTTACTGATTGGCAGTAAAAAGTAAAAGTAAAGGCACTGAAGAGAATTGATAAATAACACTGAACTTGGAAGTAATCTTAACCACTTCAATACAGGGCACTTATACACCTTCCTGCCCAGACCAATTTTCAGATTTTAGCGCTGTCGCAATTTGAATGACAATTGCGTGGTCATGCTACACTGTACCCAAACTACATTTTTGTCACTTTGTTCCCACGAACAGAGCTTTCTTTTGCTGGTATTTGATCACCTCTGGGATTTTTATTTTCTGCTAAACAAATTAAAAAAAGACCGAAAATTTTGAAAAAAAACATTTTTTTTGTTTCTGTTACAAAACTTTGTAAATAAGTAAGTTTTCTCTTTCACTGATGGGCACTGATGGGGCTGCACTGACGGGCACTGATAAGGCGGCACTGATGGGCACCGATGAGGTGGCACCAATGAGGTGGCACTGATGGGCACTGATGATGGGCAGTAATATGTGGCACTGATGGGGCACTGATAGGAGGCACTGATATGCAGCACTGATGGGTACACATAGGTGGCACTGATGGGTACACATAGGTGGCACTGATGGGCACTGATCAGGCGGCATGGGTGGCCACTAATAGGCGGCATGGGTGGCCACTGATAGGCGGCATGGATGTGCACTGATAGGTGGCACGGATGTACATTAATGGATGGTACTGATGGATTCCAATCAGTGCCAAACAATAATGCTTGCCAATCAGTCATGCCCATTGCATCCCTGGTGGCCATGGTTGGCATACCTGGTGGTGACTGTGGTCCTGGTTGCCTCCCTGGTGGTCCAGTGTGGGCATCCTCGGGGGGGGGGGGGCTGCGCTGATAATCAAATAGCACAGACCCCCCCTGTCAGAAGAGCAGCCGATCGGCTCTCCTCTACTCGTGCCAGACAGGCGCGAGTGAGGAGAAGCCGATCAACGGCTCTTCCTGTTTACATCGTGATCAGCCGTGATTGGACACGGCTGATCTTGTGGTAAAGAGTCTCTGTCAGAGACTCTTTACCTAGATTGGAGTTTCGGTGTGTCAGACTGACACACCGCAACAACGATTGCTGTGATGCGCGCCCCTGAGGGCTTGATATCCTGGCGATGTCATATGACGTCCGGTCAGGATATTGCAAACACTTTGCCAACGTCATATTGCTATATGGCGGGCGGCAAGTGGTTAATATAGATAAGGCATATTCTTGAAATATGCCAATATAGGGGGAAATTTAATAAAGTCTGTGAGCTATCATACATAAGCTTACATTAGAGGAAATTGATGCATAAATTCTCTTTTTTTAAGCTCTTTTCAGTGGCGGAATTACCAGGGTCGCACCAGTCGCATTTGCCCAACTTCTCCTCCTCTCCTCTCTGGAATTCAGTGGCTGCAGGAGGAAAATGGAGGGGATTTGTTCCCCCTCCTATCCAGGTCCTGCTGCCCCTGGGATCAGCGGGAAGGGCCCTGGCTGGAGGTCAGGGGGGCCCTCCATGGTTTCTTGCACCGGGGCCCTGAAGGTTCTAGTTACGCCACTGGCTATTTTATTTTTATCTGGTGATTCTGTCAGTAAAAATTCCCAGTCCTAGGATGACTCGCTCACCCTTCTGTATTAGGACAACAGAAACAAGACAGGACCAAAAATTCACCCCTTCCATTGTCCATAACGTAGAGGGGCATGTTTTGTTTTTAGTCCCCAGAGCTAACTAAGAACATTGGAAGTAATAATTGTCTGCACAGACTGGGACTACTAGAAGTTATTACCGCAAGATCATTAGGTATATTTTGCACTTATTAAACAAATGTTAAAAAGCACTTTCAGTGATATATTTAACAAGCTAAAAGGGAATGGTATGCTTTAATCCCCCAACACTAACCTAACTCTTGAAGTGGACTATTAGGCCGGCCATAGATGGACCAAATTTGTAGATATTTGCTTGATTCCCCCATCAACACAGCCAGTGTTGACAGGGGAAATCACTCCCGCCGAGCCATTACTCCCAGCCGCAAGTGATAACCGCATGTAAAACCCGACAGGCTGGATGTAGCCAAGTTGATCGATTGATCATCTTGATACATTCAGCCTGCCCATGCATGGTTTGAATCTTGGCTGGTTCCTGCTGAACCCAGGGCTGTCTTTAATATTGATTGGAGCCTGGGCAAAAATTTTCTTGCCCCCCCCATGCAGTTTCGCTCTCCACCTGCTATGAGACATACAATAAATAGCAGCTAGACTCAAAATCTGTTTACTGAATCAGATCAGGCAGCGATTCCGATTGGTTGCCAGAGGTTACAGTGTTTCATTACTGCTCACTGACTGGTTTCTAGAGGTTACAGGACACATTATGGCTCACTGATTAGTTGCTAGAGGTTACAGCACATTTCTGCTTGTTGATTGGTTGCTAGAAATTACTGTACATCAATACTGCTCACTGATTGGTTGCTAGAGGGTACTGCACATCATTACTGCTTACTGATTGGTTGTTAGAGGTTACAGAACATTATCTCCATACTGCATGCTTACCATGGACTGGGGAGGTGAGGGGACCCATTAATAGACAGAAAAATCCTAGGGATCCTAGGACTTCTGGGATCAGTGGCAGTGCTGGGGGGAGGGGAAGGTGTGAACAATGGCAAAGCTGTTTTTTTACCGACTACCAATATAAAGAGAAGTTTCAACACTGGCCACCAATGTAATAGAGGTTTACACTGACCACTAATGTAATAGGGGTTTACACTGACCACTAATGTAATAGAAGCATTCACAGTAACCACCAATGTAAGGAGAGATTTAAACTCACCACCAATGTAAGGGAGACATTCACACTGGCCACTAGTGTGAATTAAAGGATTCTACACCAAGCACTAATGCAATGTGAAGATTTACACTGACCACCAATGTAGCTGAGACATTTAGCCTGCGTTCACATTTGTGTGTGTCGGGAACGCATGCAAAAACACTTTTCTGACACCACAGAAATGTGCTGCCCTTTAGCAGATACACAGCAGTGCCATTAATTGTTAATGACACCCTCACGCATATGCTGACATGTGCCTTGGCACCGTGTAATTTTGAAAAAGGGTTTGGGACTTTCTTCCACATTTTTAGCGCATAGAGCAGCCCATTGAAATGAATGGGCTTCCCTACACATGACCTACATCTTTATCCACCCTGTCAGTACACCTTTGCATCCTAAAACCCATGCTAACCTCTGCACCCCAAACCTCCCCCATCCTCTTTACTCTAATCCCCCTCCCCTTTAACCCTACCTGCCTCCTCTGCTCATCTTTCCACCCAACTTCCCTACCTCCATACATCCTCTCCTTGCTCACCTGTGTACCCCAAACTGTAATTCCTTCTCTGCCTACCTCTGCACACCCCACACTACCCCCCCTCCCCCACACTAATTTGCTTACCTCTGCGGAACAGACTGATGTTAGGCTTAATGACCACAGTTGTAGGCAGGACTTTCAAGCATGCCCCTTCACCTCCCCAGTGGGCAGCATTCAGTATAGGTGATGGTGGATATGACCTCAGGGGGGCATGATATATATATATATATATATATATGAATACGGCCTCTATTTACATATGAATGCTGCCGGTCTGCCACTATATACATATGAATACCGCAGCTATTTACATATCATTGGCGGTATTTACATGTAAACACGGAGTCTGCAGGTGAGTCATCTGTACACAACAATAGGGCAGAGATAGGCAGCATTGGTAACAGAACTTCACACTGAGATATCAGGACACAGCTAGGGACTAAATCATAAGGAGACGAGGGAATTTAAACTGGGATAGTTGGCAAGTATGAGGCAGCTGCTTTGGACCCCACAACAATGACAGGGCCCAGGGCAATTGCCCCTTTTGCCCTGCCTTAAAGACGGCCCTGGCTGAACCGACTGAGATAAGAACCATCTATTGCCGGCTTTAAACCTTAATACTTAATAACTGTAATTATGTGTGTCTTTCAGGAAACTGTTCAAAAAAGGGGAAAATAAAACACTTCAAGAAAAATTTGCTGATTACCAAACAAATGGTGAAATAATCTGCAAAGACTGTGGACGGGTACGTTTTTGTGAAAGGAGTTGTGTTTTAAAGCAGGACCTCACCCTAAAAACACATTGTGGTGATTTACGTACACTTATTGCACTATTATAATGGGGCAGGAAACTATCAGAAATGGTGTGTGCCACAGTAACAGAGCAGATGGACCTATTTCAGATATATCTGCTCCACCTGTGCCAGTTTCTATTTCAGAGTGAGACAGAAATTAATGCAGGTCTGTACCTGTTTAAAGGAAAAGTACAGCCAAAGCTTGTTTGGCTATACTTTTCCTATGCCTCAAAGGAGTGCAGTTCGTTTTGCGCTCCTGTGGCCTGTTTTCAGTTTTCAGCAGACAGCGGGCTAAAACCTGCTGTCTGCTGATGCCACAGAGTTGGGATCCACCCACATGCCTGGACCAGCACCCGGCTCAGCTTCTTAGTGAGCTGCGGAGAGCCTGAGCCGTCCGCTCCCGCCCCGTCCACAGCCCAGTGAGCGCGGGGCGAGGGCAGAGCAGAGAGCCAGTGAATGACAGTCACCGTCTCTCTGCTTAGAGAGCACTGGGAACCGTGTGATCGGTGGTGTTTGATCACTTGGTTCTCAGTCTCAGAGCCAGGGGAAACAGATGCAGCATCGGACCGATGCTTCATTCACCTAGGTGAGTATGATTCTAAAAGAAAGTTCATCCACATACTTCTCTTTTAACAGAGGTAATAAGGCAGTTTTCCATATCAAAAACTACTTCAGATTCCCACCAGGTGCAACCTTGTCATATGGAATGTGAGCTGTCAGCAGACATCTCACATCCTTCTCTCTACCCATGTAGTGATTACACTACACGAGCAGAGACTGCACAGGGTTAACACCCTCCTTTCTTTGCTCTGAGTTGATCAGGGGTGCAGGGATGAGCAGAGAGATTGGAGCTTGCAACTGCTGTTCTCTGCTCTCTGTCTATAACAGCCACAGAACATAAAATGGATAGCTCCTAATTAACAAAGAAGCTAATTGTTGATTGGGAGCAGCATCTGCTCCATATCCTAATCTTAAAAGAGTCGTACAAGCCTGTACTTGCACAACTCTTCGTAAAAGCGGTTGTATACACGCACAAAAAACAAAACAAAAAAAAACCTGTAAGGCAAAGGCATACTAGCTCATTATGCAATACTTACCTTAGAACAAGGCGTCAGCATCTGATCCCGGTCATGCCAAGGGAGCTGACATTTTCCCCTCAGCGTGTCTTCCGGGTTCGCAGCTCCAGCGCTGTGAGTGGCCGGATCTGCAATGACGTCACTCCCGCGCATGCACACAGGAGTCTTCTTTCCGGCAAGATCCGGCAGCATTCGCTGGACCTTCAGCCAGACCTTCACAGCGCATGCAACATCAGTGGCTGCGGCTACTGTACAGGTTTAGGATATACTCATTTTACCTACAGGTAAGCCTTATTATAGGCTTACCTGTAGGTAAAAAATGTAATTCCCCCATAATGCCCCATTTACCATTTTTTCTTCTTTTGTTTGTACCCACTCCCTTCCTCCATTCTTGCCTAGGCGAGAATGAAATCAGGAGGTGAGGGAAACTCTCCCCAATGGGAATCTGACAGGGGTCTGCTTTACACTCTTCACTCTACACTCTAACATAATTAAAAAAAAAAGTTTGCCTTTAGATCTACTTTAAACAGTAAAGCTTTTCAACACATTAATATACATTTGTTTGATGCATCTTGGGTGCCCACTTTGATTATCCAAGTGTGGGCATTACAGTATGTGCAACGCCACATTTTTAACTGTAGTTTTACAGAAGTATGTCATTTCAGAAGATTTCATTTTACAGATTTTAGAGAGTGTGCATCCTGCATTCTTATTTGTTGGTTGAATTTCTTTAAATGTTCCAATCATTAAAATGTGTATGCTTTGTTTTAGACGTGGGGAACCATGATGGTGCATAAAGGATTGGATCTACCTTGTCTTAAAATATGCAATTTTGTCATTAACTACAAGGATGAGAAAATGACCAAGGACACTTTGGAAATCTGGAGCGAGCTGCCCATTAAGTTTCCGGCATTTAAATATATGGAGCCCGAAGATAGCGATGACGATTAATAAGTGCAGTACATACACAGATATTGGACTTGCTTTCTTTACTGCTCAGTTTTGATTATTTGGGGGGAGGTCACCCTATAGAATCAGATCCTCTTTATGGAGGACTGCCTTTTCAGCAGCTCTGACAAAGGGAAGGGATAACTGCAGGGCCATGTTTGCCATAAGCTTAATCTTAAGGGTGAAAGGGTAGGGGTTAAAGTTTAAAGCAAAGAACAATATTTAAAGTGTGGTTTTCTTTTAATCGTCAGACCATCTTTTGGACCCTGGTAGGTAACAGTGGGAATGAGGGAGGGAGTTAGTGCAGAGACTGCTGAGTCTTAAGACTCTCTGCTGCTTATTTAACATGCAAAAAACACTTGCTTTTGATAGGTAGGCTATAAAGTCCATGGCAGCTCTTTACAGGATTTTGCATTTGTAATCATATCATATGGCTGGTGACACAAGGAATGGAGTCTGCATAGTACTATATAACTCTTCATCTGTAACTAGCACTGCTTGATGGTCTAGGTCTGAATTTGTTTAACAGTCATGAAGACCTCAGCCTAATTCAGCAAGGTTTTTGGTGGATGGGCAGACCCCACCATGTTCCAATATAGCCTATTCTTGTGAAGCCTGAACACATTGCATTAAAATTGTTATCTTTTTAAATGTATGGCTATATGCTAATATTGGAGGGAGATGTTTGGTGGACTGAAGAAATATTCAGACTTATTTGCTTTATCACTGCTGCACAAGACACTTTGATGGACTGAGGAAAGATTGGTCATTGTTGGTAACTGAGCTTCTGCAAAGATGTGAGCTCATAGAAATATCCCAGATTTATACCTGAGATCGTCCACTGATGAGAGGGATAATGTACTTTTTTTAATAAGTACTATACTGGTACATTCAATATGGGTAAAGTGCTGACATAAGTAAGGTTATTTATACAGTATAGCACACTGTGGAGATGGTATAGGACACAGTGGTGAGAATTGTAAAAAAAAGGCCCTTTCCATTTGACTACATAAACAAGTTAACAAAAAAGCACATTTTTACACTTACTTTACATATATTGTCGAATAAGTCATGTTTTTCATACGGGTAATTTTTTTTTCCTTACAATGCATATATTTAAATGTGTTTTTCTATCATCTTTAAAATGTATTATTATGTCATTTTGCATGTTGTCTGTGTTTTTTTTAAATATCAATATATACTTATTTTTACAATAAAAACATCAAAGTGAGAATAAAGAAACATGTACGACCCCTTCAGTGGTGAAACATTGTAGAAAATGGACTCACAGTTTTCAAAGGGCAGTTAATGTGTATTGAAAGCATTGTAAAGTAAAGCACCCCCCAACCGGTGTATGCAGGGGTTTAAGAGTGCTGTCAAAGAGCACCACATATAACTGCATAACTTTGAGAGAAACTCCATAAAATGATCCACTTCTCACCACTGCACCAAACCATGTGAAGGAGCCCTTATGCCCCGTACACGTGATCGGAATTTCCGTCAAAAAAACCTTGGATAGTTTTTCCGACGGGATTCCGCTCAAGCTTGGCTTGCATACACACGGTCACACAAAAGTTCTCGGAACTTTCGACCGTCAAGAACACGGTGACGTACAACACTACGACAAACCGAGAAAATGAAGTTCAATGCTTCTGAACATGCGTCGAATTGTTTCCGAGCATGCGTAGGAATTTTGCGCGTCGGAATTGCCACAGACGATCGGAATTTCTGATACATACTTTTTCCGTCAGAAAAATAGAGAACCTGCTCTCAATGTTTTGCTGGCGGAAATTCCGCCAGCAAAAGTCCAATGGAGCATACACACGGTCGGAATTTCCGACCAAAAGCTCACATGGGACTTTGCTGGCGGAATTTCCGATCGTGTGTACGGGGCATTAGACTAAAGTACAAATATAATGCTAAGAAGAAAGGGAGAGCTGAAAAAGATTTCTAAATACTCAAATCAAGATGTGAACGCAAATTTTTTTGGCTGCAAAAATGTTATGAATTTGACAGAAATTTAAAATGCTGAAGATATATATTGTATGTATCTGAAATATGCAAATAAATGAGTGATAGTTTTACTCCTTGAGCTATTTTGTTCTTTTCTGGTCTGTGTGTGTGTGTATATATATATATACCAAAAGTATTGGGGCTCCTGTCTTTACATGCACATGAATTGTAATGGCATCCCAGTCTAAGTCCGTAGTGTTTAATATTGAGTTGGCCCACCCTTTGCAGCTATAACAGCTTCAAGTCTTCTGGAAAGGAATAAAAAAAGAATGTGACCTGACACAAACACTAATAGCAGACCTCCATCCCTATTGTATGATACATCAAAAAAGGAAGGGAAAATGGGACTTTAGATGAGGCTTGTCATTACAAATGATGATACCTGAGATATATGTATATATATGAAAAATTGTAAAATTTATTGTCACTATCTTTTATGGAATACCAAAATCTTAAATAACATTATGTCAATTTGTAATCAATAGTGATCAATTTGTAGTCAATAGGACTTACACATAGCATATAATGCTTATAGCATCGAATGAAAATAATCCATACACATGATTGGTATGTAGAATGCAAAACAAGTAATACAGATCATCATATAAACATAATTAATGAGATATATACATAAATCATTCATACATATAGTACGGAAAATACATAAGGAAATGCATATTTAGAGCCAGGCTTGTCTTGGCACCTTGTATTTGAAACTCTATGCGTTTCGTTGCATTTCAGCCACTCATCAGGAGTGTGAAATGGGTAGATAAATATCAATCAGTATATAATGCCCTAGGAAAAGGAAGTCAAGGTATGGCAACATATTAGTTACTTACAAACCAGCTCCCAGACTTGGCCCAGCTTCTACATGGGAAATTTTGGGGGCCTCAGATAAAACGTTAACCCCGGGGTTGAGACGGGAAACCCCCTCCAGACCAAAGGGAACAGCCAGAGAACAGGCCAGGTCGCCACGCCACAGTCCTTGGGTGTAGTGTGCAAACTAAACGTACCTGGCGTGCTGCAAAAATGTGTAAAAAATATTAAATGCAAATATATGTTTGTCAGTGTAATGAATGGAATATCTATGTGTTCTCTCAAGGGGACTACCTTGAGTGTGAAAGTGATGTGTGTGAATGTACCCACAATCCAAAATTGGTGCTAATCAAGCAATGTTAAAACTCCCTCCTTGAGTGGTGCTCAAAAAAAACCCGAACCACAACCATGGAAGGAATCATGAATGGAGTCCCTTCTGGGTGATAAGTAAAATGGTCTTCCGACCATCCCAGGCTGCTAAATACCCTCGGTCCAGGGCAGATCCCCGCCAATGTCATGCTAGCATGCCAAAGCAGCAAGGGGGAGGCAAGGAAAACATATTCTACTGCGTGCGGTTCCTCCTCCAGCAGTGGATCCACGCCCATTCCATCTGCGGCGTGAGATGGAACAAGACCATCCCCGCTTTGCGGCGTCAGATGACGCCGTGAGCGGGGCATGTATACATGAGCCAATATGCAGGAGGTCAATCCCCGCCCCACCACAGCTAAAGGGATGAGGAGGGGAAGAGAACTGCTGTGCATTGCAATCCCTGAAGCCACACGCAATCCGAAACCTGACACGCATGGGCTGGGCTAGCTAGTAATTGAATATAGCTTAATTGGTAAATTAACAATTTGTTAAGGCACTTTAAACAAACCCAGTATTCTCTAATAGACAAGAGAATAGGTAGAAACAGTAAATTATAATGTCTGGGAAGGCTGTCCACAAGGTTTAGGAGTGTATCTATGGAAATGCTTGACCATTCTTCCAGAAACGCATTTGTGAGGTCAAGCACTGATGTTGGACAAGAAGGCCTGGTTCACATTCTACGCTCTAATTCATCCCAAAGGTGACCTATCAGGTTAAGGTGAGGACTCTGTGCAGGCCAGTCAAGTTCCTCCGCCCCAAACTCGCTCATCCATGTCTTTATGGACCTTGTTTTGTGCACTGGTCCAAATCAATTGGTGGAGTTGGGGTGTTTTTCAGGGTTTGCGCTTGGCCCCTTAGTTCCAGTGAAGGGAACTCATGAGGTGTCAGCATACCAAGACATTTTTGACAATTTCGTGCTCCCAACTTAGTGGGAACAGTTTGGGGATGCCCCCTTGCTGTTCCAACATGTTCAAACATTTCCATAGACACACTCCTAAACCTTGTGGACAGCCTTCCCAGAAGAGTTAAAGCTGTTATAGCTGCAAAGGGTGGGCCAACTCAATATTGAACCCTACGGGCTAAGACTGGGATATCATTAAAGCTCATGTGCATGTAAAGGCAGGTGTCCTAATACTTTTGGTAATATAGTGTGTGTGTGTGTGTGTGTGTGTGTGTGTGTGTGTGTGTGTATATATATATACAGCTTATCCAGAAAGTATGCACAGCACTTCATTTTTTTCTACATTTTGTTGTTACAGCCTTATTGCAAAATGGATTTATTTCATTATTTTCCTCAAAATTCTACAAACAATACCCCATAATGACAATATGAAAGAAATTTGTTTGAAATCTTTTCAAATTTTCTAAAAATAAAAAATGAAAAAATTACAAGTACATAAACATTCACAGCCTTTGCCATGACACTCAAAATTGAGCTCAGGTGCATCCTGTTTCCACTGATCATCCTTGAGATGTTTCTGCAACTTGATTGGAGTCCACATGTGGTAAATTCAGTTGACTGGACATGATTTGGAAAGGCACATAACTGTCCATATAAGTTCCCACAGTTAACAGTGCTTGTCAAAGCACAAACCAAGTCATGAAGATCAAGGAATTGTCTGTAGACCTCTGAGACAGGATTGTATCGAGGCACAGATCTGGGGAAGGGTACAGAACCATTTCTGCAGCATTGAAGGTCCCAATGAGCAAAGTGGTCTCCATCATCCGTAAATGGAAGAACCACCAAGACTCTTCCTGGAGCGGGCCGCCCGGCCAAACTGAGGGCCTTAGTCAGGGAGATGATTCTGGTCATTCTGACAAAGCTCCAGCGTTTCTCTGTGGAGAGAGGAAAACCTTCCAGAAGAACAACCATCTCTGCAGCACTCCACCAATCAGGCCTGTATGGTAGAGTGGCCAGACGGAAGCCACTCCTTAGTAAAAGGCACATGACAGATCAGTGGCATTGCTTTGGGGGTGTATGACACCTTGTTTTGAAAGCTAACGGGGGGAGGGGGGTTGGGGTGACACCGTGTTTTACCACACCAGGTGACACCAACCCTAGTAATGACACTGGTTAGGATATAATTAGAAAGTATAAATGCATTAAACACCATATGACAGGGTGGAGAATGACAAATCTCCAAGCTTCCACAATCATAGGTGAAATTTGGTAAAGTAAATGAGGGACACTGTCTCTCAAAGAGAGACACGGTTAGGAGGCCAACACCCCCGAAGGATATAATAAAAGGGGCTCAAGATACAATTAAAAGGACCCTGGGGGGGACACAAATGGTTCCGTAATAGTGTCTGGGGGCTTCAGCCACGGGTTCCAGATTTTGTCAAACTTAGTGGGACAACCCATGTACAGGGGGAGCACTGAGTTAACCAGAGATTTCCACTGCAATAGGGAAGGGGAATTAGACGATTTCCAGTGCAAAAGGGTACATTTTGGATGATAATATAACAACACGCTCAAAAGCACTCTTGTGACTTTGTGGGGGGCCAAGGGCTCCACCAGAACCATTAAGCAGACCCTCAACTTGCGAGGACCTGAATTACCACCATAGAGATAAATCAGAGGACTTAGGAATAGAATACGTGCAGAGCAGTGACTTCAGGTCCGTTTTGTAATGACTATCAACCCAAACTGGGTAGTGTAAGCTTGATGTAATAGTACGTAGCAAAAAAAATACCAGGTAGGTAATGACTATTTATCTTGTAGGACTGAGAATGAGGGGAGACAACCATTAACAATTCTATCTCATAGCTACCTAAAGCAGAACTTCACCCAAAAGGGGAAGTTCTGTTTGTTTGCATCCTCCACCCTTCACTGTCACATTTTGCACTTTTTGGGGGGAGGGGGGAGTGGGTACCTGGATACCTCCTTCCTTTCCACAGCCTTCTGGAACACAGCACAGGTGCCAAAAGTTTAAAATTCATAAAGCGCATGTGGATTCCGGCTTCACAGTCGGTTTCTCTTTGCCTAAGATGCCGGCACCTGCACCCAAAGCTGATTGAAGAATGACATCACCAGAACCCTGGATAGGTAAGTGTCCTTATATTAAAAGTTTTGTAGCTGCTGACTTTTAATTTTTTATTTTGGGGGGGGGGGCAGTGGAGCTCCTCTTTAATGCCCCTGAATGCCCAGATGACTGGCTCTGGAACCCTGAATAGCTCAGGAAAAGTCAGATTATTCCACAGTGGAGCTCAAACATGAGACAAGTGAGAGGATAAGGAGCCCTGGAACCTCTGTAGAAGGGGTTGCCAAGCCTTTTAAGAGCCCAGGAAATAAAAACCACATGGGCGCCGTGCATGGAGTCTGGAAGAGACGCATTCTCATGGTATAATGCATATAGACTATGAAGAAGCGGGGAAACTTCTTCCATGTACAGTTTGTACCATTGGGCTGGTAGACCATTGGTGGACCAAGATGGCATTACAGCTACATCACATAGACTATCCATGGTTACTTGACAGAATTTTGTCAATCACATATAGTGGACAATCTGCAGTAGTCACATGTGAAAGCAGCACACAGTACATTTTAGTAAGCCATCTTCCCTACTCAGTCTTTCTCTTCCCTGGGTCATCATTATTCACTCAGTGGTTCCTGGTTTGCATGGCTCCTTTTGGCTGTCTGTATTCACTGCTCCTTGCAAACAGCCTTCCTGAGACGGATCACTGCATTCACCTCTGGCTCGGGTGCACTTTTCCCAGGTCCTCCAGGGGATAGCCTCACTCCAGGGAACAGTTTGCCTTTGCCACCTGCTCTAGCCTCCTCCACCATAAGAGTCAGGATAACTACAGCCGGCTATTCTGGATGCAGGCCTACCTTTCCCTGTCCTCCTGTCCTGTCCAGGGCCTCCACTAGCTGACTACATCTGCCTGATAGAGGGGTCTCTGACTCCCATGCCCCAATTGCAGGCTCCTCCCAACCTTGCTTCAGGAGGGCTCTAGCTAGACGGGACCCAGCACCTGGTGGCACTATTCTCTGCAACAAGACACTATTCTGGAACAGAGCTTCCTAGGGGCAGACTAGCTAACTGCATCTGCTTACATTTGGCCTGCAGCTGTGGGGCCTTAGACATAACTACCACCCCCTGCTACCTCCAGAAAGCAGTTATCGAGAGACTACAGAAAAGTTTGTCCTCTGGTGCTGTTGCTGAACATTTAGGAGTATCCGGTGACCCCAAATCTCCTCCTCCTGATAACATTCTGCTGCAATAAATCCTTAAAAGACACCCCAGACTGAGATTTATTTGCTGATGTGCTGGTGTGATTGGTGGCCTCTGTACTACTAGGTAGAACCTGTGTTTCCAACAGGCCCTTTCGGGGGTGAGAGCTACAACAATGCATACATTTTCACCTAAAATTTCTAAGCTCAAATAAGAATAATTTAATTATACGTCATAATATCCCCAGACAGAACTACAGTGCCTTGAAAAAGTACTCATACCCCTTGAAATTTTCCACATTTTGTCATGTTACAACCAAAAACGTAAATGTATTTATTGGGATTTTATGTGATAGTCCAACACAAAGTGGCACATAATTGTGAAAGAAAAATGATAAATGGTTTTCAAATTTTTTTTACAAATAAATATCCGAAAAGTGTGGCGTGCATTTGTATTCAGCCCCACTGAGTCAAAACTTTGTAGAACCACCTTTCACTGCAATTACAACTGCAAGTCTTTTTGGGTATGTCTATACCCACTTTGCACATCTAGAGAGTGACATTTTTGCCCATTTTTCTTTGCAAAATAGCTCAAGCTCTCTTATGTTGGATGGAGAGCATCTGTGATTTCAAATTGCAAATTTCAAGTCTTGCCACAGATTCTCAATTGGATTTAGGTCTGGACTTTAACTGAGCCATTCTAACACATGAATATGCGTTGTTCTAAACCATTTCATTGTATCTCTGGCTGTATATTTAGGGTCGATGTCCTGCTGGAAGATGAACCCCCGCCCCAGTCTCAAGTCTTTTGCAAACTAATTCCCCGTACACACGGTCGGATTTTCCGATGGAAAATGTTCGATGGGAGCTTGTTGTCGGAAATTCCGACCATGTGTAGGCTCCATCAGACATTTTCCATCGGAATTTCCGTCACACAAAATTTGAGATCTGGATCTCAAATTTCCGACAACCAAATCCGTTCTCGTAAATTCCGATCGTGTTCTTGACGTACGGAATTTCCGACAAGATTTGTGTGACCGTGTGTATGCAAGACAAATTTGAGCCAACATCCGTCAGAAAAAATCCATGGATTTTGTTGTCGGAATGTCCGATTGTGTGTACGGGGCATAACAGTCTCTAATCAGTTTCTTCTAAGATTGCCCTGTATTTGGCTACATCCATCTTCCCATCAACTCCCATCAACTCTGACCAGCTTCCCAGTCCCTGCTGAAGAAGAGCATCCCCCACAACATGATGTTTCCACCACCATGTTTCACAGTGGGGATAGTGTGTTCAGGGTCATGTGCAGTGTTAGTTTTCTGCCACACATAGCATTTTGCTTTTAGGCCAAAAAGTTCAATTTTGGTCTCATCTGACCAGATCACCTTCTTCAACATGTTTGCTGTGTCCCACACATGGCTTCTCGCAAACGGGACTTCTTATGGCTTTCTTTCAACAATAGCTTTCTTCTTGCCACTCTTTTATAAAGGCCAGATTTGCGGAGTGCACAACTAATAGGTGTACACGCACCCACACTCACTCAGGTTGAACTGGATGGACTGGTGTTTTTATTCAACCTTACTAACTATGTGACTATGTGACTATGTGACTATGTGAATAGTTGTCCTGTAGACAGATTCTCCCATCTGAGCTGTGGATCTCTGAATTTCCTCCAGAGTTATCATGGACCTCTTGGCTGCTTCTCTGATAAATGCTCTCCTTGCCCAGCCTGCCAGTTTAGGTGGGTGGCCATGTCTTGGTAGATTTGCAGTTGTGCCATACTCTTTCTATTTTTGGATGATGGATTGAACAGTGCTCCGTGAGATGTTCAAAGCTTGGGATATTCTTTTATAACCTAACTCTGCTTTAAACTTCTCCACAACTTTATCCCTAAACTGTCTGGTGTGTTCCTTGGGCTTCATGATGCTGTTTTTTCACTGATGTTCTCTAACACACCTCTAAGGGCTTCACAGAACAGCTGTATTTATACTGAGATTAAATTACACACAAGTGGACTCTATTTACTAATTAGGTGACCTCTGAAGGCAATTGGTTCCACTAGATTTTAGTTAGGGGTATCAGAGTAAAGGGAGCTGAACACAAATGTACACCACATTTTTCAGATATTTATTTGTAAAAAAAAATTGAAAACCATTTATCATTTTCCTTCCACTTCACAATTATGTGCCACTTTGTGTTGGTCTATCACATAAAATACCAATAAAATACATTTATGTTTTTAGTTGTAACGTGACAAAGTGTGGAAAATTTCAAAAGGTATGAATACTTTTTCAAGGCACTGTAATACAATGATGTTACACCAGTAATTTCCATCCACCCAACAGCTAAGAAAACTGTTTGGGAATGTTGGATTCTGAAGCTCATACTCAACCTCTGAGGTCATCTTGGTGGAAGCATCTATAGCAGTAACACGAGACACAAATTTGCAGCATTGTAAAGAATATTGAAACAAGGTAGAGATTGCTTTTACTTCAAAGAAATTTCTTATGAAAAATAAATAGGTTGTGAGCTCCAAAACTGATAATAAAATAGATTTTTGTTTTCGATAACTATAACTACTTATCTAATGACATGGCATGTATTCTTATTAATCTTGTGACATGTGAACAGACAGAGATCAGAAATGTAAAAGGTTAAATGGAGTATGTGGTCACCATGAAAAGTGCATTTGGACACACGGCACCTCATTAAGTAAATGAAGCAGGATGTTTCTTCCCGAGTCTGCCAATGTCTGGACTAATGTTATGAAATACAACATAATACTAAATTTGCTCTGTCACAGCTGTTTGATTAATTATCTTCAGGCTCCAGACCAGTGTTGCCAACCGTAAGTATTTTTACTGGCAGCCAGTAAAAAATGGGCACTTTCTCCTACCAGTAAATGCCAGTGACAGGAAAAGGTTGCTAGTAAAATACGACTGTGATGCTCGTAGTTCCGGTCTGGAGCTGGTCGAGACCCTCCGAGTTTCTGCTACAATGTGTTCGGCAGAATCAGTGGGGGACGGGTCTAGCAGATGTTATGGTGCAAGAGAGCAGGGCGGAGCGGGCAGAGCGGGCAGAGCGGGCAGAGCGGGCAGAGCCCTGTGTGTGGGTCTGTGGGATGGGAGCACGGCAAGCCGTCAACGGGACTGTCAGTGCTGTTTGGACTGGAGTGGAATGAGGAGACCACCTGGCCTGGAGAGAGACTGGCACTGTGACTCAGGAAGGGACGTGTCGTGTCGGTGAGGTGTCATCATCATATGTGCTCCTGTCAGTGTCACTGTGAGAGTCAATTTCATATGTGTGTACCGCCCATTCTAATTTCTTGACCTCCTGAGTCCTGTCCCTGAGCTACTTACTAAAAATAAAAAAAAAAATAAAAAAGAAATATGTTTTTTTCCCCTTAATATCTACGATAAATCACATTGCTAATCGCATGTTGTACATGTTTGTAGCCTGAAATTTGCACTTAAAACTAATTTTGTAACTTTTAGAAATGCCAGTAAAAACTTTGCTGTGCCAATAAATTTTGGGTGTCAATAAATATTAATCACACAGAACAGGGTTGTTAGCTGCCAGTTCCATGCAGCCTTCTACTACAGAGATATGCCGAGTACACACGAGCGGACTTTATGGCAGACTTTTCCCGGCGGAGGGGATTTCGTCTAACATTTTGATCGTGTGTGGGCTTCAGCGGACTTTGCTCAAAAGTTGGATGGACTTAGATTTGAAACATGTTTTAAATCTATCCGTCGAACTCGAGTCTTGTCGAAAAGTCCGCTCGTCTGTATGCTAGTTCGACAAAAAGCAACGCTAGGGCAGCTATTGGCTACTGGCTATGAACTTCCTTATTTTAGTCCGGTCGTACGTCATCACGTACGAATTCGACAGACTTTGGTGGATTGTGTGTAGGCAAGTCCGTTCATTCAGAAAGTCCGTCGTAAAGTACGTCGAAAAGTCCACCGGGCAAAGTCTGCCATAAAGTCCGACCGTGTGTACGCGGCAATAGAGATCTAAAGAAAACCTGTCATTCTGGCTCAAGACAAGAATTGCATCCTGTGATAGGAAGCAGTATAAAGTCCAAGGCAAGCCAGTCAACAGTGAACTATGATGCATAGTCGTGCTGTGCCATGGAAGTAATGCAGCTTCCTGGGAGCCTCTCGCGAGACATTGCTGTGACCGTTGTATTTCTGTATTAGAAGTAGAAAGACAAAACTTTTTTTTTCATTTTGAATAGAATAAGGGAGCGTTATAACGTTTTTTTACCATCTCATCCGGTTGGGGAGATTTCCCTTCACTTCCTGTCCCACAGCCAGAACAGGAAGTGAAAGGAAACTCCTCCAAAGTGAGGTCATTTCTCATTGTCACCAGAACTAGTGTCATCATTTGGATGATTTCTCCTCTATTACTGTTCTGGTTACAACCCAAGATTTGGAATTTTCTTTTACTTTCACTTTTAATGATTACTGTAAACAGGAAAAATTAAGAGGGTGAATCTCCCTAAGGTCTCTTTCTGTTTCAATTATTTTTATTGAAAGTTTTCTAAATAATAAAAAAATTTACATTACAAAGGAGAGTGGCAAACAGTCCTTGCCATTCCCCGATTGCTCAACAATATAACTACGTAGCCTCCCCGGCGGTATTCCCGAGTGTGGCTCGGGGTTAAAATTTAGTCCCATTAGCGGTAACCCCCGAGCCACACTCGGGATCGCATTGCAGAATCCTGGGGCAGCGTTACTTACCTTGTCCCCAGGATTCTGCGATGTCCCCCGCAGTGTCCGTGGGCTCTGTCCTCCTCGGAAGCCTCTCCTTGCCAGGCTCCGTTCCCTGCGAGCGTCGCGACGCACGGGGGCGGAGCCTGGCAGCAAATTCAAAGAATTGTAAAAATCATAACACATACAATACTGTAATCTTAGAGATTACAGTACTGTATGAAATCATGTCACATCCCTTTTGTCCCCAGTGCTTTGTCCTATGCCCTGCATGCAGTTTTATATTATATATACTATATACTTTTTGCCTGGAAACTGGAGATTGTCCATAGCAACCAAAAAGTGTCCCTTTACGTCAAAAGTGGCTTTAGACCAGCTAGAAAACAGCGATAGTAAATTAGAACACTTGCAGAATTGAGCGATAGTGAATCGTGGGGAAATTTATTTTATTATTATTTTTTTTAAATTATTTCTTTTTATTTATTATGTTATAATTTATGTTTTTGTGTTTCAAACTTTATCATACCCGGGATATCTACTAGACTCTTGTTTGGACAGATTTAAGTGCGTTATTGTTAAGAATTACAGGCCTACAATATAAAACGCCAAATTTCCATGCAAATTAATTGTACCGCTTTCAGCACCTAAAATCCGAAATAATCATACCGCCAGGGAGGTTAAGAAATACAAAGGAAGGGAGGTGGGAGGGTAGTAAACATATTAGGAGCACCTAGAAAGATAATCTAATGTTTGTGTCCTCTATAGTCACATACCAAAAACTAAGGAACAAACATTTAAACAGTGGTTGCATAATAGAGACTTGTAGAGCCGAGAGCCTTCTCAGGGTCAGATCCACAGGCCCGTCTATGGCACATACTGTATTTAGGCCCTAAGGCTTTAAACAGCAATAATATGAAAAGTCAAAATGCAGCGCTTAGGTGAAACAAATTTACAAATAAATGTGATAGTCCATAGAAAATCAATAAGGAGTAGAGATGACGTGAAGCCTCCACCAAACTTCAGTGTGCAAAGGAAAGGCACACCACACCCACGTGCTATCAATCTGCTTACCAGAAAGATATGAAAACAAGCGATGTAATCATATGATGCAAAGGGTTAACAGTAGATCCGAATGGCACACTCCATCATTGACAGTCAGGTCATTGAAATAGTCAGGTCGTCACATTTCAAAAGGACATCAGGATTCAGATGTAAATATCCCTGATTCCTGCGTTTGATGGGTGGAATGATGCATCTCAAGTACCATGAGGAATGAATTGGGATCTCCGGGGACGGTCACTTAAAGTGATTGTAAACCCCATTCATGAAATTTGACCTAGGCACATATATCTGTAGTGTTCTATGGACTATCACATTTATTTGTAAATTTGTATCACCCAAGAGCCCTTGCACACTGGGGCGGTTTGCAGGCGCTATTGCGCTAATAATAGCGCCTGCAAACCGCCCCGAAAGTGCCGCTGCTTTCATTCCAGTGTGCAAGCCCCGAGGGCTTGCACACTGGAGTGATGCGCTGGCAGGACGGTAAAAAAAAGTCCTGCCAGCAGCATCTTCGGAGCGGTGAAGGAGTGGTGTGTATACCGCTCCCTTACCGCTCCTGCCCATTGAAATCAATGGGACGGCGCGGCTATACCGCCGGCAATGCGCCTCTGCAGAGGCGCTTTGCGGTGGTATTTAACCCTTTCTCGGCCGCTAGCGGGGGGTAAAACCGCCCCGCTAGCGGCCGCATACCGACGGTAAAACGCCGCTAATAATAGCGGCGTTTTACCGCCGACGCCGCCCCCCGCCCCAGTGTGCAAGGGCTCTAAGCGCTGCATTTTGACTTATTATATTTGTGTTTGATGAAATCAACAAACTATGTTGGCTGCTCTTATTGTTCTTTTTAGTTAGCGCAGATATTTGTTCGCCTGTTTTTAGCAATAATATGAAGCCTTTATGGGATGTTCATCAGAAATATAATGCATTGGACCTGTGTTATAAACTTCAATTACTTTCTCCACTATCCCAACACAATGAGGAAATTAATTGGAAAAGCCACTTCCCACTGCTGATCATTTATAAATCAGGTGTGGAGAGGGGTAGGGGGGAACAGGTATCGGTCACAGGGCCAGCATAACAAAAAGAAAGAAAGAAAAAGGAAGGAAGGAAGGAAGACAGGGAAGGAAAAAAAAAGGGAGCCCATGCAGGTATCTGCCACCAACTGTTTCTGGAATCAGTACCTCGTGTCCGAAACCTGCAAATAGGTAAGCCAGGGAGACCATATTTTGTCGAAGAGGGGTTGTTTGTCTTACAAGACACTAACCATTTTTTCATTTAGCATTATCCATGTAAGTTTACGCTTCATTAAGGTTATGTCTATAACTGGACTTTTCCAAGCAGTCGCAATAGCAATTTTGACTGCCAGGAACATGAAGTATATTAAGGTATGTGTGTGTGTCTGGGGACATTTTCGACTGGTCCTTCAGATTGCAAACCTGGGGGGAACAAGGGGTTGCCAAAGAGAGGAGCCGATCATGTATTGATAGAGCGCAGGGGCCATCTTCTACAACTTGTGTCCCCCAGATGGATGGAGAGGGAGAGCGTAGGGCACAAGATCGCTCTACGGTGTCTCGAGGGGTCCAGAGTAATAATTCCATTGTAAGTGGAGAACAAGCTTGAGCCTCCAAAGTCACTCCGTCTGGCTTATAGTATTTATTATGGAGTTGGAACAGTTGTGCTATCTGTGCCGCCACATAATATTTCCTAAAAGCTGGCACCTCCCAAACCTCCCAATTCCTTGGGGCGTACATTGTAGGCTCTGCTATTCTGCTACTTTAGAACCCCAAATGAACTGAAAAATGTGTGATTAAAATTGCCGCATTGGAGCAACAGGGACCTGGATAGGCAAAGTTCTAAAATAGTATAACAGTTTAGGTAAGACTGTCATCTTTACCAAAGTGATTCTTCCAAGACACCTAAGGTCTCTTTCACACTCGCTTTAGAGTGAGGTGCTTTCTAAAGACCAAACCACATTTGGATCACTTTTCAGAGGGCATTTAACAGGAGGTGAGGTGTAGTTATAATATGATTTAACCCGATAATGCCATACTACTGTGCCGCAAACACATGCATGGCACACAATTGCAGTGGGGCCCCATTAACCACTTGCCGACCACCCGGCAGTATGGCACTCCTATGCGATTCGCCGTGGCTATACGGTGGGCGCTTTAAGGAGTATAGGGACGTGCGCCAGCCGCTGCATGACGTAGCAGCCAATGCACGTGGCCAGTGGCTGCGGTTGCCACCGGCTACCCCGAGTGCTCCTAAGGACAGAATGGAGACCTGTCAATGTAAACCGACAGATCTCCGTTCTGTCAGGGGAGAAGAGACGGATCGTCTGCTCCTAGTATTTAGGAGCAGCAATCAGTCTCCTCACTCAGTCAGTCCCATCCCCCCCACAGTTAGAAACACACTTAACCCCTTGATTGCCCCCTAGTGTTAACCCCTTCCCTGCCAGTGACATTTATACAGTAATCCGTGGCTATTTTTAGCTCTGATCGCTGTATAAATGTCGATGGTCCCAAAATAGTGTCAAAAGTGTCCGCTCTGTCCGCTGCAATGTCGCAGTCCTGATAAAAATCGCAAATCGCCGCCATTACTAGTAAAAAAAAAAAATTGTAAAAAAAAATGCCATAAATCTATCCCCTATAGTATCTATTTTGTAAACACTATAACTTTTGCACAAACCAATCAATATACGCTTATTGCGATTTTTTTTTTTTTTTTTTTTACCAAAAATATGTAGAAGAATACATAACAGCCTAAATTGAAGAAGAAATTTAATTTAATTTTTTAATATATTTTTTGGGGATATTTATTATAGTAAAAAATATTGCTTTTTTTCAAAATTGTCGGCCTTTTTTGTTTATAGCGTTAAAAAGAAAAACCACAGAGGGGATCAAATACCACCGAAAGAAAGCTCTATTTGTGGGGAAAAAAGGATGTAAATTTTGTTTGGGTACAACATTGCACGACCGCACAATTGTCAGTTAAAGCAACGCTGTGCCGTATCGCAAAAAATGGCCTGGTCAGAAAGTGGGTAAATCCTTCCGGGGCTGAAGTGCTTAAACACAATGGGCGAGTTTGACATGTGGTGCTGCCTGTCAAACTTTGAAACCTCATTTAAAAATGCTTCAGCCATGAAGCCAAAAATCAGGGCCACATGTGAACACCCCTGTTTGCCACAGTTCAGGCAGGTGGCCAGGGGACGGCAAAACTGCGGCTCAGCCACCCATTCTTACCGTCCTCTGACTGACCATCTGAAAGAGCACTAACTGAGGCACAAACAGCAATAAAAAACTGACAGATGTTCTAATCCCTCTCCACGCTATCCAAAAATGTAAAAAGGTTTTGCCTTTAGTTTATACTTTAACAAAACCTGAAAGAGACAGCGCAAAAGTGACAGGTTCTCTTTTTAGGGTACAACCCACCTACTGATACTTCCCTTACCCCTGTCAGGTTCAGGAAGTAAAAAAAATTACAAAGATCCTGCACTTATGCTACTATTATTGTGTTCCTACTCCTTGGAAGCTGTCCCTGACTACGACAATTGGTTAAAACATGTTGGGTTGGCTGTATATTGTGACGACATTTCCACCTACAGTGAGGGAAAAAGGTATTTGATCCCCTGCTGATTTTGTATGTTTGCCCACTGACAAAGAAATGAGCAGTCTATAATTTTAATGGTAAGTTTATTTTAACAGTGAGAGACAGAATAACCACAAAAATATCCAGAAAAAACAATTTAAAAAAGTTATAAATTGATTTGCATTTTAATGAGTGAAATAAGTATTTGATCCTCTATCAATCAGCAAGATTTCTGGCTCCCAGGTATCTTCTATACAGATAACGGGCTGAGATTAGGAGCACTCTCTTAAAGGGAGTGCTCCTAATCTCAGCTTGTTACCTGTGTAAAAGACGCATATCCAGAGAAGCAATCAATAAATCAGATCCCAATCTCTCCACCATGGCCAAGACCAAAGAGCTGTCCAAGGATGTCAGGGACAAGATTGTAGACCTACACAAGGCTGGAATGGGCTACAAGACCATCGCCAAGCAGCTTGGTGAGAGGGTGACAACAGTTGGTGCGATTATTCGCAAATGGAAGAAGCACAAAATAACGATCAATCTCTCTCAGTCTTGGGCTCCATGCAAGGTCTTACCTCGTGGAGTTTCAATGATCATGAGAACGGTGAGGAATCAGCCCAGAACTACACAAAAGAACCTTATCAATGATCTCAAGGCAGCTGGGACCATAGTCACCAAGAAAACAATTGATTACACACTACGCCGTTAAGTACTAAAATTCTGCAGCGCCCGCAAGGTCCCCTGCTCAAGAAAGCACATGTACAGGCCCATCTGAAGTTTGCTAATGAACATCTGAATGATTCAGAGGAGCACTGGGGGAAAGTGTTGTGTTTAGATGAGACCAAAATCAAGCTCTTTGGCATCATCTCAACTCGCCGAGAACACCATCCCCACCGTCCAACATGGAGGTGGAAACCTTATGCTTTTGGGGGGGGGGGGTTCTACTAAGGGGACAGGACAACTCCACTGCATCAAAGAGACGAATAGACAGGACCAAGTACCACCAAATCTTGGGTGAAAACCTCCTTCCCTCAGCCAGGGCATTGAAAATGGGTCGTAGTATGGCAATGGCCCAAAACACATGGCCAAGGCAACAAAGGAGTGGCTTAAGAAGCACATTAAGGTCCTGGAGTGGCCTAGCAAGTCTTCAGGCCTTAATCCCACAGAAAATATGTGGAGGGAGCTGAAGGTTCGAGTTACCAAACATCAGCCTCAAAACCTTAATGACTTGGAGAAGATCTGCAAAGAGGAGTGGGACAAAATCCCTCCTGAGATGTGTGCAAACCTGGTGGCCAACTACAAGAAACGTCTGACCTCTGTGATTGCCAACAAGGGTTTTGCCACCAAGTACCAAGTCATGTTTTGTGAAGGGGTCAAATATTTATTTCACTCATTAAAATGCAAATCCATTTATATCTTTTTTTAAATGTGTTTTTGTTTTTTGTTCTTTCTCTCTCTGTTGAAATAAAGCTACTATTAAAATTATAGACATATAAAATCAGCAGAGGATCAAATGCTTTTTTCCCTCATTGCACATAACTTCTGGTCTGTTGAACACACACAGTTAGTGAACAGGAAGTTGGATTACTTGTGGCCACCTTGGATCCATGTAGTAACCTTATTGAATGCTGGCATTTGTATTTTTAATGTGAGTGCGCACTTCTTTTCTTCTAGAGCTGAAGTGGTTAAAGAATACAGAGAAGTCTGCAACAGAAGGTAACCTCATTGTACTAAAGGTTCTCAAGTAAAGGTCCACCTTAAGTATAATAGTTAAGTGTAAGTAAACGTGTTGTATATTTTATATACTGTATAGGAATTGTTCTTTTGGGTCCCCTATATGTAATTTATAAGCTCCATACTCATGTTCTATGGCCTTAGATGCACCATGTCCTTTATTTTGCCGTTCTATACAATTCAGTCCCTTTAGGAAATGAATCAGAGTTTTTCCTCTAAAGAGTAATTTTTCATATAGCCTTAGACGGATGATTTTATTGCCTTCAACCCTGGTGGGTTTACTAAAGACATATGGTAATAATTTACTCATTTGCATCGTTGTGTATCAAACTGTTGAGTCACGGGAAGGATACACATTGGTGTCAGTGATGTAGTTACATTTAAAACTGGACAAAGTTGCGATACAGTCCGGATCCGCCCAGTGTTCTTTCGAAGCAAAGAACGCCCATGAAGTCTGTTTTCAATTCCCTTTTTTTTTTTTTTTTTTTTTTTTTTTTTTTACTTTTTGCTTTTTAATCTGAAACCATTTCAGTTAATTTTCAGGGCACTGGGTGAATGCTGAGTGAATCACAAGGAAAGGTCCGGAGTTCTGGCAGTTCGTCCTTCTTCAACAGCTCCAGCAAGCATGAAGGTGAGTGGCCTTTTTAACAAAATATTTTTAAAAGATTTACTTTATGTATCACTTTTTTACTATGTGGTATTACAGAAATAAACGACCAGTAGGGGAACATGTGACAGAGAAAAAGAAAACGTAAAAATGCAGCAGTTAAGTGTAAACTGAACAGCACATGTTTGCCAAGTTATTTTGCATTCTCATTAACAGTAAAAATGGAAAAAGAGTTCCAGCTCTGCTATTCTAGTTGATTCAATACTAAATGTAACAAATTTGCTTTAACCACTCGCCTACCAGGCACTTTCACCCCCTTCCTGACCAGGCCAATTTTGAGCTTTCAGCGCTGTCACACTTTGAATGACAATTGCGCGGTCATGCAATGCTGTACCCAAATAAGATTTTTGCCAATTTTTTTTTGAGGCAGGTGGAGCTTTCTTTTGGTGAAATTTAATCACCACTGGGTTTTTTTTATATTTTGCTAAACAAACAAAAAAAAAACAAAACCCACAAATTTAAAAAAAATAAACCCTTTTTTTTTTTAGTTTCTGTTATAAAAGTTTGCAAATAAGTAATTTTACTTCTTCACTGATGTGCATTGATGAGGCTGCACCGATGAGGCTGCATTGATGGGCACTGATAGGCTGCACCGATGAGGCTGCATTGATGGGCACTGATGGCCACTGATGAAGTGACACTGATGAGCAGTGATGAAGGAGGCACTGATAAAGCCGCACTGATAAGGCGGCACTGATGGGCACTGATAGGTGGCACTAATAGACACTAATATGCTGCACTAATGAGCACTGTTGGGCACTGATAGGACTGCAATGATAATTGGGGCACTGATGATCAGTGCCCTGATTATCAGTATAAATATCTGCTGCCACAGAAAAGCCAGCTAACGGCTTTCCTTTCCTCACACAGTGACGGCGCTGAGGAAAGGTAATGCCAATAACCGGCATTTGTTTACATGGGACACAGCTAATCTCATGTGATTGGACACAGCTGATCACATGGTAAAGAGCCAATGTCATTGGCTCTTTACCCCGATTAGTGATGCGCTGTGTCAGAAGGACACGGCTCATCACCGATTGCCGCACACAAGCGGCGTGGCCGGGAAATCTCTGAAATAAACAAATGTGGCACAAAAAAAAGAAAAAACATGCAATGAAAAAAAAAAACCTAACTCCAGCAACAAAATACCTTTGCAGTAGGCGGGTCCTCAACACTGCAAGCATTAAATGCTCATTGAGCCTAGGGTAGAACCAGAAGATGTATTACTTAGCTGACCCCCGCCCCCCCCCCCCTCCACTCCAGCAGGCTCAAGCTTTATTCACTGACGATTAATCCTGCATTGTATATAGAGAGGGTAATGCCGCGTACACACGGTCGGACTTTTCATCTACAAAAGTCCGACGGACGCCGATGGACTAAAGCCGGCTGACAATCCAATCATGTGTGGGCTTCCCCGGACTTTCAGCGGACTTTTCCAGCCGCAAATCTGACGGACTTTAGATTTGAAACATGCTTCAAATCTTTACGTCGTAACTACGCTGGACCCAGAAATCCGCTTGTCTGTATGCTAGTCCGACGGACAAAAACCCACGCTAGGGCAGCTATTGGCTACTGGCTATCAACTTCCTTATTTTAGTCCGGTGTACGTCATCACGTACGAATCAGTCGGACTTTTGTGTGATCGTATGTAGGCAAGTCCGTTCGTTAGAGTCTGCCGCAAGTCCGCCAAAAGTCCATCAAAAGTCTGTCGGACGGGCTGTTGGACTTTTGTAGCTGAAAAGTCCGACCATGTGTACGCGGCATTAGTGTGACCAAGAACAGCTTATAGAGGAGGGTGCTGGGGACTGGTTGCACAGACTGAAAAAACCTGCTGGATCAAGGGGAAAGTGACTTATACATTCTCTTCTGCAACCCGCTAGACTTGAGCATTTAATCCTTGTAATGTGTGTGGCCCCACTGCAAAGGATTTATTTTTTTCTGGTTGTGCCCCTCTAAGTTAAAAATGCCATAACTGCCGATTTGTACTGTCCTGTACTCATTTATTGATCTTAAATAATAACAGCAATGTCTACATTCATTTAAACTGCATTATTACACTTACGATCTTACTTAATTTGTTCTGCATTCACTTTAAAACTAAAATTTCATTCAGCCACCAGAAGGGAAAAAAATAACCTGCACTACTGGACCTTTTTTCTATTTCTTCAGTTGGTTTCTGGCCTAGGTCAAAATGATGTCATACATCCCAGGATTCTTCATGGGCATTTTTTTTTCCTTTCATCTGGAGACGGGGAAGAGGGGCTTTCTCAGCTAAGCACCCCCCCCCCCTCTCGTCTGCAGGCCTGCGCTAAGGGCATAGGGATTCTGGGACATACATGCTACATGAATCATCTGTCCTAACTCAGGATTGACACGGCTATAAATGCTAGGGAGGTGATTTCTCAACAAAATAAAGATGGAGACATGGATGGATGCGTGATTTTGCTTTTGCATATTAAAAACAAATTACATTTTTAGTGCCCAGGTACAGTTTATTTTTGCTTTAAAACAAATATTTTCCCAGAATATAGCTAAGGAGCACCCAGTTGGAAACAAATACACATATGGTTCAATGGTTTCCAAAGCATGCAGGAGCTCTAAAACCCAAGACAATCGATTGTCTGAATACAGGCTTTAGGAACTGAAGCCCACCCTTCCTGCACCTTACCACTTACTTGTTTTCACTTTGTTCATCCTTGTTTTATACTAATACTTTGTGCTGCTGATATCCTGCAGCTTCTTTTCAATCACTCCCTTTCTACTTCCACTCCAGGAATGGAGGAATGGCAGCATGGCATTTCTCAGGGCAAGCTTCCTGATAATGACAACAGTGGGTCATGCCTACTTAATATGCGTTAAAAAAACTGCCACTGGTACTCTCTTGAAGCGTGAACATGACACTGAATAGTGTGTGTGTGTGTGTGCCCGGCGGCCGCGATGTCCGCCGGGCACCCGCGATTGCCGGGTAACAGAGCAGGAGCGTGGATCTGTGAATGTAAACACAGATCCACGTCCTGTCAGAGAGGAGAGGAGACCGATGGCGTGTCCCTTGTACATAGGGACAGCGATCGGTCACCTCCCCCAGTCAGTCCCCTCCCCCCACAGTTAGAATCACCTCCTTAGGTCATACATTAACCCCTCGAGCGCCCCCTAGTGTTAACCCCTTCCCTGCCAGTCACATTTACACAGTAATCAATGCAATTTTATAGCATTGATCGCTGTATAAATGTGAATGGTCCCAAAAATGTGTCAAAAGTGTCCGATGTGTCCGCCGCAATATCGCAGTCACAATAAAAATTGCAGATCGCCGCCATTACTAGTAAAAAATAAATAAATAATAAAAATGCTATAAATCTATCCCGTATTTTGTAGACGCTATAACTTTTGCGCAAACCAATCAATATACGCTTATCGCAATTTTTTTTTACCAAAAATATGTAGAAGAATACGTATCGGCCTAAACTGAGGAAAAAATTTGTTAAAAAAAAAAAAAAAAATGGATATTTATTATAGCAAAAAGTAAAAAATATTGTGTTTTTTCAAAATTGTCCCTCTTCTTTTGTTTATAGCGCAATAAATAAAAACCGCAGAGGTGATCGAAATACCACCAAAAGAAAGCTCTATTTGTGGGGAAAAAAATGCAAAAAATTTAATTAAGGTGCAGTGTAACATGACCGCGCAATTGTCATTCAAAGTGCGACAGCGCTGAAAACTGAAAAATGGCTTGGACAGGAAGGGGGTGTAAGTGCCCTGTATTGAGGTGGTTAAAGGAAAATTATACAAAAAAATCTTCGTATAACCCACAGGTGCTTTTTTTTTTTTTACCGCTACTATTCCTTTATTTTGGCTTTTGAAGTTCACAAATGCAGCAATTTAGAAACTGGATAAAAGGTTTAGCACTGGGAAACACTTTTTGAAAGATAGTACATTTTATATACAACTATATAGATCAGACCAAAATGAGGGACAAATGAGGGACAGAGGGACTTTGTTCCAAATCAGGGACAGTCCCTCAAAATCAGGGACAGTTGGGAGTAATGTATATATATCACTACCTATATTCAATTGTACTGAACATTGCTGATCACGATGGGTTGTATTGTGTAGGGGGTCCTTATTATTGTCTCTAACATGATTTTCTTTCTCTCATCCAGACATTAAAAATCATAATTTCTGGAGCTGCAGTGGTCCTTCTCATCATACTGGTGGTTATGATAGTGCTCCTCAAATCAGGTAAGTGGACTTGAAAAGCTTCATCAAATAATGTGCTGGGTTGGCATAATGTCCAGATATTTGTTGCGTCTTTCATTGGTGATAAATTGTTTCTTTTTTGTTTTCAGTAAATTTAAAACCATTGTTTTAAAATTCTATAGGGCTGTATAAGGGCTCCTGTACATTAGGCATACGGACCTACAGAGAAAAATAATACTTGTCTTGTGGCACCCGTGAGCCACAGCTGCAGCGTATTTTTTGCTCATTGAGATGCATTACAGTAAATGCAGTGCGAGGCTATATGCACGTAACCGCCGGCACTTGTGTTTTCACATGAACAGGTTTGGGCATAATGCAAAATTTTATGGAAATGCCATCCAACTAAGAACACTCGCTCCTCCAGACTGACATCCACCCATTGGCCAACTTTTCTCAAGAGTCAGCCCACTGCTTCCATCAGGACTGAGGGCTCCTGAGAGATATACTGAGACTGGGTGCTGTAATGTTTTCAGTTGACCCCTACATCACTAGTTCGGAAATAAGGTATTTAATATTCATAAGAAGGTTTTATTTAAAATGTATTCAGTATGTTGATGGGGGGGGGGGGTGGGGTTTGAAGGAGCCCGGAAAGGCAAACCATAAGCAGGTTAAACTTCTATTTTATTAATTAAAGTGTATATAAAGCCAAAGCTTTTTGGTTTTAAATAGCTTAGGAAAGGTTAGTCAGGTTTTTACTGCTATGAAAAAGTAAATTGATGTTCCAGACCAATGTTAAAAGGTTCAGATACAACTATATTCCATCAAAAATTTGAGTGGAAAGAATAGCCAACATGTTTGTGTGGTACAAGAACACCCGCTTCCTAAGCACTTGAAAACAATGTGAATGGACTAGAAGTGAACTGGAGCTCTAATAGTTCTTCTCCAGTGTAATTACAAGATTGGCCTTGTCAGCAGCTGGTTTGGTTGCCTAACCAGCTGCTGACAAGGCCTGTGCTTGTAATCAAATTGGAAAAGATACTATTAAAGGACCAGTTTACTTCTAGTCCACTCACATTGTTTTTAATCAAGCCCTGATGAAGGGGATTTTTGTGGACCCTGGAAACATGTTGGCTACTCTGTAGATTACCCCCCTGACTTTTATTGGAAAAAGTTGCATTTGTTTTTTTTTTTTTTTTTTTTTGTGTCACGATCAATGGTCAGGCTCAGAGGCCAGTAGTTATCCACAGTAGAGAGGGAGAGAATAGAGAGTCTAAGCACAAACCGGTGTTCACCAGAGCTCCTGATGGTGGAAATGGGTTTAGCTGCATGTTAGTACCAGGTTGCTGTCCTCAGGATCACCCCACCAGGAGGTGAGTAAGCCGGGTCAGGTAGCAGATATAGCAGTTAGGGATCAAGCAGAAGCGTAGTTAGTAAACAAGCCAAAGGTCAACTTCCGGTTCTGGCGCCGCATGGTCTTCACCTCGGCTTCTGCAGCTCGACTTCAAAAACCGGCCTACAAAGCCCGCAAACCCGCCGCATTCACCCGCACCACCTCCACCCGGTCACGAGATGGACCACTTTGTAGAAAAAACCGGCCCGCGAACGGCACAGCCGCAAATCAAGGCCCTGGCTTCGGCCTACACGGAGCCCCTCACAGAAACGAAGCCCAACATGGAGGTAAGGCGCGCTTCAGCCCCCTCCTCCTTACTAGCTGACACTCCAACTCAGCACATAGGGGCCCACGACACAGACCTGATTGCACCGGCTGTGGCAGCTCTTCTCTCCCCAATGATAACAGCCTCTGTAGAGAAAGCTGTCAGCGCAGGCATGCAACAGCTTCAGGCCCAGCTAGGGGAACATGCCTCCAGGCTGAACGAAGCTGAACATCGCATAGCTAATATAGAGGAAGAATTGTACCAGTCACAATCCACAGAGCAGGCCCAAGACAAGCCAAAGGTTGGTAACATGGGGTTGTGGGCTGGGATTAAGCAGAAGCGTAGTCGAGGAGCAAGCCAAAAGTTTGCAACGAGTGGTAGCAGAGATACAGATGGCAGCAGGAGGGACAAGAGCGTGATATTGGCTGGAAAAGAGCACAATAATCTGGCAGACAGGAAGTGCAAAGGCATGGCTTAAATTGGAAATTAATGGGAGGAGCAAAGAATTTAAGGATTAACAGAAACAAGGCACAAGGCAAGATTGTCCAATGGATCAGACAGGGTGCTGTCCAGCATTTCAGTTGGTTCAGCGAGAAGAGACATCGATTCAGACCTGGGTCTTGACACTTAGCAGTGGTGTGATGCTTCAATTTCCATTTTTGTCATATTACTCTACAAGCCCATGGAGATCATCTGGGATGTAGAAGACAGCTGCTTGGGAACCAGACATCAACATTAATACCCATAAGATAACCTCATGGGTCCAGCACTTTTCCAATTTCCATGTTTTTATTGCTGCCTGTGACCCCAAGAGGGAGATTCACCCTCTCTCTGTAATGTGACCAATGTCAATAGGGCTGAGAGTGAGGGAAAATACAACATTTGGCCTCAACAAGAACATAGGGAAAATCTTTCAATAGGAACATAAAATACAAACCTACCTAAAAAGTGTAGAAAATATTTTTTTTTGTGGAAAAGCAGAACAAAACTGATCTGTTTTAATAAACTATAGTAGAATGCAGTAGCAGTACCTAAAACAGCTAATGAGATTTTAGTATTCTGCAGTCAGAGGATATTACTAGTTGGTTGCTCTGGGTCTCTACACAGTGCACTCAACCTGTTCACATTGTCCAGCCTTATGAAATTGTGTCTCTCTTTTTTTCTGATTTATTACACAGAAAAATGAAAGTCGTAACTATCCTTTTAAGACGGTTCTGAAAGCCATGTGTCCTGACTAAGGGGTCATTTAATGCTTCTGATGTCATAGCTGGAACAACACTCACAGCTGAAGGAACATTAGCCAGAGAGTGTGAAGGATTCAATAGAACACAGTGTGCAGGACGGGTCATGTATTACATTTACTATAATGCCGTTGTTTGTTGTGGAAATGTTAAAACACTTCTTTTGGTGAAAAGAGCTTAAAGAAGAACTCTCTGTAGATGTGTCCTATGTTGATACATGTTTTGTAAGCCTAGCTGTGAGGTCAGGCAGGGTACGACCCATGGCCGTCCAACAACGTAGCTAGCTAGGAGATGGCTGCTTGATAACCAGCACTTGTCTCAGTTCCAAGCATTAGCCAGATACAAGTGGTGGCAAGAGGAATACAGAGGAAGGAGAGGCAGATATTCCAGCTATTGTATGGAGGCAGCTGTGGCACCCATGGCTGCAGGAATACCAGAATAGTGATTGCATCTGATAATTTTCCACCTGGTTTAGTAGATTTTTAAACTGTCTTTTGTCCAGCTGTGTGGTGCTTGCAGGGCCACCCATGGTTCAAGTTTCAGCCAATACAGTAAAGTCAGCCAAATCTGTGCCATTTATGGCTAGCTTTACTCAAGTTCAAAGGCAAGCAAGCTCAGAACTCCAGCTGTGGTGAAACTACAAATCCAATGAGGAGACCTAGAGACCCACAGGCATGACTGCCAGAGGCAGGAGCATGATGGCATTATAGCTAGAGTGCTGAAGTTGACTACCCTTAAGCCTCATACACACAATGAGAATATCGGACGAATGATCGTCGTTTTTTTTTTTTTTTCATGCTAGCCTCATATCAAAAATTAAGAGGTTATTATAGATACGAAAATTCGCGTACAACAAAATGCAACTTCGGAAGTGATGTAATGTGTTGTATTTAGGGTTGCACTGATACCTATACCGGTATCGGGGCCGATACTAAGCATTTGCGTGAGTACTCTTATGCCGCATACACACGACCGGACTTTCCGCCAGAAAAGGTCAGACGGAATCATTCCATCGGACATTCCGATCGTGTGTGGGCTTCATCGGACTTTTCTTTTGAAAATTCTGACGGACCTACAAATAGAACATGATTTAAATCTTTCCGACGGAATCAATTCCTATCGGGAAAACCCCTAGTCTGTATGCTATTCCAACGGACCAAAAACAACGCAAGAGCAGCTAATGGCAACTGGCTATTGAACTTCCTTTTTCTAGTCCCGTCGTACGTCATCACGTTCTAAACGACCGGACTTTTGTGTGATCGTGTGTAGGCCTTCATTCCGGTCGTGTCTACACGGCATAAATCGTGCAAATGCTCCAATACCTGAAACTGATACCTTTGTGATGCGATTTGAGCCTATACAAAACAAATGGGTTTAAATCGCACTGCAAAGAATCGCATGTGATTTGAACAGGAATGCGCTGTGATTCCTGTCCGACTCACATGCTATTTCCCCCACCTCTCCTGTGTGAACCCAGGCTTGTCATAGTGACTTCAGCCCGGGTTCACACAGGAGCAATGCAGGAAACCACATGCAATTCTGACAAGAGTAGCACTATATTCCTGTTCAAATTACATGTGATTCTTTGCAGTGCTATTTGAGTGCGTTCTTTTTGTATAGGTTCAAATCGCATCACAAAAGTATCGACAAGTACTTGAGCACAAGTATCAGTACTGGCTGATAAAAAAAATGGTATTGATGCAACCCTAGTTGTATTGTATTGTAATGCACTCTTTAATTTCAGACCATGCATGGTCTTGGTTAGGGATGAGCCGAACACCCCCCTGTTCGGTTCGCACCAGAACATGCGAACAGGCAAAAAATTTGTGTGAACACCGTTAAAGTCTATGGGACATGAACATGAATAATCAAAAGTGCTAATTTTAAAGGCTTATATGCAAGTTATTGTCATAAAAAATGTGTTTGGGGACCTGGGTCCTGCCCCAGGGGACATGTATCAATGCAAAAAAAAGTTTTAAAAACCGCCGTTTTTTCGGGAGCAGTGATTTTAATAATGCTTAAAGTGAAACAATAAAGTGTAATATCCCTTTAAATTTCGTACCTGGGGGGTGTTTATAGTATGCCTGTAAAGGGGTGCATGTTTCCCGTGTTTAGAACAGTCTGACAGCAAAATGACATTTCAAAGGAAAAGTCATTTAAAACTACTCACGGCTATTAATGCATTGCCGGTCCGACAATACACATTGATAAAAACGGCATGGGAATTCCCCACAGGGGAACCCCGAAAGAAAAATTTAAAAAGACGTAGGGGGTCCCCCTAAACTCCATACTAGGCCCTTCAGGGCTGGTATGGATATTAAGAGGAACCCTGTGCCAAAATAAAAAAAAAACGGCGTGGGGTCCCCCCAAAAATCCATACCAGACCCTTATCCGAGCACGCAACCTGGCAGGCCGCAGGAAAAGAGGGGGGGACGAGAGAGCGCCCCCCCCTCCTGAACCGTACCAGGCCACATGCCCTCAACATTGGGAGGGTGCTTTGGGGTTAGCCCTGCAAAACACCTTGTCCCCATGTTGATGAGGACAAGGGCCTCATCCCCACAACCCTGGCCGGTGCTTGTGGGGGTCTGCGGGTGGGGGGCTTATTGGAATCTGGAAGCCCCCTTTAACAAGGGGACCCCCAGATCCCGACCCTCCCCCCTGTGTGAAATGGTAAGGGGGTACCGTACCCCTACCATTTCACTAAAAAAACTGTCAAAAATGTTAAAAATGACAAGAGACAGTTTTTGACAATTCCTTTATTTAAATGCTTCTTCTTTCTTCTATCTTCCTTCATCTTCTTCTAAGAGCTGGGGGAGGAGAAGCAGCAGCACACATAGCTAGAGAACTGGTCATGCTGTGCTCTCCTGCTTAGTGTGGTCGATTTTTAATAGGAAAGCAGAGGGACTAGCAGGAACACCAGGGATTTCACATAAAGAAAGCAATACAAAGAGAACAGGATACTTTCCATACAAGTACATGGTACAATAGGCACATACTAGGAATATGAAGTGTTGGAGTAACAAACGCTTTAGCTAGCCTAAGACAACATGGCAGCTCCCAAATGTCCTTCCTGATAAGGTCCCTTTAAAGCCTCTCCCTCTATCTGCATGGCTGCTGCACATAACTTTTTTTAAATAGCAAAGGTAAGGCCTCATGCACACAGGGCGTTTTTCCTGCCGCATTTAGGAGCATTGGATGTTTTTTCTTACAGCTTAAAAACGCCTCTCCGTGTTATCCTATGTGTCCATCCATACACACATAGGCTATTAGGAGCTGTAAGTGGCATAGGCGTTTTCAAGCTGTAAAAAAAAAAACCCTGGGCGCTCTGGAGCAGCAGCGTTAAAGGGGTTGCAAAGGTTCATGTTTTTTTCACCTTAATGCATCCTGTCAGTGACCGCAATTTTGGCCCGCAAAAGACCGATGAGAGTTTTACATCGGAAAATACAACCGTGTGTATGCTCCATCGTTTTTTTGCTGGCCGAATTCCAGCCAGCAAAAGATAGAGAGCATACTCTCAATTTTTCAGTCTGAAAAAGTTGCTATCCGAAAATGCGATAGTCTGTGGCAATTCCGACGCGCAAAATTCCTACACATGCTCGGAAGCATTGAACTTCATTTTCTTGGCTCCTCATAGTGTTGTACGTCACCGTGTTCTTGACGGTCATAATTTCAGCAAACTTTTGCATGACCGTGTGTATGCAAGGCAAACTTGAGCGGAATCCCATCGGAAAAGCCGTCATATCTTTTTCCGACGAGAAAACCGATCGTGTGTACGCGGCATAAGGCATGTAATGTATTTTTTAGAGCGGGGTTATAGTTTCATTTAGGCCTCATGCACACTGGACGTTAAAATAAAGTTATAAAATTGCCAGTAGCTTTGCAGTGAGTTTTTCAATGTTTTTGCAATAGTGTTTTTTTAGCGTTTTTCTGCGTTAAAGTTTTTTTTAACTTTTTTTTAAATTTTCTTCTTTGACATTTTTCATCCATTGAAAAAAAAAAAAACGCTGGAGAGCCACGTTTTTCAGCATTTATTTAACAGCTGAAAAACTACTCTCAGAATCCACTAGTTTTTTTTGTTTTTTGTTTGTTTTGTCTTTTAAGCCAAAAAACTGCTAACAGCCTATGTGTGCATGGACACATAGGATAACATGATGGGGAGTTTATTGACTGTAGAAAAAAGCGTCTGAAGCCAAAAACAGCTGCTGTAAAAAACGTCCAAAAACATCCAGTGTGCATGAGGCCTTATAGAGAATAAAGAAAAAGAAAAGTTCATTTGGATTTGCAGCAACTGTAATGCCGTGTACACACGGGCGGACTTTTCGGCATCAAAGGTCCAACGGTCTTTCCGACAGACTTTTGAACGATCGGACTTGCCTACACACGATCACACCAAAGTCCGACGGATTCGTACGTGATGACGTACGACCGGACTAAAATAAGGAAGTTGATAGCCAGTAGCCAATAGCTGCCCTAGCGTCGGTTTTCGTCCGTCGGACTAGCATACAGACGAACGGATATTTCGACCGGACTCGAGTCCATCGGAAAGATTTGAAACGTGTTTTAAATCTAAAGTCCGTCTGATTTTCGACCAAAAAAGTCCGCTGCAGGTCCAATGAAGCCCACACACGGTCGGATTGTCCAGATTCGTTCCATCGGACCAGTCTGGTCGAAAAGTCCGCCCGTGTGTACACGGCATAACAACATGTTTTCCTAGATGTGTTGGCGTTTGGTGTCTTCAAAATGCTATAATGTGGTACACAACTCTCAGTATTCAGCCATTTTGATGATGTAGTTATGGCGTCCTATACTATCAGCAATAGAGTATGAGGTTAAAATATATTTTAAAAAAAATCATATACAGTAAAATCTTGGTTTAAGAGCGTTTTGCAAGACTAGCAACATTTTTTAATAAATTTTGACTTGATATACAAGCGATGTCTTGATATACAAGTAGCATCATGCCACAACTGAATATAAAAGAGAGGCGCCTCTAAGTGTAGCAATATGGTTACATTTAATGAAGGTACAACATTTAGCAACATATTGCTACACTTAGAGGCGCCTCTCTTCTCTTTTATATTCTGTAGCTCCTGTTAGATGTTGTTTCTAATCCCCTTGTGGAGGCTGCCATTTGTGGATGGACATTTTATACTTACACAACCTATCACATTGCTATAATGTTTTTATATGGACTATAAACTGAAGGATTTATGAATAAATGGTTGTGGAACTAATCGTTTGAGTTTCCATTATTTATTATGGGGAAATTCGCTATGATATACAAGTGCTTTAGGTTACAAGCATGTTTCTGGAGCAGATTATGCTCACAATCCAAGGTTTTACTGTACAGTATACTGTAAATTTTCTTCATTTATGAGTTACTCAGAAACTTCGTTATTCAGCTACTAGTTGTATAAATGCAAAGTGATTTCTACAGAAAATCTTATACTACACTGATTCAGTTTATATTTATGGTGCATGCATCTACTAGAAAACAAATCATAATGGACGCTTTCTTTGAATCTCAACATATAAAATAGCTTTGAAGAAATCTGCAGATTGGGATTGTTCTGAGAGCCATGGATTAAGACGAGCACTGCTGGAGGGATGTGTGTTTGGCTTCACAAAATATGCTGAGATGGAATAGTTGTTGCAATCTGTGGTCGGAGTAAAGGAACATTCAGATGACAGCAGTTTTGTGAGAGGGCTTTGAGTCTGATTTATGAAAGGGGAAGGGAATGTTCACTTTGTAACCTGGAACAACTCAGGACACATTTGCTGAGATTTGTACTGATCTAAGGGTACTTTCACACTGAGGCGGGCGCTGGTGGTAAAGTGGCGCTATATTTAGCGCCGCTTTACCGTCATTTTAAGAAAAGTTTTAGTGGCGCTATTTAGTTTAAACCGCCCCGTTAGCGGCCGAAAAAGGGTTAAAACCGCCCGCAAAGCGCCGCTGCAGCGGTGCTTTGCTGGCGGGTTTGCAGCGCTGCCCCATTGTTTTCAATTGGAAGGGGTGCTTTAGGAGCGGTAAATACACCACTCCTACAGCTCTCCAAAGATGCGGTTTGCAGGACTTTTTTGACCGCCCTGCAAGCGCACCACTCCAGTGTGAAAACCCTCGGGGCTTTCACATCGGAGTAAATTGAGCAGCTCTTTCAGGGCGCTTTTCAGGCACTTTTTTTAGCGCCTCAGTGTGAAAGCAGCCTAAATGTTGTGTTCAATGTTTGGGTGCAGCAGAGTATTGACTTATATACAGTACATTGTCCTGTTGCTGGGTTGGTTAACCACTTCAGCCCCAGAAGATTTTCCCCCTTAATGACCAGGCCATTTTTTTTGCGATACGGCACTGCGTCGCTTTAACAATTGTGCAGTCGTGCGACACTGTACCCAAACAAAATTATTTTTTTCCCCACAAATGGAGCTTTCTTTTGGTGGTATTTGATCACCTCTGAGGTTTTTTTTTTTTTTTTTTTTTTTTTTTTTTTTAATGCGCTATAAACAAAAAAAGAGCGACAGTTTTGAGATTTTTTTTTTTTTTTTTAATACTTTTTGCTATAATATCCCCCCCCCCCCCCCCCCCAAAAAAAAAAAAAAATTTAAAAAAAGAAATGTCTTCATCAGTTTAGGCTGATATAAATTCTTCTACATATTTTTGGTAAAAAAATTGCAATAAGCGTATATTGATTGGTTTGCACAAAAGTTATAGCATCTACAAAATAGGGGATAGATTTATGGTATTTTTGTTATTTTTTATTTTTTTACTAGTAATGGCAGTGAGCTGCGATTTTTAGCAGGACTGCGACATTGCGGCAGACAGATCGGACACTTTTGACACTTTTTTTTGGGTCCATTGACTATTATACAGTGATCAGTGCTATAAAAATGCACTGATTACTGTGTAAATGTCACTGGTAAGAAAAGGGGTTAACACTAGTGGGCGATCAAGGGGTAAACTGAGTTCCTTCATGTGTTTCTAACTGTGGAGGGGGTGGGACTGACTAGAGGAGGAGACAGATCGCTGTTCCTCATTAGTAGGGACAGCAGATCTGTCTCTCCTCTCCTGTCAGAACAGGGATTTGTGTGTTCACACATCCCCCTTCTGGCTCTCGTGCCCGCGATCGCGGGTGGTCGGCGGACATTGTGGCCACCGGCCACGCGCATCGGATCCCCCGCCGCGCAGCCGGTGCATGCATGCCTGCTATGGCACTTAAAGGTGCCAATGTACACCTGCGGCGATTTGCTGGAACGTGCCGACCTGCCGCAGTATAATGATAGCGGCAGGTCGGCTAGTGGGTAAAGTTGCTTGTATGCCTGTAGGCAGTTTTAACCATAAATCTAGTTACATGATGTTATGCCCAAAGCTGATCATACAGTCATAGATTGTTTTTCAAAATCTAACAGATTTCTCCATCCATACTAAACAGCTCAGATGGACCAGTGCCTGTATCTCATTGGATGCAAGTGCTGTTCAGCCAAGAAGTTTCCACCTGGCTTCTTCGACAAAAGTCAAATGAAAAATTGATTTCTTTTTTTAATCTAAATGTTGCTGACAGGGCTGCCCAAAGAATGAATTTTGGATGCCTCAATACAAATTGTACACAATTCTGGTACTCCACCATGACCAGGTGGTTCTTCAATCCCAGATGTGGTTTTTGCCAAAGGTGGTTTGATCTTTCCATCTGAACCAGGACATTGCTATGCCTTCTTTTCTCTCTGGCCTCAGTCACCGGTAGACAAGGCCCTCCACACGTTTGATGTGGTTTGAGCTATCAAGGTGTATTTTAAAATTGACTGCTGCAGTTCAGTCAAATTCATTTTTCATCCTTCCTGAAAGACCAAGGAAGGGCCAAGCAGCTATCAAGTTGACCATTTCATATTGGATTTCTTATTTCTCAAGCCTATGGCTTGAAAGGAAAAGTTCCATTGTTTCAGGTGATGGTTAATTCTACCTGGAGTGTGGGTGCCTCCTGGACTGTCCATTATCAAGTTTCAGTGACCCAGATCTATAAAGCCGGCCACAGGCGGTTCAGCAGGAACTGGCCAACATTCGAACCATGTATGGGCAGACTGAATGTACCCAGGTACCACCAGCCTGCCAGGTTTTACATGCAATTTTTCATAACTTCTAGCAATAATCATGCTGAGAGAACACAATGGCTCGGTGAGAGGGATTCCCCTGTCAACAAAGGGATTTTCCTGCAACCCGTGGTCCGGCCCAAGGCTGCAACCTGGTCTTTGGTACAAACATTTATGAGATTTTATCAGGAGGATAGAGCCGCTGACCGGGCTGACTTTGATCACAGTGTTTTACAGGCTGTAGACTCATATTTGGCCTGTCAGTGGTGGCTGTGTCTCCCTCCTCCCATGAGCAGTGCTTTAGGACATCCTAATGTGTAAGGAATAATAAGGCTGCCCTAGGACTTCACCTCTTATAAATTACAGGGGCACTTTGGCTAATGAGATTTAATAATTGCCATATTTAATCAGCCACAGAAACTGAGTGACTGTCAATTTTGGAAAGATGAGGCGTCACCCCCAAACGCCAACATTTTGGAGTCTGGACGTTCCTGGTGGCAGCTATGAACTCACTACATGGATGAACGAGAAAGCAGTAGACAAACTGACAGAATGATGGACAATAATAAACAGATCCACCCACCTCTAGTAATTATTGTTTTATTATTTCTGTCATCAAATCATTTTTGGGAAAATCTGAGATCAACGTTTTTCATAATGTTCTCATAATTGCACTAATTACTTGTACAGATTAGCTGTACATTATTTATCAAAATGTCACAACTTGGACAAACTGCAAGTTTCAGCATAGGGAGTAGGCCATACATCATTCACCAGTTGTATGTCTGATAGAGCAAAGTGGAAGCTTGTGTTGCTTATTCATGTTTGCATCTGCCAGGCAAGCATGTTCCCCATTATAGTACATCCTTGTTGGTAAAGTACACCTACAGTATTTAAAGTATTAACCACTTGAGCTTCGGAAGATATACCCCCCTTCATGACCAGGCCATTTTTTGTGATACGCCACTGCGCTACTTTGACAATTGCGCGGTCACGTGGCACTGTACCCAATTACAATTTTTTTGTCCTTTTTCCCACAAATAGAGCTTTCTTTTGGTGGTATTTGATCACCCCTGCGGTTTTTATTTTTTGCGCTATAAACAAAAAAAGACCGACAATTTTGATAAGAAAACAATATTTTTACTTTCTGATATAAAACAGACCCGATACAAAAATGTAAAAAAATCTAATTTCTTTATCAATGTAGGCCAATATGTATTCTGCTACATATTTTTTGAAAAAAAAATCCCAATAATCGTATATGGATTGGTTTGCGCAAAAGTTATAACGTTTACAAACTATGGAATATTTTTATAAATTTATTTTTATTTTTTTACTAGTAATTGAGGTGATCTGATCAGCGACTTATAGTGGGACGGCGATATTGCGGCAGACAAATCGGACACTTTTGACACTTTTTGGGGCCAGTGACACTTATACAGTGATCAGTGCTTGAACAATATGCAGTGTCACTGTACTAATGACACAGGCAGAGAAAGGGGTTAACATCAGGGACGATCAAAGGGTTGAATGTGTGCCTAGCCTGTGCTTGCTCACTGTCGGGGAGGTGCTTTGACTAGGGGAAGGCAAAGATCTGTGCTTGTGCTTTACAGAAACACAGGATCAATACCTTCCCTTCTGACAGAACAACAACCTGATTTGTTTACATAGGCAGATTGTTGTTCTGCCTGTGTAATTGGCAGGTGCCGGTGGACATTGAGTCCTTGGTACCCGTCACTGGGCTCCCACACGTGCGCACCCCAGACCCAGGAGTGTCAGATCACTTGCTAAGTATATGATCTGGCACAGAGCAGCTGCCCTGCTGCAGTGGTTAAAGAGGGCAGTCTGCGAGTGGTTAAAGTGGAATTTCAGCTTAAAGGGTAATTCCACTATCATGGGGAAAAAATTGCCAAATTTTTTTTAAAAATTCATTTTTGGTGAGATACTCTAAAAGGTAAATGACATCTAAATGGAAGCAGACCCTATCACTTTCCTCATTACAACCGCTTAAGTGCAGCAGCTGATTGATATTTATTAGATCACTCCCATTAGGTTCACTTTGCACAAGGACACAGACAAACATCTATTTTTCCGGAATAAAAAAAGGTAGGAATCCGCAGTAAAGTTAGCAAAATCTTTGCAATGTACATAGATCACCTAGAGGGGTGGTGATCAGCGACTTATAGAGTGACCGCGATATTGCGGCGGACACCTGACAGACACTTTTTGGGGACCAGATGTGCAAACTGATAAAATCTGAATCTGTATTCGGCCCCCTTCACACTAGGGCGTTTTTACCATGCTTTCCCAGGGTGAGAAAAGGGCATGAAAACGATTCCCCATTAAATCCTATGTAACTGTTCACACTGAACCTGTGCTGTGCTTTGAAAATTCTGCATGCTGCATTCACAAGCAAACCAAAAATGCACCTTCTATTGTAAGTCAATGGGAATGTATCAAAAGCGCATCAGTGTGAAAGGGTGTAAAGCTGCACAAAAGTGCATAAAAAGCGCATCGGCTTTAAAGGGCCCTTCATCGGTTTTTATTCTAGCAAAAAATGTGAGTGAAACTAATGGCACCTGTGTGAAAGGACCCATAGGACTGGTTTACACAAGATGCTGTTCAGTGCGCTTTTAATCTGCATCAAAAACACATGAACAGTTTTTAACATGAATTCCAATGGCCCTAGTTCACACCAGTGCAGTGTGTTCCAGTGCTGTCAACAAAAGTATTGAATGCACCTGGAACATAGCAAAATGCATTAAAAATGTCCTAGAATGCACATGTCCTTAATTACGATGAAGAAAAAAGGAGGGAAAAAAAAACGCACTGGAACGCATCAAAAACGTGCATGCAGAACTGCATCAGGAACACAGAAATTGTGGTGTGAACCAGCCCTGAAGGCTTTCTGTGACATGATTTATGAATTCCCCCGACGGTGTCCAAATTTAGTACAACTGAACTTTACACGCACATGAACTTTAATGGCATCCCAGTCTTGGAGCTATAACAGCTTCATCTTTTCTGGGAAGGCTGTCCACAAGGTTTAGGAGTGTGTCTATGGGAATGTTTGATCATCCATCCAGAAGCACATTTGTGAGGTCAGGCACTGTTGTAAATGAGAAGGCCTGACTCGCAGTCTTGGCTCTAATTCATCCCAAAGGTGTTGTATCGGATTGAGGTCAGGTCTCTGTGCAGGCCAGTCACGTTCCTCCACCCCAAACTCGCTCATCCAGGTCTTTATGGACCTTGCTTTGTGTACTGGTCCAAATCATTTGGTGGAGGGGGTTATTTCTCAGGGGTTGTGCTTGGCCCCTTAGTTCTAGTGAAGGGAATTCTTAAGGCGTCAGCATACCAAGTCATTTTGGACAGTTTCATGTTCCCAACTTTGAGAACAGTTTAGGGATGTCCCCTTCCTGTTCCAACATAACTGCGCACCAGTGCACAAAGCAAGGTCCATAAAGACATGGATGAGCGAGTTTGGGGTGGAGGAACTTGACTGGCCTGCATACAGTCCTGACTCAAACCGATAGAACAACTTTGGGATGAATTAGAGGGGAGACTGCAAGCCAGGCCTTCTTGTCCAACATCAGTGCCTGACCTCACAAATGCCCTTCTGGAAGAATGGTCAAACATTCCCATAGACACCCTCCTAAACCTTGTGGACAGCCTTCCCAGAAGAGCTGAAGCTGTTATAGCTGCAAAGGGTGGGCCAACTCAATATTGAACCCTACGGACTAAGCCTGGGAGGGCATTAAAGTTCATGTGTGAAAAGGCAGGCGTCCCAATACTTTTAACAATATAGTGTGTGTATATATATATATATATATATATATATATATATATATTCTCTCTCTATCAAAACACAGCTTTCCAGCCTGTTCATAACAAAGAGAACTAAGTAGAATTTTTCTTTGGTGGAAGTTCCAGAAAGGAGCATCTAAAAAGTAAGACGCACTTTTTAAAATATTTTTTTAAGTTTTGCAATGTGAATGAAAAGATGTAACAAATGTAATGTAGGTATTATTCCAATTTACCAGTTTGGCTGAAACAGGGGAAATACCCTTTAAATGTACATGAAAATAAAATAAGATCTTTCTGGAATATGGGGCACTCTCTATCGTAAAGGACTGTAGATAGGTATGAAGGTTATGAAGGACAGTTGGATGCCATTTACAACATTTTCTTACGAGTATCTGCCCTCTCCCCGTCATTACCATTGAAAGGAATATGACTGGAAAGAGAATATGTAGATAGGAAATTCATATGCTGAGCTGAGTATGCCTCATGCTGGCCCAGCAGATTCTTCAGGAAATCTAAATACAGACTGTGGTTGAAGTTTGGGATGTCTGCCAAATGGCACCAGCTGCTAAGCATCTGCAGCTGTCGGTGATTGGGCACACATGTACAGGGCAATCCTGGTAATTGTCTAAAAAGCTTCTCTTCATTTCTGTCTGATCTTTCATTACACACACACACACTAGGCACACTTCATGCTTCACTTCAGAATTTTAAAGTTCAAAGTGGAAAGTTTGCAATAGATGGGTGAATTCATGACTAGGCTACCAAAGAGCCTTTGACCCATTGCATGGCCACCACTCCACCAACCCCTTATGCTATATTAACCACTTAAGAACCGAGGCTCTTTCTGAGATTTGGTGTTTACAAGTTAAAAAACATTTTTTTTGCTAGAAAATTACTTAGAACCCCCAAACATTATATATATATTATTTTTTGTTTTTCCAACACCCTAAAGAATAAAATAGCGGTTGTTGCAATACTTTCTGTCACACCATATTTGCGCAGCAGTCTTATGCCCCGTACACACGGTCGGACTTTGTTCGGACATTCCGACAACAAATCCTAAGATTTTTTCCGACGGATGTTGGCTCAAACTTGTCTTGCATACACACGGTCACACAAAGTTGTCGGAAAATCTGATTGTTCTAAACGCGGTGACGTAAAACACGTACGTCGGGACTGTAAACGGGGCAGTGGCAAATAGCTTTCATCCCTTTATTTATTCTGAGCATGCGTGGCACTTTGTCCGTCGGATTTGTGTACACACGGTTGGAATTTCCGACAACAAGGTCCTATCACACATTTTCCGTCGGAAAATCCGACCGTGTGTACGGGGCATAACCAGCGCACTTTTTTTTGAAAAAATACCCTTTTGAATTAAAAAATAAGACGACAGTAAAGTTAGTCCAATTTTTTTATATATATATTGTGAAAGATAATGTTACGCCAAGTAAATTGATACCCAACATGTCATGCTTCAAAATTGTGCCAGCTTGTGGAATGGCAACAAACTTTAACCCTTAAAAATCTCCATAGGCAATGTTTAAAAAATTCTACAGGTTGCATGTTTTTTTTCTTATTTATTTTACCTTTTATTTTTTATTTTTACATTTATTCTTTAAAAGAAAAAAATGTGTCACTTTTTTATTCCTATTACAAGGAATGTAAACATCCCTTGTAATAGAAAAAAAGCATGACAGGACCTCTTAAATATGAGATCTGGGGTCAAAAAGACCTCAGATCTCATATTTACACAAAAATGCAATTACAAAAAAAAAAATAATTAAATATCATTTGAAAAAGAAAAAAGATGCCCCTTTAAAAGCTTTGGGCGGAAGTGACATTTTGACATCTTCTGCAACCTGCAATGATATGGAGATGGGTGGGCCATCTTCCCCTCACTCGTCTCCATACCAAGCCAGGGAGCAGGCCCTATCGCCTCCACCGCTACCGACGGCAGAGGGCTCCGGAGCGAGGCGGGAGGGGGGCCCTCTCCCGCCACCGATAAAAGGGATCTCACGTCGAATCCGCCACAGGCGCTACTTTTATCTGAAAGCGGACCGCCCGCTGAAGAAGAGGATACCGGGGTTATGGCAGCTAGCTGCTGCCATAACAACGATAGTCCTCTTCAAAGTAGCGACGTAAAACAACGGCGGGCGGTCCGTAAGTGGTTAATCAAATGTGACACCAACTGGAGTTTAATGGCCATAGCAGCCTTTTTATTAACCAAATACAACAATACATATTAGCATATTCACATATTAACACATAAAACATCAGACAGCATTCCAGAGGCCCCCAAGGTCCTTGTGGGCATACATTCCTAGTACCTGCGAAACCATCATATTTTTCTTTCAATAAGTTTTTATTGAAAATATGATTAAACATAACAGTCATAGTTTTTTCCGCATAGAAATATTTGAACATACAGTACATGGCAAGGAAGATATATGTAGCAGGATAAAAACAGAGGCTTGGCGTTTTGCCTTGAGGCTATCAAGGAAAAAAGTAAAATAAAAATACAAATAGAAATATAGGTTTTAAGGAACTTCTTTTACATCAACTCTAAATTGCTTGTAAATAGTGAGAACTCTAATCTAGATTAAATGTAACAGTAAACTTGGTCAACCGGTTTGAGATTAAAGCATCATTGAGCCTTGCTTATGCATAGTGGCACAGTGGTGTAGTGGGTAGCACTTTCACCTAGCAGTAAGAAGGAATCCCAACCATGACACTACCTGCCTGGAGTTTGCATGTTCTCCCTGTGCCTGCGTGGGTTTCCTCCGGGTACTCCGGTTTCCTCCCATACTCCAAAGACATGCTGGTAGGTTAATTGGATCCTGTCTAAATTGTCCCTAGTATGTATGAATGTAAGTTAGGGACCTTAGATTGTAAGCTCCTTGAGGGTAGAGACTGATGTGAATGTACAATGTATATGTAAAGCGCTGCGTAAATTGACGACACTATATAAGTAACTGAAATAATAATAATGTGTTCCATGTAGGAGAGACCTCTGTAAGATTGGTCCTTGCTCTTATGGTCAAAAGCGGAGCCTAAAATGCACTACTAGGGAGTGCGTCAAAGAATTTTTAATACAGAAAGAAGTAAGAAAAGACGAAAGTATTCAGGTGAGCCAGCCTTCAGGGAGCCCTCTCCATTTTTACATGATGCAGATTTTTATCCTGGAATACCTATATATGTCGCCCAGGGTTTCCAGGTCAGCTCGAACCTAGCTACGGTATCTTTCAGGGAACTAACCATTTTCTCTTGGGCTATTATCCAGGAAATTTTCCTTTTAGCTGCCAAAAAGAAAACCTTTGGTTGTTTCCATGCTTTTGCTATGGATAATTTTGCCCCCAAAAATATGAAAAAGATTAAATGTCGGGTAACTCTATTGGTGTCGGGTAGGTAGACATTGAGCAATGCCATTGAGGGGTCCTTAGGGATGTGACAGCTTGTTACCTTGCGGATCATGTGAAAAATTATATTCCAGAACCCTCAGATTTTCGGGCCTTCCCACCAGATGTGGAGCATGGACCCTGGAGAATCACATCCTCTAAAGTAAAGGGGGGGAGAAGGGAACATTTTAGCCAGCCTCTTCGGGACTAGATACCATCAGGTCAGTGGCGGTGCATTCATAAGGGTGCACAGGCGCCGCCCCCTCTCTCCTGCCACCCCCTCTATCACCAATAGATAGATTCATGCATTGCATAGATCTATCTAAGGTATTTTTTTGAAGCACCTGATTAGGCGTCAAAAAAGGTAAACTGCGAGCGCCATGGCGCTCGCAGTTCACTCAGCTGTGTTAGGAAAGCGAATGAATATTCGCTTCCCTAACACTGAACCGCCTATCCGCCAATTAGGTGCTTGGGGCTGAAAGGACAGGCGTCCAATCATAGCAGAGGATGGGAAGATAGGACAGGAGAAGACATCGAGGAGCATGTAGGACACCCGCTGCCCCACCGAGACAGGGTAAGTGCCAGGCAGACTAAGGACGGGGGGGCACAGTGGGAGCATTTGATGGGGCACAGTGGGAGCATTTGATGGGGCACAGTGACTGCGTTTGATGGGCACAGTGGGAAAAATTTGATGGGCACAGTGGGAGAAATTTGATGGGCACAGTGGCTGCGTTTGATGGCACAGTGGGAGAAATTTGATGGGCACAGTGGCTGCGTTTGATGGCACAGTGGTTGTGTTTAATGGCACAGTGGTGGCAATTGATGGGCACAGTGGCTGCGTTTGATGGTACAGTGAGGCTGCAATTGATGGGGCTTTTTTTCAGAATTTTTCAGTTTGTTTGCGCCCCCCCAAAAATTTTGAGTACCAGCCATCACTGCACCTGGTGACTACCTTTAGATTAGCTTCAATTAGTGCTGTATTGTGTATGCCTTTGTAGGCCCGAAAGAAATTTTTATGCCATGTTTCTACGTTCCATCTGACCTGGGGTTCGCTGCCCCAAGCATGCATGTAAGGTAATATAGTGTTGTCTGATGTAAGTGACAGGTAGATAGCTGAGATACCCCTCCATCTCTGCTCTGTGGTCTGGCCACACCATTAGTGATAGCCTGTCAATCTTGGGGGGTTCAGGTTTATTCTTCCATATGGAATGAAGGAAGTGGGGCATTTGAAAGAATCTATACAGCTCCGTTTCAGGCATTTCCAATTTATTTTTAGAGTGAGATTGGGCCCATGGGAGTTAGGTAGTGTCCAATGCAGTATAACCCTTTTATCTAACCACCATTTGAAGGCTTTAATGTTCATTCCCGATGTGAATCTGGGGTTATGAAAAATAGGCGCTAATGGTTGCATATCCGAAGTCAGTGAGGTGTGGCCTTTCAGGCCATCCCAAAGGGATATAGAGTGTGAGAGCACTGGTGACCTAATGGGTGGGTGATCTCTTGGCAGGCACTATAGGAGGACGTGTGTGTCGGGACCGCTTGCCGCTCTATATGCACCCAATCGGGTTTCTCCAGGTGCGAGTAGATGACCGACAATTGTCCCAAACGTGCCGCTTGGTAATACCAAATTAAGTTAGAGACCCCTAGTCCTCCTTGTGTTCTAGGTCTAAACAAAGTTTGTTGTGTGAGATGATATCCTGAGGTTCCCCAGATAAATTTTAAAATTTTGCTTTGAAATGTCCTTAGGTGATCTTTCCTTCGAGGGATTAGGAGGGATCTGAATAGCTAGAGTAATTTGGGAAGTAACGTCACTTTGACCGCGTTTACCCTCCCCAGCCAAGACAGTTCATGTAACGCCCAGCCTTTGAGATCCTCTTCCAGCTTTTTATACACTGGGGGAAAGTTAAGAATTATGGGGAAAAAAAAGCTAGCTACAATAAAGTTGTAAAGTGATATGAGAACTATAAAGCTGCCAACACTCGAACATACAAGGTTCAGAGTGGATATAAAAGTGACAGTGTGGTGCTAAAAAACAAAAACTGTGTAGGTGTGTACCCTGAGTGTGGTAATACTAAACAAAATATATTGTGCAGGTCACCATAGTAAGTCAAACAAGTGAATGAACTGTGTTCAATGCAGTGAGTCTATATAACTAAAATAAAGTCCACAAAAATTGTGACAACGTGAATTCCTCCAGTGAAGCTGTCTTCTATCACACGGGAATGATGAATTGCTTATCAGAAGTTATTTTTTAAAACAGATTTCGGAAAAGAATGAATACTCTTACCGACTGTATTGAACCCTAAGTGTTGGGGACGGTCGGTAAGAGTATTCATTCTTTTCCGAAATCTGTTTTTGAAAAATCACTTCAGATAAGCAATTTATCATCATGATCTTTAACTCATTGTTAATTAGGGAGATGGGTCTGTAGTTTCCTACCTCTCCATGGTCTTTGTTTGGTTTGGGAATCACGGAGCGAAACCACCGTTTTTAGGCCTCCAGTGGCAGAAAGCACCGGCTCAGACTAACCCAACATTGCAGGTACCACCAACCAGAATAATGGGAGCCGTACCTGAGACGGGTCCCTAAAAATGTACCCTTTGCCCCTAATTATCACCATCCAAGGACCTCGTGCCTCAGCTCCAAAACCTGTAAGAAAACAGAAAACCAAAACAAATACAATAACCCAGTAACCCAATAACTCTTAGGGAGGGAGGGTGGGAAGATGTCCCATCTGATCTCTCTTCCGACTGAGCCCCTCCCAGACCCTTACCACATACCAACACTTGAAGCCACTCCTGCTCCCCTCTTACACCAATCAGGTGATTTCCCACACTTTTATGCCCCACCTATTATTTACTCCAACTCGTCTCAAACCCCTTCTGACCCAGTCATGTTGGGCCTCTGGCTAGTCTTTGCCTCTACTCCAGGCCTCTCTTGACTAGGGTGCCAAAGAGGCTTTGATCCATTGCCTGGCCACCACTCCACCAACACCTTATGCTATATTAACCAAACGTGACACCAACTGGAATTTAATGGCCATAGCAGCCTTTTTATAACATAACATATTAGCATATTCACATATTAACACATTGACACATAAAACATCAGACAGTATTCCAGAGGCCCCTGAGGTCTTTGTGGAAACACACTCCAAGTACCTGCGAAACCACAGTTTTTAGGCCCCCGGCCGCAGAAAGCACCGGCTCGGAGACAAACCCAACAATGCAGGTACCACCAGCCAGAATAATGGGAGCCGTACCTGAGACGGGTCTCTACAAATTTACCTTTTGCCCCTAATTATCACCATCCAAGGACCTCGTGCCCTGCCACCAACGCACAAACATGACACCTTTATATTTGTGCACCCCTCCACACCCGCAGGACCCTCTGAAGGCCATCCTGCAGACCCAGGCACCACATGTCAATCCCAATAGCACTGAGATTCACCCCATTACCCCTCAAATACTGCCAAGGTTCCTGTTCCATGTCCACATGCCGAACAACAAGTCCCCCATTTCTCACGACCAAGCGAGACACTTCCATTTTGACCTTAATCCTTGCCTTATCTAAACAACCAAACGTGCCATGCGCCACTGAGTGCAAGCCACCATATCAGACCAAACAAAAAATAAATCCGGATAAAAAGAACCTAAATGTAAAAATCAAACTTAATGTACTGGATAAATTCCTTCATAGAACATAAACCAAGATCATTCCCACCAGCATGTACTAACAATATGTCGAGCCCGGTCCAGCCGAGCAAACCGGTGAACTTCAGGCATGACTCGGCTCCAAGACATGCCAGGCACACCGATCCAGTGCACTGTAGCCACCTACCAGGGGAACCCCAACTGACGAGCATTCGGCCTTACATCGGCCCTCTTTGCTCCCCAGGCGACATACAAATGCCCCAAAATCCAGATCAGACAAGGGCCGCCTCTGTAAGAAAACACAACATAGCAGCAACATAACATAGGAGCCTGGTCAACCACAATATAAATTACAAATACAACAGGCAATACAGAAGTTTTTACTCAGACAATCACACCCCCACATGCAATCATAACAGGTGAGGATGGACGTACAGATTCCCAACGGCCGATGCGTCTGACAACACTATCATTGAGACCCCACCTGGCCACCTCCGTCGCCCCAATTCGAAAAGAATGAGACGCATAATCAGTGGGCCTGAGGCCCAGCTGCCATAAGCACCTGTGGAACACCGCCACAAACTGGAAACGGGACAACGCACAACCATCTCCATGCCGCAAAAGAGGGCCATCCCGCAACAACAAAAACTGAGATAGCATCCCTACTGGGCACACCCCCGAACCGGGAATAGGGAACAACTGCACTCTTGACCCCCCGGTCAACCTGGTCAGTCTTGGAGCGCCGAATCCAGATGACCACAGCCGTGGCAGAACACTGAACATCCGCAAACAGCAAACCATTAGCCGTCTGCGTAGAAGTGCAGACTAGCTCGCCGATGCGCAATGCCCCAAAAATGCCAAAACAAACGCAGCCTGAAACAAGGCCACCTTGTATGCAGAAAAACAAATAGCTGGAAGCACCTGCTCTAACGAACTGAGCAAATCAAAAGACACTGCCATCCGCCAGTCTGCAACGCCTCCTGTACCCTCACATGGCCTGCCGTACCAAAAAATCCTTAGTATGATCACAACGACCCAGTAATTTAAACAGGAATGCCAAACTCTCCAACTTTCTATTCAAGGAAGACACTGACACCCGACCCGATCAAATAGAAAAACCCCTCTGAAAACCCCCCTTAAAGTAGGAGAGCTGCCCATCTATCCGAATACCTACTAAGAAAGGGCAGCATCCTTGCCACTTTCACCGGAGTCTTCCCTTTTTCCAACAGACTCGCCTGGCCTTCCCTTACTTTTGTAGAAGCAACGAGCGACTGAATGCGAGCCCGAGCACTCATGCTTAAAATGACAGGAGGATCCAAATTTACAGGTGCCCTTGTTGAACTGCCAGCAATACCCCTTTCTTTTATTGGCCGAAAGTCCAGAGGCGGCAGGACTGCCGGCCCCGGACTGAAACGGTGTGCTGACCCGTGCTGAAGTCATCGGCTTCATCCAAAGACCTATGTCTTTGTGATCCCAGTGCAAGGAAGGCCAAACTGCCTTGCGCTGGCAAAAATGCTCATCGTACCTCAACCAGGCTGTACCGCAGTACGTCTCGCCGATGGCATCCAAGTAACAAAACAAAGCGGAGCAATGCTCCAGAGCCTTTCCCCCATGACACTGACCAGAATCGCAAAAGCTTGCAGCCAGTTCGAAAATGTCAGCGGAATCAAGCGATACCTACGCTTCTCCTCCTTCTTGGTCTCGTCTGGATTTACCTTGTCGAGGTTAAATTTCTCCCAGGGATGCAAGGAAAAAATCTCGACATACTCACCCCTACCAATCTTCTCCCTAACTTCGGGCTTAAGATGTGCCCCCAGCGGTCCCTCGAAGCACACATACACCTCGCACTTCACCTAATCCGCTAATCGCACGCCATCCACCTCCTTAACCGCATCCTTATCCCTGCCTTTCAGATCAGATTTTTCACACTCGACCGCCGCAGTCGGTGACATAGAATTTCCTGTCCCAGCAGCCCTGGCAGTCCCCAGTGCCGCAGTAACAGGCTGGAGAACAGAGGGACCCCAGGCGTCTGACCACTGGACCCCGCCACCGCCCCCCGACACTAACAGGAAGGGAGGGACCCCCAGACACTCACGCCAAAGTAGGCGCGCCAGGCACTGTGGACCTCTCCAAGCACTGGATAAGCTGCCGTAAACCCCCAACAATGTCCCCAAGGCTGTCACATCCCCCCAGGCAATGCAGCACCAGCAACCCCCAAACTGCTGTCCACCGCCAGCTGTCCACCGTGATTGGACGCCTATCAGGCGTCCAATCATAGCAGAGGACAGGAGAAGTCATCGAGGAGATGTCCCATCACCACTGAGACAGGGTAAGTACAGATGGCAGGCAGGGGGCACACTGGCAGCATTTGATATGGAACAGTGGTTCTATAATTCATGCCCCCACCCCATCCCCACTGTAACACATATTACACTATAGGCAGTACTGTAATGGTTCCCCTTTGTAATGCATGCTAGGCTATAGGCAGGACTCTGACAGGTCCACTTTGCAATGCATGCTACACTATGGCAAAACTTTAAGGGGGTCCCCTTGTAATCAATGCTAAGCATCACCCATCCCTCTCCACAATGTATCCACGTCCACACCCAGCATCATCCATCCATCCCTCCAGTATCCACGCCCAGCATCATCCATTTATTCATCCATCCATCCCTCCAGTATCCACATCCACGCCCAGCATAATCCATCCATTCATTCATCCATCCATCCATCCCTCCAGTATCCACATCCACGCCCAGCATCATCCATCCATCCCTCCAGTCTCCACAATGTATCCACATACACGCTCAGCATCACTCATCCATCCATTCCTTCAGTCTCCACAATGTGGGCGGATTCGGTGGGGCGGTCAGTGGGCAGGCCCTGGGGAATGTTGGTGGTCTGGCCCTAGGGGGCCCAGGCCTAAAGCTGTGTAGGGGGCCCCAAAATTTCTGATGGCTGCCCTGTGTACAAATATGAGCGAAAAGCTGCTGCCAGCACTCTATAGCTTATCCATAGCTATTATGGTGAATGTGAATATAAAGTGAAATAGTTCTGCGCTGCCAAATAAAACGCAAAATGCTGTGTATATCCTGCAAGGTCAACAAAATATTTAAAATAATTAAATACAGAGATGTGCAAATCCGCAAACTTATGTATCCTGCAAATCTAGCAGAAATGAATGACGCATATACAACTTCAAATAAATGCACAGTGTGCAAATCCACAAGGAGAAAAAAGATTATTAAAAATATGCTATTGTGCCTATTAAAATAGTTACAAATAGCACAGTATGGTGTAAAATAGTTACAAATAGCACAGTATGGTGTTCAGAGTGATGAATATTAACTTAAACGTTGAGTGACTATTCCAACTGGAAGAGACTGTCCTTTTCATATTAATGGGACATCCCTTCACTATCAACTGTGAATGTCCGTAAAGTATTATTATTTAGGGTACTTATTAGACTTGTGCACAACAGAAAATTTTGTTTAGTTTCAGTTCGTTGTCATTCGTTAAATACATAATTTCATTCTGTTATATTCATTAGGTTATGTTAATGCCTTTTCGGATAATTCGTTATTTCTGTAGATATCGATAGTTTCGATATTCGTTATACTGAATCTCTAATCATGTCGAATTCATTAGTTATATACCCTATAATTTCGTTCGTATTTGTTGAAACTCGATATTTATGTATGTATGTATATATATATATATATATATATATATATATATATATATATATATATATATATATATATATATATATATATATATATATATATATATATATATATATATATATATATATATTCATGATAATGATTCGTAGTTTGGAAAGTCGTTTGTTTACTGAATCACACACAATGACAATATCTCTTCTCCTGTGCTAAAATACAATACAACACCCTTCTCACTCAGTTCTTAGGAATGCACTTTGCCAGTAATCCAACCTCCAGGACAAAATTACTCAGCTGATTGGACTGTAATGCCCTGTACACACGATCGGACATTGATCTGACATTCCGACAACAAAATCCATGGATTTTTTCTGACAGATGTTGGCTCAAACTTGTTTTGCACACACACGGTCGCACAAAGTTGTCGGAAAATCCAATCGTTCTGAACTCGGTGATGTAAAACACGTACGTCAGGACTATAAACGGGGTAGTAGCCAATACCTTTCGTCTCTTAATTTATTGTGAGCATGCGTGGCACTTTGTGCGTCGGAATTGTCCACACATGGTCGGAATTTACGCGAACGGATTTTGTTGTCGGAGAATTTTATAGCCTGCTCTCAAACTTTGTGTCAGAAATTCCGATGGAAAAAGTCTGATGGAGCCCACACACGATCAGAATTTCCGACAACAAGCTCCGATTGCACATATTCGATCGGAAAGTCCAACCGCGTGTACAGGGCATAAGATTTACTTTGAGTTGACCTCTTGTTTCATTAGATCTTTAACGAATTACAAAATCATGTCGAATTCATTCATTATATCCGCTAAAATTTCTTTCGTATTAGTTGAAATTCATTATTTTTTAATTCGGACATTCGAATGCACCTGAATGTCCGAAAGATGCAAAATTCAGCCGAATTTCAATTCGTTACGAAACAAATTGCACAAGCTTAGTACTTGTATAGCGCCATCAATTTATACGCTTTACATATACATTTTACATTCACATCAGTTCCTACCCTCAAAGAGCTTACAATCTAAGGTCCCTAACTCACATTCATCTACTAGGGCCAATTTAGACAGAAGCCAATTAACCTACCAGCATGTCTTTGGAGTGTGGGAGGAAACCGGAGTACCCACAGGAAACCCACACAGATACAGGGAGAACATGCAAACTCCAGGCAGGTAGTGTCATGGTTGGGATTTGAACCAGCGACCCTTTTTACTGGTAGGCGAGAGTGCTACCCACTACACCACTGTGCCACCCATAGATGTGTAATCTTCCCTTTTTCACCATGGTTTCTCCTCTGTGCTCACTAGCCTCTAAATTAGTGAGGTCAGGGACTGATGAGAAGACCTGCCATTCATCCCAAAGATGATCAGTAGAGTTCAAGCGGAAGTAAACCCATCCATAAAACAGTTTCATTTCCGGCATGTGCCGGAAATGTAACACTCCCATTGGTTGTGCTCTAGGACTATACTTTTCAGGGATCATTTCTGTAGGAGTCTAAGGCAGAAATGTGCTCTAAAGTGTCCAAACTCACCTTCCACAATGATGAATTTTAGTGTTCTTGTTTCACTAGGACTCCTGTTGGCAGTGCTGCTCTATGCAGGTACTGCCACCATTTGTTGACTTGGTCATCTTTCTAGATGGGAAGATGGCAGGAGGGAGGTCATTCAGAGTGTTTTAAAATTTTGCGGAACATATTACAGAAGGCAGTATTGGGGGCATTAGTGGTAGGTTGACAAAAGCACAAAAACCCAAGGTAAGTATAGTAGCAAGTCCTAGTTGCAATCTCAGAACACACAATACAAAGATAATATACGTCTAAACTACGTGGCATGTTCACCAATGCCAGAAGCCTGGTGGACAAGATGGGTGAACTAGAGATACTGGATTTGGATTTTGTGGGCATTTCAGAGACCTGGTTCAACATCTCCTATCACAATTTGGATTAGCAGCAAGAATAGGAAGTGTTATCATAATGGGGGATTTTAATTATCCAGACATAGACTGGGTGGAGGGAACCATGCATTCCTCTAAGGCTCACCAGTTCCTTAATGTCTTGCAGGACAATTTTATGGGTGAGATGGTAGACGCACCAACTAGAAATAAAGCATTACTGGATCTATTGATTACCAACAATAAAGACCTGATCATGGATGTGAAAATATGGGGCAATTTAGGTAACAGCGATCACAGGTCAATTAGTTTCAGTATAAATCACACAAATAGGAAACATAAAGAGAATACAAAAACACTGATTTTCAAAAGAGCCAACTTCCCTAAACTATGAACCTTGCTAGAAGGCATAAATTGGGATAAAATCTTAGGAACAAAGAACATGGAGGAGAGATGGGTTTGCTTTAAGCGCATATTAAATAAGGGCATTAACCAATGCATCCCATTGGGTAATAAATTTAAAAGAGCGAACAAAAGTCCTGAATGGCTTAACTCCAATGTAAAAATGCATATAAAAGCAAAGGAGAAGGCCTTCAAAAAATACAAGGTTGAGGGATCATCATCAGCATTCAGACTTTATAAAGAATGCAACAAGAAATGTAAGGGTGAAATAAGGACGGCGAAGATAGAACATGAAAGACACATAGCGGAGGAGATCAAATAAAATCCCAAGAAATTCTTTAAGTATGTAAACAGTAAAAAAGGACAGACCATATTGGCCCCATAAAGAATGAGGAAGGACATCTGGTTACAAAGGATGGGGAGATGGTGAAGGTATTGAATTTATTCTTCTCCTCAGTTTTCATGAGGGAATCGGGGGGGCTTCAGTAACCAAAACTGCAGTGTTTATCCTCATGACACAACACAGGAAGCACCTCCATGGTTAACAGAGGACAGAATTAAAATTAGACTTGAGAAACTTAACTTTTTTGTAATTCCTTTATTTTCCAAATAAGATGTTACAGTTCAGTGGACAAAAAGCACAAGACAGCATAAATATAGTAAAAACAAATATAGAAACAAGTCATTTAGAGGGTTAGATGCCATAACAGTAGTGTAGAACAACATTTCACTTGATCATACAATCTGCAAACCATACATAAGAAATGGGTCATGTGAAAGAGCTGTCCATATGCCAAACCGGGGAAGTTTCCTGAGAGTGACCCTATTTACTCATTTAGACTGTATAACTATCACGGCCAGACAGTGAATGAAATATTCTCCACTGGTTAGGGGTGATGCCCCCTAGGGGACCAGCGGAGTCCAGTTGTGGGATACAACCAAAATGTAATGCAAACCATGATATTCATCATATCTGACTAAACCTTCCCAGAACTGGAGAATCGTGGAAGTAGACAAAGAAAGTGGTGGGGGGGAAGAATTCCAGCGGAAGGGAGAATTGGAGAGAGAAGGGGGGGGGAAAGGGAAGAGGGGTATAGAACAGTAAGGTTTAAAAGGAAGGATGCATGTAGGGGGTAAAAGGAGGGAAGGAACGGTGGCGGAGCCCCCCGACCAGGCGGCGACCCCAATCCAGGAGTCACTCAGTCTGTGCCACCTCACGTAGGTATGCCTCAGAATAAATAAAGTGTTGCCAAGGACGCCATGTTTCCCGAAAGGCCTCCTCCCTGCCGTACAGAGTGGCAATGAGATCTTCCATGTCTCGCAATTCATTGACTTTGGCATACCACTGAGATTTCGTTGGTGGGGTCTCCGATCTTCAAGACAAGGGTATGCATGCCTTGGCTGCATTCAATAGCTGAATAGTAAGGGAGGCTTTATATTTCTTGATTGGTCGTCTAGAGAGGTGCAGCAGGCATGCCCCCGGATCCCCCTCCACAGTAACATCGGTCAGGTGTCTGATCGTACGTGCCACCTCCAGCCAATAGGGTTTAATTTTGGGACAGTCCCAGAAAATGTGGAACATTGTTCCCTCTCCCACCCCACAGCGCCAGCAGAGACTAGGAACCTGCGGAAAAAACCGATGCAGAGTGGAGGGCACTCTGTACCAACGAGTCACAATTTTATAACAGGTCTCTTGGACTCTGGTGGCCAAGGAAGATTTCTGAGCGAAATGTAAAATCTTTTCCCTCTGTGACTCATCAAAGCGAACTCCCAAGTCTTCCTCCCATTTAGAGAGGAAGGGGGGGATAAACCCCTCGACCGGGGAGATCAAAGAGGAATAGATTAAGGACAGGGAGTGGCGGGTTGATTCTCTGCAGTGGCATATTTGTTCCAGCTCAGTAAGCGGACGCGAGATGCCCAGAGTCCGTGAACATCGGCGTAAGTAGTTACGCAGTTGGAGTCCCCTCAAAAATCCAATGTTGGGTTATAGGCCTCCAACCCAGCAGCTGAAGTGAGTTGGTCATTCGGTCCGAGAAAGTCGTGGAGGTGGGGCCACCTCCCCCCTGCCGAGAGGAACTTAACAGATGGCTTGCACCTGAGGGTACTTGGGGAACTCAGTCAAGTGATTGCCAGACCATTGTTCCTAATTTTTACAGACAGTCTACTGACTGGAATGTTACCAGCTGATTTGAAGAAAAACCAATGTAGCACCAATATTTAAAAAGGACCCAAAATACATCCCTGGGAATTACAGGCCAGTTAGCCTAAAATCAATAGTATGTAAACTCTTGGAGGGGATGATAAAGGACTATATACAAGATTTTAGTAATGAGAACTGTATCATTAGCAGTAATCAGCATGGATTCATGAAGAATGGCTCTTGCCAAACCAATTTACTAACCTTCTATGAGGAAGTGAGTTGCCAGCTAGATAAAGGAAGGCCCGTAGACGTGGTGTATCTGGATTTTGCAAAAGCATTTGACACAGTTCCCCATAAACTTTTACTGTACAAAATAAGGTCGGTTGGCATGGACCATAGGGTGAGTTCATGGATTGAAAACTGGCTACAAGGGCGAGTTCAGAGGGTGGTGATAAATGGGGAGTACTCGGAATGGTCAGGGGTGGGTAGTGGGGTCCCCCTAGGGTTCTGTGCTGGGACCAATCCTGTTTAATTTGTTCATAAACAACCTGGAGGATGGGGTAAACAGTTCAATCTCTGTATTTGCAGACGATACTAAGCTAAGCAGGGCAATAACTTCTCCGCAGGTGGCATGTGGAAACCTTGCAAAAAGATCTGAACAAATTAATGGGGTGGGCAACTACATGGCAAATGAAGTTTAATGTAGAAAAATGTAAAATAATGCATTTGGGTGGCAAAAATATGAATGCAATCTATACACTGGGGGGAGAACCTCTGGGGGAATCTAGGATGGAAAAGGACCTGGGGGTCCTAGTAGATGATAGGCTCAGCAATGGCATGCAATGCCAAGCTGCTGCTAACAAAGCAAACAGAATATTTGCTTGCAATAAAAAGGGGATCAACTCCAGAGATAAAACGATAAATCTCCCGCTCTACAAAACTCTGGTCCGGCCGCACCTAGAGTATGCTGTCAAGTACAAGTACAAAGAAGGGCAACAAAGCTAATAAAGGGTCTGGAGGACATTAGTTATGAAAGGTTGCGAGCACTGAACTTATTCTCCCTGGAGAAGAGACGCTTGAGAGGGGATATGATTTCAATTTACAAATACCGTACTGGTGACCCCACAATAGGAATAAAACTTTTTCGCAAAAGAGAGTTTAACAAGACTCGTGGCCACTAATTAATTAAAATTAGAAGAAAAGAGGTTTAACCTTAAACTACATAGAGGGTCCTTTACTGTAAGAGCAGCAAGGATGTGGAATTCCCTTCCACAGGCGGTGGTCTCAGCAGGGGGGGGGGGCATTGATAGTTTCAAGAAAGATAAGCACCTGAATGACCACAACATACAGGGATGTACAATGTAATACTGACATATAATCGCACAGATAGGTTGGACTTGATGGACTTGTCTTTTTTCAACCTCACCTACTATGTAACTATGTAACCAAACTGTCAAACATCCAATGGCTGGTGCCATAACTGATCACATGTGCAGCATCATGGCAGTTGTAGATTAAACAGGTGGCAGCTTCCTTGGCTGAAAACAATAGGGAGGTTTACTTACACTTTAAAGCCCCACTCTGGGCTACTGTTAAATTTTCTCAGGAATAGAGTAAAATACTTTGCTTATGCTTTACTTATGCAAGCTTCCTGCTGTCTGTGCGGCCCGTTCCCCAAAGCCACTGACCAGCCAGTCACACCTCTCTGATACCATCATGTACAATATAGGACCTAAAGTCCTGCATTTTATGGGAGGACAGCAAGGGTCCATCTACATTCCCAAAGCATTGAACAGCAGAGGGAATGAGAGGAATAAGATACATTTCCACCAAATGAGCATTTAACTCATGCAATGCAGGGTGGTCCCCACTGCATGGCAGTCCGGTGTTGGGCTTAAAGGTCAGGGCTCACTGCAGACCACTCAAGTTCCCCCACATCAAACTCATCAATCCAAATCTTAATAAAACTGGCTACATATGTTTGGCCTTATTATATAGGTGTGATGGTCAGGTTTCTATATATTGTTTGGCCGTATATTGTAACAACACATTCTGAGTTCCCTGTGACATCGCTTCCTTTATTTCTGTATTTGAAAAAATACCTAACATAACTATTATTAAGTTCATTATGTTAGTTATAATAGTTACATTATATGTGATGAGGGAATCAGCTTCTCAGAGTTTCCTGTGCAATGAAAAGTGAATTCCAGGCAAACAGCTAAATACAGAGTTAAAATACATATAAATCAAATGTTTTATAGTGCAGACACTTCTGCTAGACAGAACAGCCCTGTAGGTGACCACTGTTTTCCGCATGCATTTAAGCAATGCAGCTTGGTCATCAACTTGCCCCCAGTCTGTGGAATTACACCTTTAAATGGACTTAAATGAACACATATTCTAGGGAATTCATACAGGGTGTCGTAGACACTCATTAGAAATCTGTCTCCTGTACACATGACAAATGGCACAACATGTGACAGAATCATGCACATGTCGGCAAGGTGTATACAAACCTGTTCCAACTATGTGTGGCTGTGGCTCGAAGCGGGGGGTTTGGTGCGTCCCCCGTTCACCGTTTCAGGTCCGATTTACAAGGTCCGAATTTTTGCCTGAATTCGAACCAAAAACCAAAGACAATATAAAGAGTGTCACACTTAAAAACTACCTGAATTTGTTGCACATGTCAGAAACATCAACTGAACTGTTGCAAGGCCTTCATGAATTTGGCGCAATACTTTGTAATACACCCAAACTGCCTGAAAAGTGTTGCAACTGCCTTTTTGAATTTTCATTATGATTAGAAACCATTGGCAAGATGTTTGCCAGCAGCTGGTTGTAGAAGGTTGGAATTTCACATGTGCGGTGCGAATTCCAGCTTAGTTTTTTCTGCAAAAAAAAAGGCAGCTGTTCAACGATTTTTCTCCGTTGTATCTGCGGATCAGCTGAGCAGGGAGAGCGGGGAGGTGTATTGAGGGGGAGAGAATTCTTGTTCACAATTGAACGCATCTGCGAATCAGATGCATTCTCATAGAAGATTATGTGCCTGCAATTTTGCACCGCAATGCCCAGAACACCTGCAAATGCAATGCGCAAATGTTAACCAGCCTCATTCAAATGAACAGATTTTAAAATGTCCTGTATATTGTTTATAGCTATCTGGACTTTAACTTTAAAAACATGTGCAGGTATTTCCTAATGTTTGAATGGGGAAACGTGTTCCTAGCTTTAGTTCCACTAAAGAGAAGACCTGACCTGGGACCTAGAATAAAGAATTGCTGATATTTTCAATTAGAAAATTCAATTATCATGTAAAAGCAATGCATGCTTAAGGACCGGAAGAATTTTCCCCCTTAATGACCAGGTCATTTTTTGCGATACGGCACTGCATTGCTTCGCAACTGACAATTGCGCGGTCATGCGACACAGTACCCAAACAAAATTGATATCCTTTTTTTCCCGCAAATAGAGCTTTCTTTTGGTGGTATTTGAGCACCTCTGTGGTTTTTATTTTTTGCGCATATATATATATATATATATATATATATATATATATATATATATATATATATATATATATATATATATATATATATATATATATATATAGTATTAATCAGTTTAGGCCAAAATGTATTCTACATATTTTTGGTAAAAAAAAAATATCACAATAGGCGTATATTGATTGGTTTGTGCAAAAGTTATCGCATCTACAAACTATGGGATAGATTTATTGTTTTTAGTGGGACTGCAACATTGTGGTGGAAAAATCTGACCCCAAATGACACTTTTTGGGGACCAGTGACATTATTACATTGATCAGTGCTATAAAAATGCACTGATCAAATGATAAAATGACACTGGCAGGAAAGGGGTTAACACTAGGGGGCGATCAAAGCATTAACTGTGTTCCCTAGGTGTGGTCTAACTGTAGAGGGGATGGGCTGCATGGGACATGACAGAGACAGAGATCCCTGTTCCCTATGACTGGGAACAGTAGATCTCTGTCATGTCATCTGTCAGAATGGGGATTCGCCTTGTTTACAAAGGAAGATCCCCATTCTGCCTCTGTACTATTCTGCCTCTGTACTAGACGATCGCGGGTCGCTGGAGGACATAGAGTCTGCCCGACCCACAGGCACGGTCCCACAGCATGCAGCGGGCCTGAAATCGCACCGCCGGCTGTGCGCGCCCGCCCGCAACTGCGTCTGCGTGAGCCGATGCATAATGATGGAAATTTGCGCAGGGGAGCCAAGCTGCCGCAATACAACTGCGGCGGCTGGTCCTTAAGTGGTTAAATATATACACATGACTAGGGTATTAAAACAGAGCTCCAGGCTCCTTCAGAAAAAAATACTATAGCTGCTGACTTTTCATATTAGGACATTTACCTGTCCATGAATCCAGCGGCATCTTCATCCCAGCCGATTTATCAATCGGCTGTTAGGTGCTGCCACCGTCATCTCCACTGGGGGGGAAATGGCAGTGAAGCCTTGTGGCTTCACAGCCGGTTCCCTGTGCATGCGCTTTGTGAATGGCCCAACAGTGGGGGAAGGAGGAGGGGGGCTGAAGTGGAAGAGAGTACTTGTCAAAACCAGGGGGGGTGCAAAAAAGCCTTTTGGGTGGTGCTTCACTTTAATGGTGATTTGTCTCCATTCTGCCTGACCACCACTCATCAGTACCAGTAAGTAATTCACACAAGACACAAATTTGAGTTAAATGGTCATAGCAGCCTAATGCCACGTACACACAGTCGGATTTTCCGACGGGAAATGTTAGATGTGAGCTTGTTTGCTGAAAGTCCGACTGTGCATATGCTCCATCGAACATTTGTTGTCGGACTTTCCGCCAACAAATGTTGGCTAGCAGGTTCTCAAATTTTCCGCCAACAAAACTTTGTTGTTGGACAGTAGGGATGAGCCGAACACCCCCCGGTTCGGTTCGCACCAGAACCCGCGAACGGACCGAAAGTTCGCACGAACGTTAGAACCCCATTGACGTCTATGGGACTCGAACGTTCGAAATCAAAAGTGCTCATTTTAAAGGCTAATTTGCATGGTATTGTCCTAAAAAGGGTTTGGGGACCCGGGTCCTACCCCAGGGAACATGTATCAATGCAAAAAAAACTTTTAAAAACGGCCGTTTTTTCGGGAGCAGTGATTTTAATGATGCTTAAAGTAAAAAAAAAAAAGTGAAATATTCCTTTAAATATCGTACCTGGGGGGTGTCTATAGTATGCCTGTAAAGTGACGCGTGTTTTTCATGTTTAGAACAGTCCCTGCACCAAATGTCATTTTTAAAGGAAAAAATCTCCTTTAAAACTGCTTGCGGGTTTAATGTCATGTCGGGTCATGGCAATATGGATGAAAATCAGTGAGACAAACGGCATGGGTACCCCCCAGTCCATTACCAGGCCCTTTGGGTCTTGTATGGATATTAAGGGGAACCCCGCACCCAAATTAAAATAAGGAAAGGTGTGGGGCCACCAGGCCCTATATACTCTGAACAGCAGTATACAGGCGGTGCAAACAAGACAGGGACTGTAGGTTTGTTGTTAAGTAGAATCTGTTTGTAATTTTGAACATTTTTAACGTGTTTAGCTCCAGCCAAAAAATCTTTTCTAAGCTTTTTGGAAAACATAGGGAAGGGTTATCACCCCTGTGACATTTGTTTTGCTGTCTTTCCTCCTCTTCAGAAGATTTCACCTCACTTTTTTGTCCCAATGAAAAATGTTTTTTGAAAATTTGGGTTTTTTTGTGGAACAAGGATTGGAAAGCATCAGTGGAAAGGAGAAATTGTTTTCCCATATTAACTCTTACAGGAGAGAATTTCCCTTCCTAGGGGTAGATTTCATCTCACTTCCTGTTGTCTCCTTCCGTTTGCAAGTAGGAGTCGTTTGTAAGTTAGATGTTTGAAAGTAGGGTCCTGCCCTATATACTCAGCAGAAATTTGGGCCTTAGGTGTTGCTGTGGCCACAACACTGTAAGCCCTCACAGGGCCCTGCTGTGAAATATTAGATCAAGAATTGTAATTACATGCCCCTGTTGAACAGGAGCTGAAAAATTAGGCATTAGGCACTGGTGCTGGTGCCACAACACTGCAACCCCTCACAGACACTCTAGTTGGAATGCAGGAACGAGCCCTGCTGCAAAGTATTACATCAAAAATTGTAATTACACGCCCCTGTTAAACAGGGGCTGAAAAATTGTGCCTTAGGCACTGGTGGTGGCGCCCAGAACCAAAAATGTTCTTACAAGCTATCAGCGTGATGATTGAGGAGGAAGAGGATAATTACTCAGGGATAGTCACTCAGCATCAGCATAGGCAGTCTTTGAAGGGATCTGAGATTTCAAAAAAAATTATTCGGTTACATCAGCATCAGGTGCTTGGTAGCTGGTGGTGATCCAAGACTGATTCATTTTTATGAAGGTCAGCCGATCGACCGAGTCGGTGGACAGACGCACCCTGTGATCAGTTACCACGCCTCCAGCAGCACTGAATGTGCGTTCCGAAAGAACGCTGGATGCAGGACAGGCCAGTAGCTCAATTGCATACTGTGCAAGCTCTGGCCAGTGATCCATCCTCAAGACCCAGTAACCCAGAGGATTTTCGGTGGGAAAGGTGTCCAAGTCTGATCTTGCCCCTAGGTATTCCTGCACCATGTAAAACAGACGCTGGCGATGGTTGCTGGAACCGATCATACCTTGGGGCTGCGGACCAAAAAATTGTCTGAACGCATCGGTCAGACGGCCACCTTCTCCACCGCTCCTTCTTTGACTGACCGAAGCCTCAGCAACACGTTGTCCAGAAACAGGAGTTTGTAACCTCCCAGTCTCTGGGAACGCGTTGCACAGACCTTTCTGCAAGGCCTCCCGAAGATGTTTCATCCTCTGCTCCCTCTGCGATGGCAAGATAAGGTCCGCAACCTTACCCTTGTAACGTGGATCAAGGAGGGTTGCCAGCCAGTATTGGTCCTTCTCCTTGATACCACGAGTACGAGGATCCTTACGCAGGCTTTGCAGGATCAGGGAGGCCATGCAGCGTAGGTTTGCTGAGGCATTCGGTCCGGAGTCCTCTGGGTCACTAAGGACAACAACGTCCGCAGCCACCTCCTCCCAGCCACGTACAAGTCCATGTGTTCCTTGGGACTGATCCCTTAAAGACTGCTGGTGATGCTGAGTGCCAGGCTCCACCTCCATACTGACACAATCTTCCTCCTCCTCCTTCTCCTCCTCCTCGTCCTCTTCCTGTGTGATCGGCGGGCACGCAGGAACACTGTCTGGATAAAGGGGGCCTTGAGAGCTAAGGAAGTCCTCCTCTTCCTGCCTCTGTTCTGCCTCAAGTGCCCTGTCCATTATTCCACGCAGCGTGTGCTCCAACAGGTGGACAAGGGGGACAGTGTCACTGATGCATGCACTGTCACTGCTCACCATCCTCGTGGCCTCCTCGAATGGTGACAGGACAGTGCATGCATCCCTGATCATGGCCCACTGGCGTGGGGAAAAAAAACCAAGCTCCCCTGCCCTGTCCTAGTGCCATAGTCACACAGGTACTCATTGATGGCCCTCTGCTGCGTGTGCAGCCGCTGCAGCATGGCCAACGTTGAGTTCCACCTGGTGGGCATGTCACAGATTAGGCGGTTCTTGGGCAGGTTAAACTCCTTTTTGGAGGTCCGTCAGCCGAGCACTGGCATTATATGACCGGCGGAAATGCACACAGACTTTCCTGGCCTGCCTCAGGACATCCTGTAAGCCCGGGTACCTGCCCAAGAACCGCTGCACCACCAAGTTAAGGACGTGAGCCAAACAGGGCACATGGGTCATTTGTCCCTGTCGGAGGGCAGAGAGGAGGTTGGTGCCATTGTCGCAAACCACCATTCCTGCCTTAAGTTGGCGTGGCGTCAACCACCTCTGAACCTGCCCCTGCAGAGCTGACAGAACCTCTGCCCCAGTGTGGCTCCTGTCCCCCAAGCACACCAGCTCAAGCACCGCATGGCATCTTTTGGCCTGCGTACTTGCGTAGCCCCTTGAACGCCTACGGAGCACCGCTGGTTCCGAGGAAGAGGCCATGGAGGAAGAAGAAGAGGAGGGGGTGGAGGAGAGAGGTGTGTCACAATCAGCATTTTGGAGGCGTGGTGGCGGAACAACCTCCAACACTACTGCACCTTGTCCTGCATCCTTCTCAGCTGCCAGCAGAGTCACCCAATGCGCCGTGAAACTTAGGTAACGTCCCTGTCCATGCCTGCTGGACCATGAGTCAGCGGTAATATGCACCTTACCGCTGACCGCCCTGTCCAGCGAGGCATGGACATTGCCTTCCACATGCCGGTAGAGAGCCGGAATCGCCTTCCATGAGAAAAAGTGGCGTTTGGGTACCTGCCACTGAGGAACTGCACATTCCACAAACTCACGGAAGGGGGCAGAGTCTACCAACTGAAAAGGCAGCAGTTGAAGTGCTAGCAATTTTGCCAAGCTAGCATTCAACCGCTGGGCATGTGGATGGCTGGGAGCAAACTTCTTTCGGCGGTGCAGCAGCTGGGGCAGGGAAATTTGCCTGGTACAATCTGACGTCGGTGTACCAAAAGCAGATTGCCCACAAGTACTTGGCTGTGACACACCTAATTCTACACCTTCATTCCTCTCACTGCAGGTCTCAGAGAGGACTGAAGGTCTAGTGGGGTTGGAAATCTCAGCTGATGAGGAGCAAGGAGAGATCCTCTTTGTTCTTTGGTGTGGGTCTTTTAGATACGCTTGCCAACGAACTGCATGGCAGGTCAACATATGTCTGGTCAAGCATGTGGTACCCAAGCGGGAGATGTTTTGGCCACGCGAGATACGCTTGAGACATATGTTGCAAATAGCAGCGGTGCGATCTGATGCACTCGTCTCAAAAAAGGCCCACACCAAAGAACTTTTTGAATAACGCGCAGAGACTGCAGCGCCCTGCACATGTGGAGCTTTGGGGTGTGATGCAGTCAATGTGCTGCCCTTAGGCTGGCCCCTGGAGGGCATCCTGCCTCGTTGGTGATGTGCCGCCTCCTCCTCCTCCTCTCTCCTATCAGGCACCCACGTTGAGTCAGTGACCTCATCATCCCCTCCCTCCTCATCACTGGAGCAAACCTGGCAGTATGCTGCAGCAGGGGGAGCATGACTGCCAGATTGCTGTCCTTCTTGGGCACCCCCTCTGTCCGTGCTCATGTTACTGCCTTCATCGAGCTCAGTATCATCATCAGAGCCTTCCAAACGCTGGGCATCCTCCTGGAGCATGTACCCAACACTGTGGTCAAACAGTTCGAGGGAATCCTCATGAGGACATGGTGGAGCTAGGGAAGGAGTCACTGCTGACATTGAGCTGAGGGAAGAGGCCGCTGCTTTGCCAGACAAAGCACCCTGGGCATGGGTGAGAGAGGATGAGGAGGATGAGGACGGCTTGGTCATCCACTCGACCAAGTCTTCCGCATGTTGCGGCTCAACACGGCCAGCTGCCGAAAAAAAGGCCAAGCGTGTCCCATGGCCACGTGCTGATGAGGATGCACCGTCTCCACGACCAGCACTGGACACAGAGCCTGCTTGCCCTCTCTTATTGGCTTGTGACTGTCTGCCTCTCCTTCTTGGCCTTTCAGACATACTAATGGCCTGTAGCTGCACTAAGCTGGGATAGAACACCTGTAATTTTCTTCAGGTAGCTTTATATACTGTAACCAGACAAGCCTGCCTGTCAGTAGGAAGATAACAGGAACGGATCTAGCTGAACACTGTGAGCAGGACGCACTGTACTAAATGTAAATAGTCTAGCTGCCTGACCGTGGTACTAATAGGATCAAATAGAACACCTGTAATTTTCTTCAGGTAGCTTTATATACTGTAACCAGACAAGCCTGCCTGTCAGTAGGAAGATAACAGGAACGGATCTAGCTGAACACTGTGAGCAGGACGCACTGTACTAAATGTAAATAGTCTAGCTGCCTGACCGTGGTACTAATAGGATCAAATAGAACACCTGTAATTTTCTTCAGGTAGCTTTATATACTGTAACCAGACAAGCCTGCCTGTCAGTAGGAAGATAACAGGAACGGATCTAGCTGAACACTGTGAGCAGGACGCACTGCACTAAATGTAAATAGTCTAGAAGATAACAGGAACGGATCTAGCTGAACACTGTGAGCAGGACGCACTGCACTAAATGTAAATAGCAGGAACGGATCTAGCTGAACACTGTGAGCTGGACGCACTGTACTAAATGTAAATAGTCTAGCTGCCTGACCGTGGTACTAATAGGATCAAATAGAACACCTGTAATTTTCTTCAGGTAGCTTTATATACTGTAACCAGACAAGCCTGCCTGTCAGTAGGAAGATAACAGGAACGGATCTAGCTGAACACTGTGAGCAGGACGCACTGCACTAAATGTAAATAGCAGGAACGGATCTAGCTGAACACTGTGAGCAGGACGCACTGCACTAAATGTAAATAGCAGGAACGGATCTAGCTGAACACTGTGAGCTGGACGCACGGCACTAAATGTAAATAGCAGGAACGGATCTAGCTGAATACTGTGAGCAGGACGCACTGCACTAAATGTAAATAGCAGGAACGGATCTAGCTGAACACTGTGAGCAGGACGCACTGCACTAAATGTAAATAGCAGGAACGGATCTAGCTGAACACTGTGAGCAGGACGCACTGCACTAAATGTAAATAGCAGGAACGGATCTAGCTGAACACTGTGAGCAGGGCGCACTGCACTAAATGTAAATAGTCTAGATAGAAGATAACAGGAACGGATCTAGCTAAACTGAATACAGTGTGTATATATATATATATATATATATATATATATATATATATATATATATATATATATATATATATATATATGCAACACCTGGGATGCATATATATACACAATACACTGTAAGTGCAGCTAACTGACTGACTGTTCTGCCTAATCTATCTAACTCAAATCTAATGACACTGTCTCTCTCTCTCTCTCTATCTCTCAGCACACCGGAACACACACTACACAGGGCCGCCGTGCAGGCGGCCTTATATAGTGTGGGGTGTGTACTAAATCCCCTGAGCCATAATTGGCCAAAGCCACCCTGGCTTTGGCCAATTACAGCTCTCTCTACTGACGGCGCTGTGATTGGCCAAGCATGCGGGTCATAGTGCATGCTTGGCCAATCATCAGCCAGCAATGCACTGCGATGCCGCAGTGAATTATGGGCCGTGACGCGCCACACGAATTTGGCGCGAACGGCCCATATCGTTCGCAATTCGACGGACGGTCGAACAGCCGATGTTCGAGTCGAACATGGGTTCGACTCGAACACGAAGCTCATCCCTATTGGACAGTCTGATCGCGTGTACACAAGTCCGTCGCACAAAAGTTCACGCATGTTCAAGTACGAGCCGGAAGTGCTCAGTCTTGTAAAACTAGCATTCGTAATAGAGATATCACATGACTATTGAACTTCCTTTTTATTGGCTCGTCGTAAGTCTTGTACGTCACCATGTCTCCACGTTCATAATTGTTGGCTCACATGTGGTGACCGTGTGCAAGACAAGTTGGAGCCAACAACCTTCGAAGAAAAATCCACGGTTTTGTCGTTGGAAAGTCCGACCATGTGTACGTGGCATAAAGTGTATAAATAATACAATAATATTCAATACATTTGATATGGATCCCCAAAGTCCTTGTAGGCACTGACACTGAATCATACAAAATAAGGGGAGGTATACCCAGGACTGGTCCCTATCAATTTACATTTGACCATAATGACCAACTTCAAAGACCTTATACCCTGCGGCTGCTATGACTTCCTGGAACAGTCCACAGCTGCAAGAAAATAACCAATAAAATACATTTAAAGAGGGGGGGGGGGGGTGGGAAGTTTTCCTGAGGCCAGCTCTCTTTTGACAGAAGACTTACTGGACCCTTCCTCCAAACCATCCTTTCATCCTTTGAAGCCCCTCTTATATCTGACATTTCAATCAGGTAAGTACCCCCTAACTTTCTCCACACACGCGTAGAAAGGTTAGGAGGTCTGATAACCCCTTTACTAATTTATTTCAGAGGGAATGTGTAATTTACTCACCCCCATCATGGTGACCACACTACTAAACATATGAGAAGATGATTGAATTCCTCAGAATCTATCCATAGCCAAAATATTTTGTCTGATATGGGCATTTAAACCTTCATTAAATATAATCTCAGGGAATTTTCTTGGGCTAAATATAGCACAATAATTTATGTGTTTTGATTACAAAGTAGGAACAGTTACTTGCCAGCAGTTATGGACTTCCTGGGTCAGTCCTAGGTTTCGGTGACCAAATGCTTCACCATCTCATTCAGTACTCAAAGCTGTCATCATACATTTTATCTAAATTTATGTCAACCCTGAGTTGTCAACTATGAGCAAATAATCCTCCCTAACAAAAAGGCGTAATCACTAAATGTATTCAAGATTCCATGACTGCCAACAAACACTGAATGATGATGAGCTACCATCATACATGTATTTATACCCTAAATAAAACATATCTAGGAGATGTGTGGTAACCCCTTGTTTACCAAGGTATGTTTATAAATGTCCTGGTATTCAAGGGGTTAAATCAAACTCACAGCTGTTTCTGCAGCAGTGAGCTATATATTGCCTTTAAGGCTGCCAGACATCGCATGTGATTCGCAAAGCATTGCAGTGCACATCACATGCAATGTCTGTGCCATGTGAATTCAGCCTTATGCCCCATACACACGGTCGGACTTTGTTCGGACATTCCGACAACAAAATCCTAGGATTTTTTCAGACGGATGTTGGCTCAAACTTGTCTTGCATACACACGGTCACACAAAGTTGTCGGAAAATCCGATCGTTCTGAACACGGTGACGTGAAACACGTACGTCGGGACTATAAACGGGGCAGTGGCCAATAGCTTTCATCTCTTTATTTATTCTGAGCATGCGTGGCACTTTGTCCGTCGGATTTGTGTACACACGATCGGAATTTCCGACAACGGATTTTGTTGTCGGAAAATTTTATCTCCTGCTCTCAAACTTTGTGTGTCGGAAAACCTGATGGAAAACGTGTGATGGAGCCTACACACAGTCGGAATTTCTGACAACAAGGTCCTATCACACATTTTCCATCGGAAAATCCGACCGTGTATATGGGGCAATACAGTTTGTATGGCTGAAATAGCATCGCATTCGCACCAAAAAAGTGTAGGACCCTTTTTTTTTTGTCGGCACTGGCATCGAATCACATGGGTGTTCAGACCCATGTGATCCGATTCCATCCGATTTCACAGTTCGCACTGCGTTCTGCAAACCGATTTGGGGGTGTCATTAACTTTATATTGACACCCGCAGCCATTCGCAGAGAGCAGCGTGAACTGCCGGCGATTTAGATGCGATGGGGAAACCCGCACAAGAATCACTGTGGTGCCCGCATTGCACCAGTGTGAACTTAGCCTTAGAGCCTCCAAAAGGTTTTCAGGTCAGGCCTCATGCACAGTATAGCTGTCAGCCCCTTTTACAGGTGTTTGACTTTTTTTTTGTGCCCCTAAATGCCCCTCTAAGTTAGCCTATGTGTCCATGCACATATAGGTACTTGGAGACATTTAGGGACAGAAATCTAATACAAACAAATATTGCATTCAGGAGAGGAGAATTTGGGTTGAAAAAATGCCCAACACACTTAAATGCTAGGCAAATTTAGTGCTTGAGCATTCATTTATTTGAATGGCTAGAATAAATTAATATTTTTACCAATTAAATAAATATATGCCCAAATCTTTGGTATATGTACAATAATTCTGCGCTACCAAAAAAGGGGGAAAGCAGCTAACACAACCAACAAATGTAAAGAACAGACAAAGAAACAAAATATGTGTAGCGCTAAAAAGGGGGGGGGGGGGGATAAAATTGTCTATTGCTAGAGAACTGGCAGTTAAAAGTTCGAATGCTGACAAAAAAGTCTTTGAAAAAAAATTGGAAGAATGGAATATAGTCCTCTGGAACAAATTTTTGACCGTGGTACAAATCCTCTATGGAGAAAGCCCACACACCACCAATGACAATGAAGAGGCTTACCAGACTTGGTGGACCCGACAAGGCATACGCCAAGTGGGGTCAAACAGGCTTAGGTGGTGCTGGGCTGGAACTAGCTGGAACAGATGCTGGAGAGCAGGGATGGTGGAATGGCTTCCACGTGACTGTGTTCCTTGGACGTGGTCGGGTTCAGAGGTCGTGGTACTCAAATCCGTGTTGGAATGTATAAAGGAAGGAAAGAATGGGCCAAATAGTGTGAATCCGTATTGATTGGAATTTTTTAAAATAATAGTAAACACTTACATGGAAAATGTCTAAACAGCGCTGTGAAGAAATGGCGACAGTGGGGTCCTACCCGACGCGTTTCGTCTGCATAGACGTCATCTGGGGGTCTCATCAGATGACGTCTATGCAGACGAAACGCGTGGGGTGGACCCCACTGTCGCCATTTCTTCACAGCGCTGTTTTTAGACATTTTCCATGTAAGTGTTTACTATTATTTTAATAAATTCCAATCAATACGGATTCACACTATTTGGCCCATTCTTTCCTTCCTTTATACATTCCAACACGGATTTGAGTACCACGACCTCTGAGCCCGACCACGTCCAAGGAACACAGTCACGTGGAAGCCATTCCACCATCCCTGCTCTCCAGCATCTGTTCCAGCTAGTTCCAGCCCAGCACCACCTAAGCCTGTTTGACCCCACTTGGCGTATGCCTTGTCGGGTCCACCAAGTCTGGTAAGCCTCTTCATTGTCATTGGTGGTGTGTGAGCTTTCTCCATAGAGGATTTGTACCACGGTCAAAAATTTGTTCCAGAGGACTATATTCCATTCTTCCAATTTTTTTTCAAAGACTTTTTTGTCAGCATTCGAACTTTTAACTGCCAGTTCTCTAGCAATAGACCATTTTATCCCCCCCCCCTTTTTACCAAATCCTTGGTATGCCTGAATGCGTCTAAATGTTCAGAAGAGCCTAAAGACACCTGATGATGATAGGGATTTGAAGGTATGGTCACAAACTGCCAGAACTATGGGAACAGAAGGTGATCGGGTGACATCTTTTCACAGCTGTCATTCTCTGGCTATTGTAGCAGAGGATATTGCAAATCAATCATGATCTGTTCTTTATTATCTGAGGTGGAGGACAAGGAAAACATGAGGGGTGGGGGTCTAATACACCCCTGGCGTCTCCATAAACAATACCTGTACCCTACCCAAAGCCCTCCTGAAATAGCAAATAGTGATAATGTTAATGTGTCACTGAAGTCAAAACCTTTTTTTCAGTTTTGGATAAAGAGGAGAGGGATTAGAACCCCTGAAAGCTTATATTGCTGTCAGTGCTCCCATTTGGGAGGTTTATCCTATTTGTCCTGTTTACCTTTAAAAGTGAAAGTTAACGAAAATCACACATTTTGAGTTGACATCAGAACAGTAATAGAGGGGAAATCTTCCTATGGGGACACTAGTTCTGGTGACCCTGATGACGCCCCGGGATTTCTTCATTGTGGAAGGATTTTTTTTGCACTTCCTGTTTTGGTTATGGGACAGGAAGTGAGGGGAAATCTCCCCAATGGGATGCAGATGGCGAAAAAACTAACAGGGGTTATAACTCTCCCTTACTCAATTTAAAAAAAAAAAAAGTTTTGCCTTTGGTGACATTTTAAATGAAAAGAAAAAAGCAATAAAAAAAAATTATGAATATGAAAATATATATATATATATATATATATATATATATATTACAGGCATGCAGTGTAAGGCACACATATGTATGTATACATAAATTGCACCACGCAATTGAGGTATCGCTGCGACTGCTGGAATGAGAGCTATAATCATTCTTGTTTAAATTTCAATCAATAACCTGTAAAGTCTTTTTATAACATCAACTAGGGAGAATTTGGGGTTCCATAGTTTTTCATGGGTGCAAGCAATTTTAGGGCTTGACAAGCTTTCCACCTATCTACCTTAACCGCTTCAACCCCGGAAGATTTTACCCCCTTCCTGACCAGAGCACTTTTTGCGATTCGGCACTGCGTTGCTTTAACTGACAATTGCTCAGTCGTTGCACCCAAACAAAATTGACATGTTTTTTTTTCTCCAATAGAGCTTTCTTTTGGTGGTATTTGATCACCTTTTTATTTTTTGCACTATAAACAAAAAAGAGCGACAATTTTGAAAAAAACACATTATTTTTTACTTTTTGCTATAATAAATATCCCCCAAAAATATATAAAAAAAAACATTTTTTTTTCCTCAGTTTAGGCCAATATGTATTCTTCTACATATTTTTGGTAAAAAAAATAAATCACAATAAGCGATCAGAGTGCGCCTATCCACCGTCTCGGTTGATCGGCTCACCTTCATAAAAATGAATCAGTCTTGGATCACCAGCTACCAAGCACCTGATGCTGATGTAACCGACTAATTTTTTTATGAATGTGAGATCCCCTGAAGACTGCCTATGCTAATGCTGAGTGACTATCCTGTTATGCTGAGTGACTATCCTATTCTTCCTCAATGTTCATGTTGATAGCTTGTAAGAAAATTTTTGGTTCTGGGCACCACCACCAGTGGCTAAGGTCCAATTTTTCTGCTCCTGTTTAACAGGGGCGTGTAATTACAATTTTTGCTGTAATATTTTGCAGCAGGGCTTGTTCCTGTGCTAAAGTAGAGTATCTGTGAGGGGTTGCAGTGTTGTGGCACCTCCACCAGTGCCTAAAGCCCCATTTGTCTGCCCCTGTTCAACAGGGGTGTGTAATTACAATTTTTGCTGTAATATTTTGCAGCAGGGCTTGTTCCTGCACTCAACTAGAATATCTGTGAGGTTTTGCAGTGTTGTGGCACCACCACCAGTGCCTAAGGCCCAATTTTTCTGACCCTGTTCAACAGGGGCGCGTAATTACAATTTTTGATCTAATATTTCACAGCAGGGCCCGTTCCTGCGCCCACCAAGAGTAACTGTGAGGGTTTACAGTGTTGTGGCAACACCACCACACCACCACCAAAGGCCCAATTTTTCTGACCCTGTTCAACAGGGGGGCATGTAATTACAATTCTTGTTATAATATTTCACAGCAGGGCCCGTTCCAGCACCCACCAAGAGTAACTGTGAGGGCTTACAGTGTTCTGGTAGCACCAACACCTAAGGCCCAAATTTCTGCAGGGTATATAGGGCAGGCCCCTACTTTCAAACATCCTACTTACAAACAACTCCTTTTTATAAACGGAGGGAGACAACAAGAAGTGAGAGGAAATCTACCCCTAGGAAGGGAAATTTTCTCCTGTAAGAGTTAATATGGGAAAAAGGTGTCTCCTCGACTGATGCTTTATCACCAATCCTTGTTTGTTTCCCTAAAAAGCCCACATTTTCAAAATCCTATTGTCATTGGGACAGAAAGTGAGGTGAAATCTTCTGAATAGGGACACAGACAGCAAAACAAATGTTACAGGGGTGATAACCCTTCCCTATGTTTTCCAAAAAGCTTAAAAATAGATTTTTTGGCTGGAGCTACACTTACAAATGTACCTGTTCCAAATTACAAACAGAATCAACTTAAGAACAAACCAACAGTCCCTGTCTTTCTTGGGGGCCTCACGCCTTTTCTTTTTTCATTTGGGTGTGGGGTTCCCCTTAATATGCATACAAGACCCAAAGGGCCTGGTAATGGGCTGGGGGGTTACCCATGCTGTTTGTCTCAATTTTCATCCATATTGCCGGGACCCAACATTACATTACAGCCGCAAGCAGTTTTAAATTACTTTTATTCCTTTAGAAATGTCATTTTGTGCAGGGACTGTTCTAAACATGGGAAACACGCGCCACTTTACAGGCATACTATAGACACCCCCAGGTACGATATTTAAGGGAATATTTCACTTTTATTTTTTCACTTTAAGCATCATTAAAATCACTGCTTCCAAAAAAACGGCCGTTTTTAAAACTTTTTTTTGCATTGATACAGGTCCCCAAACCCTTTTTAGGACAATTACTTGCATATTGGCCTTTAAAATTCGCACTTTTGATTTCTCATGTTCGAGTCCCATAGACTTTAACGGTGTTCGAAAGTTTGCGCGAACTTTCAGTTCGTTCGCGTGTTTTGGATGCGAACCGAACCAGGGGGGTGTTTGGCTCATCCCTGGTCACTGAACGCAGCAGCAGGACAATGGAGCACGCCCGCACAAGTGCCCCCGAGGGAGAGCGGCTCTCCAACGGGGCACTAGAGAAGAGGAGACCCCAGAAGAGGAGGATCTGGGCCACTCTGTGCAAAACCAACTGCACAGAGGTGGTAAGTATAACATGTCTGTTTAAAAAAAAATTTAAAAAATGAAGCTTTAGATATCCTTTAATATGCTGGACTGGAGAGCGGTACAATAATGCGTGTCTGCAGGAAGCAGTGAAGCATGATGGAGGTTCCTTGCAAGTTTGGGGCTGCATTTCTGCAAATGGCGTTGGAGATTTGGTAAAGATCAACGGTGTCCTCAATGCTGAGAAATACAGGCAGATACTTATCCATCATGCCATACCATCAGGGAGGCGTGTGATTGGCCCCAAATGTATTCTGCTGCAGGACAACGACCCCAAACATACAGCAAAATGTAATTGAGAACTATCTTCCGTGTAAAGAAGAACAATGGGGTTGATTTACTAAAACTGGAGAGTTCAAAATCTGGTGCATCTCTGAATAGAAACCAATCGGCCTCCAGGATTTTTTTTAGTCAAAGCTTAATTAAACAACCTGACGTTAGAAGCTGATTGGCACCATAATTTGTACTTTCCAGTAGTTAGTATGAGTAAATCGACCCCAGTGAGTCCTGGAAGCGATGGTTTGGCCCCCACAGAGCCCTGATCGCAACATCATCACATCTGTCTGGGATTACATGAAGAGACAAGTATTTGTCTCTTCATGTACAGCCTACATCCACAGAAGATCTGTGGTTAGTTCTTCAAGATGTTTGGAGCAACCTACCTCCCGAGTTCCTTCAAAAACTGTGTGCAAGTGTACCTAGAAGAATTGATAATGTTTTGAAGGCAAAGGGTGGTCACAGCAAATATTTGATTTGGATTTCTCTTCTGTTCCTCTACTTTCCATTTTGCTTACTGATAAAAAATAAACCATTAACACTTATATTTTTGAAAGCATTCTTAATGTACAGCAATTTTTCACACTTGTGTATATATACATAGATATACATATGTTTGTGTGTGTGTGTTTTTTTTGGGTTGCAGGGTTGTATAAAAGCAAGCAAAAAAGACACAAATATATTTTTTTGACCCCATCATCCTTCCTTTGTGGGAAAACTGTCCAAGAAAAACCATCTGTCTAAATGTAGTAACGCATCCGACTCATTCATGGAGTGACTGCTGAGAAGTGATCTGCTGTTTCTGAATTTTTGTTAAAATTAAATGTGGTTGTGGTTGATTTCCTCATCTCTGTTTGGGGCTAAGACCTCAGAAAAGTATGTAGTAAATTACAGAAAATGAGTGGTGGAATCATGGAGTGTTGAGCAAAAAAAAAAAAAAATCCAATATTTGCATGAAGCATTAGCCTGCCCTTAACCCCTTCCCACCCAGTCCCAGCATCCTTTTAACTGGGCTATTACGGAGGGCCTGCCTGATCATGAGACCACAGTTATTGGCTGTCAAAGTGGTCACATGATTGGGAGCTGGACCTGTCGGCTCCCGATCACTACTAGAAACCAGGATGTGTCTCTGACAGCCCGGTCACTATGCTGGGAGCCTGCAGTGAACACACCCCCAGTACAGGACAATCTGCTTCCCATGGACGCATCTATGTGGGGTTTAGGCATTAAGCCCACCCTCTTTGGCCCCGTGGGTGGCAAGTGGTTAAAAGTATACTCCATTCAACTATGAAAATGTTGTAAATTAACAGGGGCAGTCATTATTGGGTTTGGGAGCTGTTTTACCTGCCATAGGATTTGTCTGAGACTAATCTGTGTCAGCCTTATGCCGCGTACACACGGCCGGACTTGCGAACGGGTTAAACTCCGTCGGCATTTCTGATGGAAAGATTTAGAACATGTTCATAGGTGTGCGCACAGTGTGGGCCAGGTGTGTCTGGGCACACCCTAATCACCCTGTGTGGCATAGATTCCCCCTGTTTAGACTCCTGATATTTCACCAAAGTTCCCTAATGGGGCTCCTAAATAAAATTGTAAAAAAATAAAATAATAAAAATAAACTACTGATACCATCCACTAGCCTACTCACACCAGTATCTGCACTAATGACACCGTCCGCTGCTCTACTGACATCATCAGTGTATATATATATATATATATATATATATACACATACACACGCATATGTGTTTGAGCTTTGGTGTGCACACCCTAATGCAATAGGCTGTGCACACCTATGAACATGTTCTATATCTGAGTCCGTCGGAAATGCCGACAGAAAAAGTCAGATTGGGCATACACACGGTCGGAATGTCCAACCGAAAGCTCCCATCGGACTTTTTCTGTCGGGAAGTCCGGCCGTGTGTACGCGGCATTATAGATGGGAAAGGGACCTAATCTTTTTCTGCTGCAGCTTCACTTTTACTTTCATATATCCTCCCATCTCCCAGTCTGTGACCGGATAGTGAAAGGAGAAACTGCACACTGAGCTCATCTCTCCATCACTCTGCTCTCTCTCCTATCAGCAAAAGTCATTGCTTCCTTGTGCTGCTTTTCTCTTCCTCTCTCTGAGCTCTTCTGTACAGGATGTACACTAGCCTAATAGAGGCTGATACTAAGTAAGATTTGGGCACTTACAGTGCTTGTATTTAACCGCTTCAGCCCCAGAAGCTCCTTCAATGACTAGGCCATTTTTTACGATACGGCACTGCGTTACTTTAACTGACAATTGCGCAGTCATGCGACGCTTTACCCAAATAAAATTACTGTCCCTGGTTTCCCACAAATAGAGCTTTCTTTTGGTGGTATTTGATCACCTCTGCAGTTTGTTTTTTGCGCTATAAACAAAAGAGCGTCAATTTTGAAAAAAAAACAATATTTTTTACTTTCTGCTATAAAACATCTAATAATTTTTTTAAATGTGTGTATATAAAATATATATATTACGTATATATACGTTTTACAATTTTTTTACTAGATGTTTAGTATTAGATAGAGAATATATATATATATATATATATATATATATATATATATATATATATATATATATATATATATAGTGTGTGTGTATATATAATATATATTTATTTCTATATTTGAATGAAATCATATCAGCCTAATGTAAACGTTATTAATATGTGGTCCAGATCTGAATACGAATCTCTGGATCTAATCCAATTAATTTACCAAATTCATTGAAGGTAACTTCTACCTATGCAGTTTTTTTATTTTTTTTTTTACCATTTTTTTACCATATGCTCTGTTTCAGTTTCCCAGTTTTGTAACAGGTTTACTTTAAGTATAGTGATTTTATTTATTCCCCAGTCTGCTTTATCACCCTATAATCTGTACAGGGTTGGTTGGTAATGTGGATTATAAGATCACTCGCATCTCTTTTTTTTTTATTCTAACCAATCAAGCAAGCATGATGGGTGACAAATGTAAAAGGATTGTTATCTCTCTCTTCCTGGATAATGTCCGTCTGATGTAACTCACTTGCGCTGTGGTGTGGCAATTAGTAACAGCCCAGCAAGCATGTCAGGTCCGCTGCTGATGCTGAAAGGAAGCTCTCAGGCAGATCAAGTGCGAATTACCAATCCGTAAATAAATATCCATTTCATAGCAAATATTTACTTTGGTGACACATACTGAACATAGTCAGAAAAGTTCAGGGAACTGGGAAAAATTGTGCCCACTGTTACAGGAAACCATAGGATAAGCCAAGATGATATTTGATTAGACAAATAAAGAAAAATGGAGCACATCATCAACAGTCATCTTTTTTAGGAACCAATTGGTAGAAGACAGATTACTTTAGGCAGATGGATTTCATCAATGGAGTCTACCGGCACAACTTTTGGCACACCATCTTTGGAGGAGGGGGTTGTTAGGGTGTTAAACCCCAAACCTAATGCCAAAAAAAATCTTAGTTAATCCTCATCTTAATAATTAAAGTAGAACTATGGGCGATTACAAAAAAATGTGCTGAAGCCCTTAAAAAAAAAAGTATGGACAAAGCTCTTTTGGGTCACAGGAGAGCACTTCTGCATTCCTGTAACCCAGAATCACGGTAAAGCCTTCTGTCAGTTGACATCACAGAGCCGCTCCAGACTCTCAGGGGATCCCGACAATAATTTTAGAACCCAGTTGCCTTGCATGTAGGTGGCTCAGCCTCTCAGCATGCCACTAAGAGCCTGAGCCAGCCACTCATGCCCTCTCTCCTACCCGGCGCTCCAGTGAGTGCTGGAGGGGCAGAGCGGAGACCGACAGTTACTGTTCTCAGCTCAGAGCGGATCTGAAAACTGAGTGATCAGCGGTCATGGGATCGCTCAGTTCTCAAACCTAGAGCCGGTGGGTGACTGCTGCAGACACCATTAGACTGATGCTGCAGCAGGTAGGTGAGTATATGTGTTTATATTTTTTAACATTCCCACACTTTTCTCCTTTAAATTCATAGTTTCCTCTTCATCCTAGAAAATAATTGCTGGTGGAGTTCACCTAATGGAGCTTCCTCTGTTGGTGTGGCAACAATGCTGCACTGCTCCTGAATTCAGAGCAGAGATGCCACTCTCATGTAAGCTGTCTTGGCTTGCACTAGAGTGAGATGAGAAGATGTTGCAGAGAGTGTGGCTATCAGCATTATTACAAGGACGTTTTTTGAGTACTTTATGAGGCTTGTGCATCACATAGTAACTGGATTTGGAATGTGTTTATACTTTTATACTGGAGCCTTTCAATTTATTTTAACTAAATCTCTTGTCCTCACCTTAGCCTTTAACCTCCCTGGCGGTATAATTTATTTCAGATTTTTGATGCTCAAAGCGGTACAATTCTTTTGCATAGAAATTTGGCGTTTTATATTGTAGGCCTGTAATTCTTAGGAATAACTCACTTAAATCTGTCCAAACAAGAGTCTAGTAGACAGCCCGGGTATGATAAAGTTTGAAACACAAAATCATAAATTATAATATAATAAATAACTATAAATAATTATAACTAATAATATAATAATAAAAAAAATGATTCAATAATGTAATAAAATCAAAAACACTGAAATTTGCTCAGTTGCAGAATTGTCGCTGTCATTACTTTTCAGTGTTTGATGGATTTCCCCACAAATTACTATCGCTCAATTCTACAAGTGATTCTAATTTATTATCTCTGTTTTCTAGCCGGTCTAAAACCACTTTTGATGTAAAAGGGACAGTTTCGGTTGCTATGGACAATCTCCAGTTTCTAGGCAGAAAGAACAGTATTTATAATATAAAACTGCATGCAGGGCACTGGAGAAGCCACTAGGGACAAAAGGGATGTGAAATACGGTAATTTCTTACAGTAATGTAATCTGTAAGATTAGTGTGCTGTATGTATAGTGTGTTTTACTTTTTGAATTTGGCGCCGATCTCCGTCCTCGCGTGTCGAAGCGCTCGCAGGGAACGGAGCTCGGTGCTGTGATGAATCGAGCGGAGACACAGCCGCCGCACACTGCGAGGAGACATCGCAGGATCCAGGGGACAAGGTAAGTAAGCTGTACCTGGATCTTGCGATGTGATCCCGAGTGTGGCTCGGGGGTTACCGCTTTTGGTACTGAAAATCCACCCTGAGCCAGACTCGGGAATACCGTCAGGGAGGTTAACCATTAAACCTCTTTACAGTGGTTAAAGCCAGTAAAAAAAAAAAATAGAAAAAATAAAAAAAAGCTTTTGCTGATATACTCGCCTTTTGTCCAGCACTGTCCCCAGCAGAAAGTGCTCTCCTTACTTGCATCTGTAGTTGCCGGCACTGTGGAGCAATACATCTGCAAAATTCAAAGCAGGAACACTGAAAGTGATTGTAAAGGATCACCTTGTAAAACAGCCCATTCAGTTTAAAGTAGTAATTAAAGGGAAAACACTTTTGTTTACAAATTATTAAAAAAAAAATATATAAATAACGTTTGCCCTTTTTTTTTTAGAGGGTAACTCCACTTTCGTGGGGGAAAAAAAAGCAAATAAAGAAATATAATATAGTGTATACAATTGCGACAAAAGTCATATTGTAATTGAATGTTATTAAAGCAGAGTTCCACCCAAAAGTTTAACTTCCACTGATTTGGCACCTTTCGGGGGGGAGGGGGGAGCGGATACCTGTCTTTGACAGATATTCTGTTCCCACTTCTGGGAGTCCGGGCCACTGCCCATGACGTCACCGCTCGGCTCCCTCCTCCTCCCCCTGCTGCCGGGCCAGTAGGAGAAAAGAGCGGAGCCTTGCGCATGCGCAGTAGGGTTCCCGGCGTGAAGCCGTAAGGCTACACTGCCTTGTTCCCTTACTGCAATGGCGGCGGCGGCATGCACCCAACAGCTGATGGAAACATCAGCTGTGGTGCCGACATCGCTGAACTCCAGGACAGGTAAGTGTCCAATTATTAAAAGCCAGCAGCTGCAGTATGTGTATCTTCTGGCTTTTAATTTTTGCAGCGAAGGGTGGAACACCGCTTTAAAAATTGCCTTTCCTTTTCAATCTGCAGCTCTGTAATTTTCTACAAATGCAATATGGCTACCTGGAGGTGTTCTGTACACAGAATGTGCACAGAACGCCCCCTAGAAACATGATTTCCTGCTTCTGTGATTGGCTCAGAAGTCTGCACTAATACACAAGTCCAATTTCAGGCATTCCCTGCAACAAAAATGTAATTTTGGTGAGATATTTCCAATAGGAAATCACGTCTAAAGGAATGCGTGCCCAGCAGCTTTCCTCATTAGAGCCCTGCAGGTGCAACAGCTGATTGATAATTACGAAACCACTCCCATTAGACTCACTTTCCTACATGGATACAGACAAACACACAGGGATTTCTTCTTCTATTTCTACAAAGTTTGTCTTTTTCTCAACAAAAGTGGAGTTACGCTTTAAGTGATCACATGCAGTACCCTCTGTTCTCAGGTGCATAATGGCTGGGGAAGGAGAAACAGCAGTGCACTGAGATTCCCATTGATAGGCTGTGTGTGTGTTGGGGGGGGGGGGTCGGTGTCAGGACCTGTCTGAGCATTGCAGGAGAGGGCACTGGGTTCCCAGCATAGCTAGAGAACTGACCACAGTGTGTTCTCCTGGTCAGTTTTTAATAGGAAAGCAAGGGGATGAGCAGGAATGTCAGGAAGCGATACAAAGAGAACAGGATACTTTCTAATACAAGTACATGATACAGCAGGCATATATCAGGAATATGAAATGTTGGAGTAACGAATGCTTGAAGTCATTTAAAGTGGAGTTCCACCCACTTTTACATTTCTAAAGCATCCCTCACTAAACTGTGCACTGTAAACAAATTGGATACTTTTTTTTCTCAGCACCTACTGTATATCTGCTGTATTCATTTTTCACTTCCTCCTCCCTGGCCGTGGCCCATCGCATCATTTCTTGTTTGCAATGCCTTCTGGGAAGGGGCGGCAACTTCCTCTGAAACTGCCGTTGCTATGGAAAACTGACCTGAAACCTATTACACTGCTTGTGCTGCACTGAGCATGTGCAAGATCTGCAAGGATGAGTTCCAGAAAGAAATAAAGTCTGGCTTCAGATGCCCACACTTAAGATGGCCACGGCCTGCTGTAAGTTTATAAAAAAACAAACTACTGCTATAAACTAACAAAACAGACCTTAGTTTACAGACTAACTTTACTAGAATACATTAAGCTTGTGTATTATAGGGGTATTTTTATTTAAAAACTATAATTTCGGCCGGAACACCTCTTTAAGTTCTCTCATCAGCTTAGCTCTCCTTGCTTCCCGTCCCAGCAGTGAATCAGCTGGTCAGCTCTCCTTGTTCCCCTTCCCAGGATGAACTCAGCAGCCTTCCTATCTCTAATGTAGGCAAGAGCTCTGTGGGGGTTTGGGAGCAGGATGAGCTAGATCAGTTATTCCATTTACTATGTGTTTGTACATCTGCCCTCAAACAGGGCTTCAAAGTAGACTTACCTTAGTGGTTTATCCCTGCTTTTAAACAATTGCTTTCAAAAAACATCCCCAATGTGATTTTAGGCTAGGCTAGCTCAACATTATTTTTTATTCAAGAAAGTAATACTTTTACCTCAAAATTTGGTAATTGTTCTACTTCAAACATCTAATATAAAAGGAAGCCATCCATTTTGTGTTGAAAAACAATTTTAAAACAGTTCTGACTACGGCATCAGTATTTTTTCTATTTTCATATCAATTCAAAAAACATGTATGTATGGAGAGCAGTATATCATGACACCCAATGTTGTTTTTCTGTTTTCGCGTCTGCACATCGATATGCCTTCCATATGTAGTTTGTTCCCTTACAGTTGACAGGAACACAACTCCTGCCACCCAGATGGCCAGTGCCTATGTTTTATACAGCCATTTTTTTTTAACGTAGCCAACCCTAATATTTCACTTTGTGATGGTAAGCAGATGGGACTTTTCAGCACCTTTGCTGATGGACAGTAAAAAAAGAAAAAGAGCAATATGGAACATTTAACTAATTGCTACTAATAGTAAAATGAAACGCATGCCAGGGATAAAATTATTTCTATTGGTGTTAGTCTGAGAGAAGACCTGATAATGAAGCCCTGATACCCAAAAATAATTTTTGCTTCAAATCCTTAGTGTACAGTAAATGAACTTTGGGGACCTCTGATTACTTTGTGATGAAGTTTACGCAAAAGCCACTTATGTGCAAAAATGTTTTATATAGCATTCTGCTTCAGATGTCTTTTATCTGTCTAATTAGGAAACTGTTGTGAAATGTGTATTCCAGTAATACTCACAGAAAGTAGATATTAGAAAGAAAAGTTTAATAATACATAAGGGTTGATTTATCAAAATAAATTAAGATTAGCAAATAAGGTGGGGCTGTGTTCACTTTAAATTCCCGATAATGCTTTAGAACTAATAATTTTCACATAATAATATCTGCTAATCTGTGGTTGGTGCTGGTGTTGTATAGTTTGGCGCGGAAGTATTAATATTGATAATGTCCAGAAGCTAAAACCATGTAATTTACTCTGAGATAAACCCAAAATTAAACTTAAAGAGGATCTTCACCTTAGAAAGAAAAAATTAACCCCCTGGCTTAATTACTTGCAGGTACCAGACGCACAGAGTTGACTCCTAGGCTGAAAAGATACAGACCCCCAGTCTGAACCACTTTCTTTCTTTCTTTCTTTCTCTTCTTAGACCCAATCCTTTTTTTTAACCCTCCTCCTTTTCTTACATAGTTGCATAGGGGGGTTATTTACTAATCCACTTTGCACTGCAAGTGCACTTGGAAGTAAAGTCGCTGTAGATCTGAGGGGGACATGCAAGGAAAAAAAAACACATCATTTTCATCAGCAGAGCTTCCCCTCATTTCTGATCTACCCCTTAGATTTAGAGAGACTGTACTTCCAAGTGCGCTTTCAGTGCAAAGTGGATTTGCCTTTTGTAAATAACCCCCTAAGTTACATAGTAAGTAAGGCTGAATAAAAACAATAGTCCATCCAGTTCAACCTGTGTAAGTGTACGTGTGACAGTTGAAGACACAGGGGGAGGAGGACACCTTAAGTTCATCCAAATTAGGCTTAGGGGTATATTCAAAAGGTTCAATAGACGGCCTAGAGTTGCCTACCTTAATTGCTATACCCCTAATATCACAGATACCCTTTATTGATTGAGTCGACAATACTTGGTCAGCAATCAAAAAAGTGGTTGTTCAAAGGACCATGTTGCATATGCAGAGGAAAGGAGGAGGGGAGAACCCCCAAAAAGATGGTCCGCTCAAGAACAAGCTAGTGTAAACCTAAATAACTTTATTTGTGTCACAATAGATACAGAACAACTATCCAAAAACCATGTGTTAAAAATAGGACAAGGGTCCTATATTGCACGGGTGGCCACCACAACATTCCACATACACCTATCACTCATGCACTCGCACACATATAGATCATTATAGAGGAGACCCGGGTCTGTTCAAAATTTCATAAAGTTCCTAAATAGGGTTATAGGTAATTGAGTATTGAGTCTTCGGTCTTTCCTAAGTAAAGTGCAAATGCTGGTGATTGATAAAATTCCATTCAGATATAATTAAAGAAACCAACTGTAAATACAGATGTCAAAGCAACATAAGGAAATGGGAAGTCCCGGTATTACCAGCTAGGTAGCGGCAAACCAGAGGGCAAGTTCACATCTTATGCAAGAAAGACAAACAGTGGATAGCCATAGACCGTGTATCTCATGTGTGTTGGAGTACTACTTAGCTCACCGTTTGACGTCTTCAGTGGAGGAATGGTGAAGCACGAGGAAGCTGATGGTCGCCGCGCTGGTATGGTGTGGGGGGAGCGTTCATGCGGTGTGTTTGTCTGTTGCAGATATGAGCTGTCAATTCCAGATCTTCACCGAGGGGATGTACGGTGAGTCACAGGGTTCAGACGCTCCGCGCTTGATCTGTCAGATAGTTGGAAGGAGCGCTCAGTCTCAGTGTCCACCGCAAGGCTCAGCCCAATGTCCAAAAGTCAATCAGGATGTTCCCATATAATCAAAGTGGTTTCTCCATCGATGTGTGGAGGTCCATGTCCCACCTGTGCATAGGTTAGACCCTTACGCGTTTCGCTTGTTGCCAAGCTTCTTCAGAGCAAATGTAGTGCCTCCGGCTGAGTGCTTAAATAGCCCAACGGCCAGTGTTCAATATCCTGCAATTATAGCCAGCACCTGGGCACCAAAACCTAACCTTAATTTGCATTCACCAATTAGTGCAGTCACACTAATGCATACAGCTGTGTTACAAATTCAGACAGAACATTAGTAGTAGGGGGTTCATAAAGATTCTCCAATCTAATCGGCTTATGTATGGTCAGAGTTTGATGTCCTAATGCGATTACCATTGTGGAGAATAAACATAGCTTGTTATACAGTTGCTATTAATAGGCAGAGCCCATAGTCAAAGAGTACTGCGGCTTCAATCTGATCGGCTAATGTATGACCATATGATGGACACAGTATGAAAGGAGAGAACAGATTGTCATCTCATCTGGTTATATTTCATATGTTGGATACTGTTATCTATGTGGAAGACAGAGGTGCTGTTAGTGAATTGAATTGTATGCAATCTGTTATCCACAGATGATGTCAATCTCAATCGGGAGAAGATGTGGACTTTCAACAGGAGATTTTTTGATCCCTGGATGAACATAATTAGATTATTTACTGTCAGTTTATTGCTCCAAAAAGGGAGACAGATTAAATTCATTGTTCAATCAGGAAGGCTGCATACTATTTAAATAGAAAATCCACATCTTCTCCTTTTGATACAATATCCTATCGAAATCTCCACGTCTATGGGGCAAGTTAAGTTTGTATATGCCCTTAACCTTAAGGCCATCTGGTTTACCCCCATGTTTTTCGAGGAAATGCAGGGATAGAGGCCGATCGTCATCCTTATTAAGGATGCTCTGGATGTGCTCGCCAGTCCTGATTCTCAGTTCTCTTTTGGTCTTGCCAACATAGATGAAACCACACGGGCAAGTCAGCATGTAAATTACCCGTGTGGTTGTGCAGTTAATGAAACTGTTGATTTTAAACTGTTTTTTATCGTCAGAACTGGCGAACACATCCGTTCTATCCACATGTCCTTAAGAGGTGGAAGATCAGTCAGCCAGTTACGTTTTTTGGGGCAATTGTACTCTGAATGTACCAGACGGTCCCTCAGGTTTGTTGCTCTACGAGCAGTGAGCAAGGGTTTTTTGCTAACAAGATTTCCCAGGATGGGGGCCTCAGACAAAATGTGCCAATGACGACCCAAGATCTCCTTAATTTGGTCCCACTGTGCACCAAACTTCGTAATGATCCTTAGGGGGGGTGATTTGAGGTTTTTTCCTTCTCTTTTTCGGTATGATTCATCAATTTGGATGATCTATTTGTTTGTAGTGCTCTTTTTTTAGCACGTCTGATACATGTATGTGAGTAACCCCGGTCGCGAAATCTCCCATAGAGGTCATGCATTTCCCTGTGAAAGTCACCTTCCTCCGAGCAATTCCTTCTTGCACGGAGGAACTGACCTACTGGAATACCTTGTTTGAGGGGGATAGGATGATGGCTCAATGCCAGTAGCAATGAATTGGCTGCTGTGTCTTTTCTGAAGGTTTTGGTATGTAGTTTGTCATCTTTTACAAATACAGTGAGGTCCAGAAATGACAGACTATTAGAAATCATACGTATATGTTAATTTGATGTTACGGTCATTGTCATTAAGTTCATCGATAAATCGTGTCAATTCAGCCGGTGAGCCGCCCCAGATCATGATCACGTCATCGATGTACCTCAGCCACAGGCGACAGTGGCTGAGGTACATCGGCGAGGGATACACGCATTCAGATTCCCAGAGGCCAAGATGCAGGCAGGCGTATGAAGGGGCCCATGGGGCACCCATCGACGTGCCTCTGATTTGTTTGTAATATATCCCAAGAAACTGGAAATAATTGTTTTCCAACATAAATTGCAATAGGTCGATGATAAATTCGTTTTGCCCTGCCAGTAATGGAAATTTGCTGTCTAGAAAGAATTGTGTCGCTCTTAGCCCCCATCTATGCGGAATCGATGTATATAGCGACTCTACATCGACTCCAACAAGTAACATCCCCCTTGGTAGAGATAAGTCCTCCAGTCGCCCCAGAACGTCCCGTGTATCCTGAACAAATGACGGTAGTTCATGTACAAGTTCTTTAATCAGTGAGTCCACGTATTTCCCGATCCTCTCAAGGGGACCCTTGACAGCCGATACTATCGGTCTCCCTGGAGGGTCGGTGATGGACTTATGTAGTTTGGGAATGGTGTATAGGGTGGGAGTATTAAAGTCACTGACACTAAGATATTTACATTCTTTTTTAATGATAAGGCCTGCTTCCTGGGCTAGCTCAAGTTTAAAATTCAGATCTGACACCATTTGGGGAAAGGGGTTCTGATGTAACCTCAGGTACGTGGTCTTATCACGTAGAAGACGCATGGTTTGTTCCTCGTACATAGTATGGGACATGAGGACCGTATTGCCTCCCTTGTCACTTGCTTTAATAACTATGTCCTTTGCGTCCTCTAGTTCCCGTAGGGCCCTCCTTTCTTCTCGACTAAGGTTGTCATGTCCTTTATATTCCCAGTTAACCCCAGTGAGGTCCCTTTTAACCGGTTCTAGAAAGAACTGGATATGTCTGTGTTTAGACAGGGGACGCATTTTTAGGGATTTTATCGTCAACTGGGATGGACGGGGACAGCTAGGTGACAACTGTGTGGCTTCCCCTTCTAAATCCCATTCTTGGTTTTCATCAAGAAGGGCAATCAGGGCCTCAAGAGAGTCCCGCTCTTGTTTATCTAACTGATCCATTTCGATGCATTGGGTACCCCTATTCACGTGCCAATATCTAAAAATTAGTTTTCTCAAAAACAAATTAATGTCCTTAAAGACCTCAAATTCACTCATTGTTGTGGTGGGAGAAAAAGATAGGCCCTTTTGTAACAGGGAGATATGATGGTGGTTGAGGGGGAACTCAGATAGGTTAACAACCTTCAGATCTAATTGTGGTTTTTCTAGATGTTGATTAGGTGAATTTAGTTGACTGTCTAGAGCTTGCGTGACCCTGACCTGAGTTCCCTTTTGATTTCCTCTTCCTTCTCTTCCTTTTCCCCGGTTTCCCCTGTTGGCTTGGGCCTGGGTTTTGATCATAGATGTAGTTGGTTGGGTACCTGTCCTGGGGACAACGTCCCCTTCCTGATCTAAAAAAGACAGCGTTTTTTCAGGCTGTTCAGACTCACTGTCTGTGAATGAGTGTCTGGATCTCGATACACCTGATCGATTTCTCCTGCCCTTACGCGATCTACTCCTCCCTCGGGGTACTGTGGGATCAAAGATATCTCCCTTTTCCCAGTCGAGGAGATTCTGTTTTGAATTTTTCTTGTTTAGTGGATTTAAGGATTTTTTGAGTTTTTTTTCAACCTCCTTTTTGAGCAGATCATTGTATTTATTGAAGTCCTGATCATTCTTATATGGTTCCAGCAGTTGTGCACTGATATCAATCTCTTTTTTGATTTCATCCAATTGTATTTGTTCTTCATCAACAATCATGTCTGTTGCAGATATGAGCTGTCGTTTCTGAAGATCCGGAAACGACAGCTCATATCTGCAACAGACAAACACACCGCATGAACGCTCCCCGCATGAACGCTCCCCCACACCATACCAGCGCGGCGACCATCAGCTTCCTCGGGCTTCACCATTCCTCCACTGAAGACGTCAAATGGTGAGCTAAGTAGTACTCCAACACACATGAGATACACGGTCTATGGCTATCCACTGTTTGTCTTTCTTGCATAAGATGTGAACTTGCCCTTTGGTTTGCCGCTACCTAGCTGGTAATACCGGGACTTCCCATTTCCTTATGTTGCTTTGACATCTGTATTTACAGTTGGTTTCTTTAATTATATCTGGATGGAATTTCATCAATCACCAGCATTTGCACTTTACTTAGGAAAGACCGAAGGCTCAATACTCAATTACCTATAACCCTATTTAGGAACTTTATGAAATTTTGAACAGACCCGGGTCTCCTCTATAATGATCTATATGTGTGCGAGTGCATGAGTGATAGGTGTATGTGGAATGTTGTGGTGGCCACCTGTGCAATATAGGACCCTTGTCCTATTTTTAACTAATGGTTTTTGGATAGTTGTTCTGTATCTATTGTGACACGAATAAAGTTATTTAGGTTTACACTAGCTTGTTCTTGAGCGGACCATCTTTTTGGGGGTTCTCCCCTCCTCCTTTCCTCTGTACGTGTGACAGTGTCTATAATTATTTCCCATCTCCCTGTACGTTGTGCTCTTTAAGATGCAAATCCAAGTCCCCACTGCCACCACTGATTGTGGAAGAGAGTTCCACATCCTTATCGCCCTGACAGTGAAGAACCTCCTGTGCAGTTTAAGGTTAAACCGCTCCTCCTCCAATCTTATTGTGTGGCCCCGTGTCCTCTGACACCCCCTGAGACTGAGTATTTTTTTTTCCTATGCTGGGATTCCCATTGAGGTATTTGTAGATTGCTATCATGTTCCTTTTTAAGCGTCGCCCCTCCAGCAAGAATAAATTTAGTGCTTGCAGTCGCTCCTCATAATTGAGGGCGTCCAGTCCCCTTCTTAGTTTCATTGCCCTTCTGAGATTGAGCTATTTATCCCATCCTCTATCATTTATGAATAAATTGAATATAATTGGTCCCAAGACAGAACCTTGGGGTACCCCACTCATCACTCCAGACCAGTTTAAGTACAAGTTGTTTATCACCACCCTTTGGACATGGCCCTGTAACCATTTTTTTACCCAAGCACAAACTTTATTGTCAATGCCTGTAGATTGTAAATTAAACATTTATGCGGGACTGTATCAAATGCTTTTGCAAAATCCAGTTACTCTAAAACTACAGGCCTTCCCCTGTCTAGATGGCAGCTCACTTCCTCGTAGAATGTTAGCAGATTGGTCTGGCAGGAATGACCTTTCGTAAACCCATGCTGATTACTACTAATGGTATTTTTTTCTTCAGTAAATTTTTGGATATAGTCCCTTATCATTCCCTCCAATAATTTACTCACTATTGATGTTAGGCTAACTGGCCTATAGTTTCCAGTAATATGTCTCTGCCCTTTTTTGAATATTGGTACCACAATGGCTTTTCTCCAATCAGCTGGTATCATTTCTGTCAGTATGCTGTCCGCAAAGATTAGGAACAATGGTCCGGCTATAACCTGACTGAGTTCTCTGAGAACTCTCGGGTGTAACCCATCTGGTCCTGGTGATTTACTTGTTTCAAGGATTGCGTTCTTACACTTCTTATTGCATTCCTTGTAGTGTTGGAATGCTGATGGTGACCCAACCCCTCTATATTTTTTAAGGCCCATTTTTCTCTCCCCCTTGGGTGACATTCCACTTTAACTGTTAACATCAATTTAAATAAAATTTCTAACCATAAGGCCCCTTTCACACGGGCTTTCCGATCAGGTCCGTCTGTCAGTTTTTCAGGCGGACCTGATCGGACACTCCCTTCACTCCTGTGGAGCAGCAGATGTCAGCAGTGACGTGTCTGCTGACACCCGCCGCTATCAGATCTGATCCTGTCCGGGAAATCCAGAGGGATAGTGACCCTATTTTCCATCTGTCTTGTGGATGGGATCAGAAGAAAACGGACAGGTGGTCCATTTTTATCCGATCTCCCCATAGAGGAGAGCGGGGCTGTGACAGTTCCGTCTCTGCACAGTTAGCGAAGATGAACCTGTCATCTGCCTGCTCAGTGGAGATCAGTGGATCAATCTACTGCTGAGCAAAGTGGAGTCCACCGGGCGGAACGCCCTTGTAAAAGGACCCCAAGTCTTGCCTGAAAGCTAAGCCTGCCGGCTACCACTTTGCAGATCCGGGGATTTGAAATACTCCTGGCTTTCTCTCCTCCCCTCCAGCGCTGACAGGATGGCCTAGGTGGATTCTGATTAGAATGCCTCCTATCCATACACGCTGAGAGAAATAGATAAGAGATTCAGCTGTGAGGATTTAAAATCCCTGGACTAGTGAAGCGGTAACCCAGTGGTGGATCACAGGACTTCAGTACAGAGGGACCGGGGGGATAGGGAGAAGTCCAGTGTAAGTTCACCTTACAGATTTTCTGTAAAGGTAAATGTATACTTTAAATATAGCTCTTAAATCAGAGCCTAATCCTAGATTTAAGCCCGAAACATAACCCTAAACCTAATTGCGAAAGTGGAGCCTCACCCTAATGTTAAAGCTCACCTTTAGGAAGATTTTCCAAAAATACCCCTATGCAAATTTACAGTATACCCAATAAATAGTACATATCAGTGTATGTGATGAATGTCCACCCATTACAAATACAGCTGTTGGGGGTCTTCTCCAGAAAAATCACTGGCCTCTCATTAACCTCTGTCCTGTTGTTTGCAGGACAGGCTGGAATTCGCAATAATGCTTCCCCATGACCATTCCAACTGTGCTCATGTGTCCTCTCACAGTTCCTACTGAGCTTACTAGCGGCTCAGCTAAAGGAGACTGCACACTGCACATTTTCAAAGGCCCATAGTGGTCACTAGGAGGCCCATTATTGTCCTGGAAACAGCAGGACGAAGGGGAATGAGCAGTCACTGTTTTTTTTTCTGAGCACGACCCCCAACAGCTGCATCTGTAATAGGAGGCCCTTTGACATTGACAAAAGTAGGAGCACTGGTATATACTCTTCATTGGATAAAGAATTGTACACAGGGATTTTTGGAAATTCTTTCTGAAGGTGTACTCAGTTTAATTGTGAAACCTATGATGCATACCTAATCTTAACCTTCAATCTAAAACACAACCCAAGCCTCTAATTGCAAACTTAAACTCCTAACCCCTAACAGTAAAGTAGTTTTAAACTATTGGGTTGATTTACTAAAGGCAAATCCACTTTGCACTACAAGTGCACTGCAAGTGTACTTGGAAGTGCACTTGGAAGTGCAGTCGCTGAAGATCTGACGGGAAGGTCTGAGATGAGGGGAAGCTGTGCTGATTTTATCATTTAATCATGTACAAGCAAAAATGCTGTTTTTTATTTTCCTTGCATGTCCCCCTCAAATCTACAGCGACTGCACTTCCAAGTGCACTTGCAGTGCATTTGTAGTGCAAAGTGGATTTGCCTTTAGTAAATAACCCCCTATGTGCCTAATGGTACACTTTTGGAGACCTATGATTACTTGCTGATGTCACTTGCTTGCCCAACCAAAAAAAAAAAAAATGCATGATACATTGGGGTTGATTTTTTTTTTTTTTTACCTGAGCAAAGTAAGTGTCAGTAAATACGGTGGAGCAATGTTCACTATCAATGATAAGGAATGATCTAAGAAGGTGACACATGTGCACAAAGAGGATGGAAGCCATGTGGGGTAGAGGACCAATGTGGGAAACAAGTTCATGGTTACTGTTTTAGAACATGCATTGCCCAAGATTTTTTTATCATCATTTTATATGTTATAAACTCACAATATGTAAACCATTTCCATAATTAAATAAAATTTCTCAATTTTTCCTAACAGAAAAGCTATATGTCTATAAACAATTTATGTCTCAAATCTAAATTGAAAAGAATATGCATCATAAAATGCCCACTTTTGCATCTTTTATCTGGAAAAGCCTTGTCTATGTGACCTTCTGATTATGGTTTCACTTTTACTATAACCTTGATTTCCCCATAAGTAAAATATCTTGTAGCAGCTGCAAAGAGATCTGGAAAGTTTTTCTTTTTCTTTTAACAAAGGTAACAGATGGCAACAGTAATGCCTACTCTTAGATTGGAATTTTACTTTTAACATTTTAAAATGGCAGATTGGCAAGCGCTTGATTCCATCTGGTGCTAAGGCAGGACAGTAAATGTCCCCATTTGTCTCCAATGTCTTCATAAAAGTAACCATTTACAGTGGAACTTAAAATGGTATTAAAAATATTGAAATATATTTCAACTTACAAATTCTAAGACATGGTGGCTGCATTCGTTTTTTTTATTAGGCTTTGTTCCCTTTATTTTCACCTTGTGATCTGGCCAGTAAATCGGTTCGTTTTCATCTTCCTTTACAGACCAAGCAAATGGGCAGTTAGAGGGTTGAGACAAACCATTTACCATCTCTGACAGAGGCACATACAATGGTCAACTTTTATTAACTTATGTAGAACTTTTTCCCCAAATGGAAGAAAACTGTTGCTGTAACTGCTTATAAAGTGTTAGCTGGAGTTTGGCTTTAATTTATTAGTTGGGTCAATCTAAAACTTCTAGTACATCTAAAGCCGTGTACACACGAGTGGAATGTCAGACAGAAAAAGTCAGACGGACGCTTTTCATCATCTATTCCGATCGTGTGTGGGCCTCATCAGACTTTTTTTTTTTTCAAAAATTCTGACGGACCTAAAAATAGAACATGTTCTAAATATTTCCGACTGAACCAATTCCTATCGGGAAAACCGATTGTCTGTATGCTTTCCAACGGACCAAAAACAACGCATGCTCTGAAGCAAGTATGAGACGGAAGCTATTGGCTACTGGCTATTGAACTTCCTTTTTCTAGTCCCATCGTAAGTGTTGTACGTTACCGCGTTCTGGACGGTCGGACTTTGGACGGACTTTGGGTTGACCGTGTGTAGGCAAGGCCACCTGAATGGAATTCCGTCGAGTTCCGTCGGAGAAACCTCCGGAGTTTATTCCGACGGCAAAACCGGTCGTGTGTATGCGACATTACACTACCTTCTGCTGCTGCTGTCCAAAGGTGGCTCTGTTGCTCTTTCATCTAGAGTGGAGACACCCTAGGACCGGATGTGTGTCCTAGTCTGGCCAGATCACCAAGTAAAAACAAAGGGGAAAAAGCCTAAAAAAAAAAGAAAACAATGCAGCCACCATATTTAAGGATCGGTAAGCTGCAATATATTACATTTTTCCTTTTGGGTTTAATACCGGTTTAACTGCAAGCTGTTCCAGAGGGAAGCACTCTTTCTGTAATGTGAGTGCATGAATAACATCATGACAGAGTAACATCCTAGTGCTCTTCTCCAGCCACTGTCATTGCTTCACCTGCTGCTACCACCATCTTCCCCACTGCTTCTTCCAAGTTAGGGTCTACCCATTTGACTCACTGGACGGCCACTGATGTAGTAACTCCTGATGCATGTGCACTGAAGTTACATTATCGAGAATCCATTTTTGGCATCTTATAGATGCCAGGAGTGCAAGGAAGGTGCCATAGGTAGTGTACACACCAAAAATATTACTCAGAGAAAGGGAAAAGCCTACAAACTCTCCTCTACCAAACATTCTACCACCTAGCAGTTTTTTAAGGGTTTAGTTCCATGTTGTGCTCAATCAAAAGATTTTGTTAGTAGCTTTGTTATCTGAAGCGGTCTACAGTGACTTAAAGCTGACAGGTACGGTTCCATGTTCCAAACAAATTAACAACTTGCTTCGGGAAAAGTCAAAGTATCCTTTCCATGCACATATAATATGTGCATGGAAAGGATACTTTGACTAATTGGTTTTTATTTTTCATTAATGTAGAACACTCTTTCCAGGCATAGTGTCAAGTGTCTATAGCCACTGTTAAATGGGAAGTTTCTTAGAAAAGTCACTTATATTAATTAGCAGCACAATTTTAGTAGAAGTTTTTGCCAATAGCCATTTTGCTTGTCCATAAATTGATTTATTTCACTAATATACTTTCTCTGTAGCTAAAAGTACTAATTAACCATTTAGCAAATAGTTGTCTTAAGGAGTATATACACTATATTACCAAAAGTATTGTGACGTCTGCCTTTATACGCACCTGAACTTTAATGGCATCCCAGTCTTAGTTCATAGAGTTCAATATTGAGTTGGCCCACCCTTTGCAGCTATAACAGCTTTAACTCTTCTGAGAAGGCTGTCCACAAGGTTTAGGAGTGTCTATGGGAATTTTTGACCATTCTTCCAGAAGCGCATTTGTGAGATTAGGCACTGATGTTGGATGAGAAGGCCTGGCTCGCAGTGTCCACTCTAATTTACCCCAAAGGTGTTATATCGAGTTGAGGTCGGAACTCTGTGCAGGACAGTCAAGTTCCTCCACCCCAAACTCGCTTATCCATGTCTCTATGGACCTTGCTTTGTGCACAACAGGAACAGGAAGGGACCATCCCCAAACTTGTTCCACAAAGTTGGGAGCGTGAAATTGTCCAAAATGTCTTGGTATGCTAACGCCTTAAGAGTTCCCTTCACCGGAAGTAAGGGGCCAGGTCCAACCCCTGAAAAGCAACCCCACACCATAATTCCCCCCTCCACTAAATGATTTGGACCAGTGCACAAAGCAAGGTCCATAAAGACTTCCCTGCCTTCAGAATACACTGATCAGTGCTGCAGGCTATAGCCTGCAGCACTGATTGAGTAAAACATTTCCAACAGGGTGGTTAAATAGAAGTTGATTGGTTTCTGTTCAACCTCAGTGGCCATACATGTGTTAAAATTTCCACATTTTGATCCATGTATGGCCAGCTTAAGCACATCTAAAAGATTATTTTTTAACCATTTACAGACTGCCCCATGCACCTATACAGTAACGGGGCAGCCACTCTGCGCTCAACCACGTACATGTATGTGATCTGGCATTTTTGGGTAGGGGGCACACACAAGGCAGCGCCAATTTGTGCTGTGATTTGGTATAGCACTAGTCGGTCAGCAGGTCCCGGCCAATGATTGATGTTTACTAACAACACAAGATTCTGTATACGGAGCAGCGATGTGGCTGTTTTGAAAAATCAGCCATATGGATTAGGAAAAGCGGAACACATTACACATAGTTAGGCACACACTTAACCCTTTGATTGCCCCAGATGTTAACCCCTTACTAGCCAGGATCATTAGTACAGTGAGAGAGTGTAGTACTAGCACTGATCACTGTATTAGTGTCACTGATCGAGTCAGTGTTAGTCAATTCCCACTCAGTGTCAGTCAGTGTCAGATTGTCCGCCACACTATCACAGTCCATTATAAGTCGCTGATCACAGCTATTACTGGTATAAAAATTAATTAATAAAAATTCCATTATATATACCATCATTATAACACTATAACTTTCATGCAAACCAATCAATGCACTTATTGGGATTTTTTTTTTTTTTTGCCAAAGACATGTAGCATGAATACATTATGGCTTAAATTTATGAAGAAATTAGAATTTTTTTATGGGATATGTTTTATAGCAGAAAGTATAAAATGTTGTTTTTTTTTCGTTTATATAATAATAATAATAATAATAATAAAAACAACAATGATCAAATACCACCAAAAGAAGCTCTATTTGTGTGAAAAAATAACTTAAATTTAATGTGCGTACAGTGTTGCATGATCACGCAATTACCAGTTGAAGTAGTGCAGTGCTAAATCGCTAAAAATTCTCTGGTCATAAAGGGGGTAAAATCTTCCAGAGGTCATCTACGCTCCCTGCTAACACCACCAACTGTGGTAGGTAGTTCAGCACCCTTACTGCTCTAACAGTAAATAAACCCTTACGCAGTTTAAAATGAAACTGTTTCTCATCGAACTGCATTGTGTTGCTGTGTTTTTTTTTTTTTGTTTTTTTTTTTGAGACCTTAAATTACATAGCTTCCTCCCTATGCTAAAAGGTAAGTGGGATTACTGATAACATTGTTTGATACATCAGCTCAATACATAGGAAATGACAAGGACTCTGAAATTCTAGCAGGATCAACAGAAATATTTATGTGCATGCAGAAAATAAAACAAATGCAGCCATCACATTTGAAGCCTCGTAAGCTGTAATATATTACATTTTTGTTTTTTGGGATAGATCATTTGTGAGTGTATACATACTAACGAATTGTATCTCAATAATGTATTATTATTATTATTGTTTATTTTAAAGGTAACAGTCCAAAAAACCATCCAGATGGTCCTCAAGCTCTTACACTTAATGATGTGTTTGGGAAAAAATTCTATACTCAGTATTATGTTCATCTGTGGATATCAGGTATGACTTTTATAGATAATTTGCATATCTATCTATCTATCTATCTATCTATCTATCTATCTATCTATCTATCTATCTATCTATCTATCTATCTATCTATCTATCCTTTTATTAAAGCTGAATTTGAGGGAAAATAGGTAAACATATATGGGAGCTGTTCTACCTGCCAAAATACATTTCTGCCCATTACGTTCAGAGACTTACATAGATCTGCCATACAGAATAGCCCTGTCTGGCAGGGCAAAAGACCTGATTCGTTTTTCTAGTGCAGGTAAAGTGGTACTCACCTTCTATCACCCCCTTGTTTTTACCACTTATTATTATTATAATACAGGATTTATATAGCGCCAACAGTTTACGCAGCGCTTTACAATATAAAAGGAGACAATACAGTTACAATACAATAAAATACAAGAGGATTAAGAGGGCCCTGCTCAAAAGAGCTTACAATCTAATAGGTTGGGGCAGGTGGTACAAAAGGTTGTAACTGCGGGGAATGAGCTGATGGAAGTGGTAGGAGATTAGTTGGAGACATGATATGCTTCCCTGAAGAGATGGAAGAGATACTGAAGAGAGACTTATCTGTAGTGTTGTAGAGCTCTTCAAAGCACATACACATCTGCACAACATATCCAGCATTGTCCCACTACGATCTGCTGTTTGGAGGCCACAAAGTAAGTCCCACTCTGCCATGTTGGTCCCCTTTAGCTGGCTGCCTCTTCTGGGTGCAGACAGCCTCTGATGATGCAACGTACCCATGCCTTGCCTGCTCTTCAAACCAACCCCCGGCCGCTCTGTGTGCTGATCCTGAAGCCTCCAGGGAGATGTAAGTATCCCAGGAGGCTGTAGGACCAGGTACATGACATTCGGACCCAGGCCAGAATGATGGTGGTGGTTGGGGGTCAAGGCTAAAAACTGAAAAAAAAAGCCCCAAATGTACCACTAATCTGCTTGGAGAGGGGGGAAGTTAAAGTGGAACTAACTTCTAGTCCTGGCAGGGCCAGGCCCAGGCCGGGAACCCAACCATGCTGCTTTTGCTTCTTTCCAGCACAAAAAATAAAAAGGTAAAAAGAATTAAAAATGCTTTTGTTTAACCTCCCTGGCGGTATTCCCGAGTGTGGCTCGGGGTTAAAATTCAGGACCATTAGCGGTAACCCCGAGCCACACTCGGGATTGCATCGCAGGATCCTGGTGCCTCCTTACTTACCTTGTCCCCGGGATCCTGCGATGTCCCCCGCAGTGTCCGCGGGCTGTGTCTTGTCCCGAAGCCTCTCTGTGCCAGGCTCCGTTCCCTGCGAGCGTCGCGACGCACGGGGGGCGGAGCCTGGCGGCAAATTCAAAAAAATGTAAAAAGCATAACACATACAGTACTGTAATCTTACAGATTACAGTACTGTATGAAATCATTTCACATCCCATTTGTCCCCAGTGCTCTGGCCCATGCCCTGCATGCAGTTTTATATTGCATATACTGTTCTTTCTGCCTGGAAACTGGAGATTGTCCATAGCAACCAAAAAGTGTCCCTTTACGTCAAAAATGGCTTTAGACCAGCTAGAAAACAGCGATAGTAAATTAGAACACTTGCAGAATTGAGTGATAGTGAATCGTGTGGAAATTTATTTTATTACTATTTATTTTTATTTTTTTTAATTATTATTATTTTTTTATTATATTAAAATTTATGTTTTTGTGTTTCAAACTTTATCATATCCGGGATATCTACTAGACTCTTGTTTGGACAGATTTAAGTGTGTTATTGTTAATAATTACAGACCTACAATATAAAACGCCAAATTTCCATGCAAAATAATTGTACCGCTTTCAGCACCTAAAATCAGAAAGAATCATACCGCCAGGGAGGTTAAGAGGGTGGGAGGAGGGCTAAAATAATAATAAAAAAAAGATTGTTGGAGTGAGTTTAGTTCTGCTTTAAACCTGAACATAACCCTCAGTCTGAGCGATGACAGTGAAGCCTAGCCCTGAAATTAGTCCTGAAACCTAAGATGAACACCAAATTTAAACTGTTAACCCTAACAGTACATTAAATCATGTGCCTTCCTTTATTTTGCTTCTTTTTTTCTGAAAAAAGTGCTATTTTCAGTAAAACCAATTAGCTTCTAACTTGTTCAATTAGGCTTTGACAATTCAAACTAGAAGCTGATTGGTTACTATGCACAGCTGCATCAGATTCTGTGTGCACGAGTTTTTTAGTAAATCCCCCCCCAAAGAGAATATAGCCCTGAGATGTCCAGACCTTTTTTCAGGCTTTGTCTCGTCTCCATGGCCTTTGCACAAGAGGGTGTCACCGTTCTTCCTAAAATCCAGTAATAGGAGTGTGACCTCCTTGCAATGAGCTCAGTGGTGGGATGAAGTCAGGAGCTATGTATGAGTTATCTTGCCGATATAATGCTCGAGAGATCTATAAAATTGACAGATTGATAAACTGACTGGTGTCCACCCAGTTCTGGAACATTCATCTGGTTAGACTTGCCCTTTTTTAAATACAGCCACCAGTACAAGGTAAAGATAAGAACAAGAATTCTAATCTTAGTTTAAACAGAGAAAAGTGAAAAATGTTATGAAACCTGGATTACGTTCAAATTTATTTTACAGGATTGCTGACATTAACAGATGTTCAATTTAAATAACTAGCTGCTAATGAATCCTTACACATGTCCCTTGAAAAGTTATTTTCTTAGAACATTTGTCAAACGTACTTTAAGAAGTGTCATATCTAAATACATATATTTCGGGGCGGTGAGCCCATGTGCCGATGTGCCTGGCAAGGCACCAAGTGAGTATTTACATTTGTTCTTAAGAATAAATATTGTCTGTTTTACTAAACCTTTAATAGATAATGTAAGTCTGTTGGGACTGATACCACCCATACATCTGAGATTTTGTCATATATGTTTTTATAATTTTCCATCTTTTAATTGTAGCACCCTGGTCCTAAACAGGGCTGCTAATAAATCTAGTTGTGCTAGGTGGTAACTAGCCTGTCTAATTGGTAGGTTGATCCACTGATTCTTGTCCTAAGGCTGAATTTGGGGTAGTCTCTCTCTTCTGTCAATAGGTGGCACTGTTGCTTTTGGCATTAGAATGATGGATTACCATAAATTCAGGTAATGGGTAACTAGGTTGTCTGGGTGGGTGTGTGTTGAAAAGCTCCTGTACAAAATATTTTTCAGCGCACGAATACAAGAATGACATTTCCTGCAGGGCTAGTTAAAAACACCTGAACATATTCAAAAAATACGGGGGTTTGGTCACACTATATGGTCATATAGTGCTAAGCCCACTTACTGCGACAAAGTACCCTGAATTAGTGGGTCCTTCTCTAGTAATAGAATGGAAGATCCTTTGTCTCAACCATGGGAGCTAAACTCCTCTATATGGGAGAACTGAAGGGGATACATCCTATACACTGGTGGCCACTAAATAAGAGGTAATGAGGAAGGGGAGGGGTGCTCCAGCCCAAAAGATCTGGTCAGGGCCTATTACAATATACAAGAACATATTTGGGGGGCACACCATACAATGCGTTTAAATTCAAGATGGTGCTGCTATAAGACCTACAAACAGTACAAAATATTTTACAGCGCACGCATACAAGAATGACATTTCCTGCAGGGCTAGTTAAAAACACCTGAACATATTCAAAAAATATGGGGGTTTGGTCACACTATATGGTCATATAGTGCTAAGCCCACTTACTGCGACAAAGTACCCCGAATTAGTAGGTCCTACTCTAGTAATAGAATGGAAGATCCTTTGTCTCAACCAATTTAAATGCATTGTATGGTGTGCCCCCCAAATATGTTCTTGTATATTGAAAAGCTCCTGGTTGCTAGGCCTGAAGCCTGAGGCCTATCCAGGAGGCATGCTGGCTGCTCGGTCCACTTAAGGCCTATCCAGCAGTCCAGGGTTCTGCAAAGGAGGAGCAGCCAAGGTTAAGCCCGAAGTCTGGGGCAGAACCGCATGTGTTAGAGGCTCAGCGTGAGGGGAGCCTGATCGTGTCGGAGGTAAAGCATAAGCAGTTGCCACAAAGGGACGACCACTCCTGTTACCAGAAGCAAGTTTGGGAGGGATGAAGTTCTGAAGGAGTACCAGAGCAGACGCTTCACTAGCCGGGGACAGTGAAGTGATGGGAAAGCTTCAGTGGAGACTCATCCAGGAAGGCAGCGGGTAGCTGTGAGTAAAGCTTGAAGGAGTATAGCGGGTAGCTGTAAGTAAGGCTTGAGGATAAAGTACAGCGGTTAGCTGTGGGTGAAGCTCGGTAAGCCAGCGGGTGGCTGAGAATCCAATAAGTCTAGTGAAAGACGGCGAGCTGAGCTTAAGGATCTACAGTGGGATACTGCGAGTTAAGCTGGAAGATCTACAGTAGGATACTGTGAGAGAGGTTGTTCCCATAGGAGAGAGATGATTACTGCATTCAGCTTAAATGCCCTTGTTCTGTATTGCTCTCTGCCTAGTTCTATTTTTGTTCACAGAGTTTGCTTTAATTGCTATTGCATTTGCATAAGGGTGTCCTGTGCCCTAAACCATCTCTCCCACCATTCCTGTTAAGAGAAATAAAACTCTCTTTGTTCATTTTTACAAAAAGTGACCGGCGCCCAATCTTTCCACCTTGCACTACACCCACTATACCTAGTAACCTGCACCCTTAGGAGTAATGTCAGTTCTCCATGGCTCTGGGGGTCACCATTAGGCTCTTCGAAGTCGGGGAGACTGCTACATAATAAAGAGCATCAAATGAGCCAAATGTTTATGATATGTAGAAAAGTCTGAGTGGTCCAAAAGCCTAAAATATTTCCTAAAACTTTGTAGGTAAAACATAGAAATGGCAGGAATTTTAAATGCTTACTTGCAGTGTTTTTTCTGCCATGAATTATTTTTTTTCTTTACTTGCAATGGGCCTTTCATCTTGGTTCGAAAAAAGTCAATTCCCTAGCACAGCCCCCTCCCTCCTGGTATATCATACCCCTCTCCTCTTCTGAGAGTGGTTAATTGCTGTCTGTGCTGGCTCTGCATCTCAAGAGAGAAGGGGAATCATATAGACTTCATTTATTCTTGAGGCTGGCGGTAAAAATATGTGTATGGCGGTAAAAATATGTGGTTAAGCTGCATTTTTACCCCCCATCCCCTCTCCATTGAGCTGCAAAGGCAATGTATGGGGGTGCACACCAGGGGCGGATCCAGGGGGGGGCAACGGGGCAATTGCCCCATCCGAAAATGTGGGTGAGTGGGCGGGCAGGCGTCGCTGCGGGTGAGAGCCAGGGGACGGTTCCATGGCTGAGAGCACTGGCGGCTCCATTGGTGAGCAGCTGTGCGGCCCAGTGACAGTGAGCGGCTGCTGGCCAATCAGGGAGCCGGCGGGCGGGGGAGCAGAGAGATAACATCATCTCTCACCGCCCAGCGCCCGCCCTGCATCCCTGCAGTTCGGCCCTCACTGTGCAACGTGCAGGCAGCTGCGGCAGCAGAGAGATTACATCATCTCTCTGCTGCCCCTGGGGTGGGATGCAGCTCTGACACGTCCGCTCAGGATGAGCCCTTTGTGCGCTCTGCTCTCTCTCCGCTCTCGCAGCAGCAGCCAGCCCATTCCTCCCTGCCCAGCACTGATGTCAGCACAGGCTGGGAGGGGCGGGGCCGACACCCAGCTCTCAGCCTATGGCGGCTCGGGTAGGTGGTGCTTGTCGAAGGGGCGGGTGTGGCTTGCGTTCATCGCTGTCCTGAGAGATGAATTTATTCACTGTCACAGGACACAGGGGGCAGCGGACAGCCAATCAGAGTGCGATCTGGGCACAAGGGGGGCAGCGGGCAGCCAATCAGAGCGTGATTTGGACACAGAGGGGTCACCAGTTGAATAAGCCTGACTCTGGGACACAGCAAGAGCCAATTATAGCAGGCAAGTGACAATCCGCAACGTGTGGCATGGGACCTAGCAAGTGACAATCTGCAATGTGTGTGTGGCATGGGACGTGGCAAGTGACAATCCGTATCTAGTGACAGGCGACGTGGCAAGTGACAATCCACAACATGTGGCAGGTGACAGTGGCAAGTGACACGCTCGGGGCTCCCACTAATTCTATGGTGAGTTGAACCATTTCATTTTTTATAACAATGTAATAATAGTAATAATGCACTTCAATCATCCTGACACCATAACAACCATGGTGCCATGATGATTGAAGCACTAACACCAGCCATTTCCCCGTTAAATTTACCCCAAAAAACGTATTTTCTGGCAGTGCCCCTCCCGAGACTAGGCTCTGGATCCGCCCCTGGTGCACACATGCTGCAGCTGTGATACTTTGCATCACAGCACATCAAAAATCGCCCAAGCCCCCCACCCTCATTGCCCAGGGCCAGCAGAACCGCCCTCTGAAAGTGACTCATTCAGCTGAATGGAACTGCGCCACAAGCCTCCCCCTGCAATGCATGAGATTGTGGTACATTGATGTGCATTTGTAGGGGTTAAAACTGCCAGCGAGAAGGCAACATAACATCTCCTCACCACCTATCAAACACCCTCTGATAAGCAATCCATCTGGGATTGCTATTCAGAGGGCGACACAAGTGCAAATGAGCCCATAGAGTCTGCTGGCGCTGCTGACATCATATCTAATGCCGCTTACATGCGAGCGGACTTCTCGTTGGACTGAACTCCAAAGGACTTTTCAATGGAGTTCCGTCAGAGTTCTGATGAAACTGACTTGCCTACACACGATCCCACCAAAGTCCGATCGTTTCTAACGTGATGACGTACGACCAGACTAGAAAAGGAAATTCAATAGCTAGTAGGGGTGCAACGGATCGTCATCGATCCATGATCCGATCCGCGGAGGTTGATCCGTACGGGACACCCGCGATCCGCGGAGCGCTCTGTGGCCTCGGCCATAGGAAAGGCCGCGGCTTCAGCCTAGCTCCGGAGCGGCGGCCATCTTGGTACACCCGGTGGCCGTTTAGAACGTGATTGCTCCGTTAAATGACAGAGCGATCACTTGTAACAAACCGGCGTCATGTCATGATGCCGGTTCCTCTCTCCCCTCTGTGTACTGATCTGTACAGTGGAGGGGAGAGATCGGATGGCAGCAGTGCCAATACTCTGCAATGCCCTGCCAATACTCTGCAATGCTCTGCTGCAATGCCCTGACAATACTCTGCAATGCTCTGCTGCAATGCCCTGACAATACTCTGCCATACCCTGCTAATACTCTGCCAATACTCTGCCAATACTCTGCCAATACTCTGCCAATACCCTGCCAATACCCTGCCAATACCCTGCCAATATTCTGCCAATACTCTGCCAATACTCTGCCAATACTCTGCCACACCCTGCCAATAGGGAGATTGTGGATATTACAGTGGGGGAGATTTTTTTTTTTTTTTTTTGATCCGAAAATGATCCGAACCGTGACTCCTGATCCGAGGAACGATCCGAACCGTAAGTTTTGTGATCCGTTGCACCCCTAATAGCTAGTAGCCAATAGCTGCCCTTGCGTAGCATACAGACAAACATTTTTTTCGATATGGATCGAGTCCGTCGGAAAGATTTGAAACATGTTCTATTTCTAAGATCCGTCAGATTTTTTGACAGAAAAAGTCAGATGAATTCCACACACGATCGGAATGTCCGGATTCGTTCCGTCTGACCTTTTCTGCCAGAAAGACCACTCGTGTGTACGCGGCATAAGATGCAGTCGCAGTGAGTGATCTATTGTTTTCTGTTCAGCGTTTCCTAAGCTGGGTGTTTGATTCCTCCCACCGGCTTCTGGAGGAAGTTTCCAGAATATAGGAAAGGAAATTCAAATGACCATTATTATGTTTCGGTTAATGGAAGGAGGTATCCAGAAGGTGGCTGAGGGATTGATAAAGGTTTGGGAGGCCTTGCCCGAGCGTTCTTCCCACTCTGGGGAGGGTTCTAATTCTCCTGGGGCTGTTGCTTCTGAGACAAGAGACTGAGTTCTGGGTCTCAGCAGGAGCTAAGATGAGGGCCTGGAGAAGATAGCTGATGGGTTTTGCTGGAGGGCACTGTCCTGAGGTCCTGGTCTGGAGAAAGGTCTTTTATCTTCCTCACTGAGAATTTACCTGCGAATGCTGGGTGGCAGACAGCTCCTGGCACATTTTGAGTAAGACCTAATTTGGCACTGTAGTGTGTGCCTGCTTCTAAAAGGTTTTTTTCTAAGAAGATTGTCCTCCTATTAACCGCTTCAGCCCCGGAAGAATTTACCCCCTTCCTGACCAGAGCACTTTTTGCGATTCGGCACTGCTTCGTTTTAACAATTGCGCGGTCGTGAGACATGGCTCTCCTTTTTTCCCACAAATAGAGCTTTCTTTTGGTGGTATTTGATCACCTCTGCGATTTTTATTTTTATTTTTTTATTTTTTGCGCTATAAACAAAATAAGAGCGACAATTTTGAAAAAAAAACGCATTATTTTTTTACTTTTTGCTATAATAAATATCCCCCAAAAATATATAAAAAAACATTTTTTTTCCTCAGTTTAGGCCGATATGTATTCTTCTACATATTTTTGGTAAAAAAAAATCGCAATAAGCGTGTATTGATTGGTTTGCGCAAAAGTTATACAAAATAGGGGATAGTTTTATGGCATTTTTATTAATAATTTTTTTTTACTAGTTTTGGCGGCGATTAGCAGTTTTTATTGTGACTGCGACATTATGGCGGACACATCGGACATTTTTGACACATTTTTGGGACCATTGCCCTTTATACAGCAATCAGTGCTATAAAAATGCATTGATTCCTGTGTAAATGACACTGGCAGTGAAGGGGTTAACCACTAGGGGGCGGGGAGGGGTTAAATCAGTACTAGGGAGGTGTTTCTAACTGTAGGGGGGAGGGGCTGTGTCTGTCAGTACACTGATCTCTGCTCCCGATGACGGAGCAGAGATCGAGTGACACTGTCACTAGGCAGAACGGGGAGATGCTGTTTACATCAGCATCTCCCCGTTCCTGCTCTTCGTGAGACGATCACGGGTATCCCCGCGGCGATCGAGTCTGCGGGACCGGCGACCCGACTCACGGAGCTCCCAGGCGGCGCGCCCGCAATATCATGGCCGGAAATTCAAATGGACGTACCTGTACGCCCATTTGCCCAGCTGTGCCATTCTGCCAACGTACATCGGCGTGCACCAGTCGGGAAGCGGTTAATTGCTATTAACCTTTTGAAGTATCCTGTGATCCGTTTCCTGTTCAAGTTCTTCAGCAATAAATTCTAAAAAGACATCAATTAGACTGAGCCTGTATTGTTGGTGTGCATGGACCTGTGCATGTGGCTGACAGCCTCTGTGCTGTTCTGGGGGAACTTGGGCATAGTGTCAGACCCCGCCCACCTCCAAGGAGTAAGCACTACAGTTGCCTGTGCTACCTTCAGAAAAATACAGGAGGGGATCAATACCAGACCAGTCACCCTACACAAGTAGAGCAAGCATCAGTGATCAGTCTACATGTCTGCAGAAGTTGTTTTCTGATGGATTAGGCTTAATGTACATGGGAAATTTTACAACCTCTCCTGAACTATTCAACTTGACAGATAGTAACCGACATTTAAAAACATCAGTTTTGCCACGTTTACATGCAGCGTTTAGCTGCAATTGCGTTTTAGAAGTTTTTTTTTTTTTTTTCAAATAGTCAAAAATTTAAAACGTCTGTAAACTAAATGCGGCTAAAAGCGAGTTACCGTATTTACACACGTTTACAAGCTGTTACAGGCGTTTGGCATTTCAAATGCCTCTGAACATCCGTCCTGAACGCATTTTTTTTTTTTTTTTTTTCCAAAAAATGCTTCTAAACTCAACTGCCTAGAAAGGACTATAAACGACCCTGTGTACATGTACTGATAAGATAACATAGAGGAGAGTTCAGGGGCAGCCAAAGAAAAAACACCCAACTGCTCCTAAACTTCCCTTTATCAGCAGCAGTGTACATGAGGCCTTACTACCAGATGTAGATGACATGCATAAAGGACATTAGAGGTTCTGTGTATAAAAAATTTCTCATGTTGATGTCATAAGCATTCACATAGGCACAACCAATTATCCCCATATTGTTTTCAATATGATTATCTTACATGATCGTCAGCTCTACATATTGTACATAATGGGGATATTTTTCTATACTGTATCTTACTGTAGTAATACAAAATACCACATTAATTTCAATGAGTGGAGCTGACAATCATAAGAGATAATCCTATTGCAAATAATACAGGGATCATTCATGTGCCGGTGTGAATGCTTAGAACATCAATATGGCAATTATTTTTTATACAGTTTAGCTCCCTAAGAATTCAAGTGAAAAAAACACACATAGTTCCTGTATTTAGACAGTATTTTTCAAAAGCAGAATTGAAATATTAATTATTAGTGGATTTGCAGCACCATTTCATGTTTTTGATTTTTATGGCTTATTTTATCCATACATTTTATATAGAGAATGAATATCTGCACAGAAACGAAGAAGGCAATGTTTTCTTATTTAATGTGGAATCCGGGGAGACTTCAGTCATTTTGAAAAATGCAACATTTGTAAGTACAGCAAAAACAGTGCAAGTACTTGGAACTCTAACTCCAGAATATATTTTTTTTAACTTTCAGAAAGAGGGGAAGGGTTAGAAATTCTTTAAGTGCCTTTTTCTGCTGTTTATAGAGAGATTTACCGTTATTTTTACCCATCTAACACTAGGACTCGAAATGGGAAGATTAGGGGTTGTTGGTAGACACAAGCAGCAATAATAACCTTAATGTAGCCATATGACTGCCTTCAGTAGCATATCCCCAGTTTCCAACAACTCCTATATGTTTGGTCATAAATGGTTCCTGACCATCGACTGTAGCATGTCTTTAGTCCCTGACCATCAATTGTAGCATATCCACAGTCTCTGACTATCTCCTGTTGCATGTCTGTAGTCTTTGACAGTTTTCTATGGGACTGAATTTACTAAATATTATGCCCTTTGGCAATGTCAGGTGTCACATATGAAGCCCTCTATACCAAGTAATGCAGTGTACACACGAGCGGACTTCTCGTCCGCCTGAACTCCGAAGGACTTTTCGACGGAGTTCCGATGGAGTTCCAGTGAATCGGACTTGTCTACACACGATCACACCAAAGTCCGATGATTTCGAACGTGATGACGCACGACCAGACCAAAATAAGGAAATTCATAGCCAGTAGCCAATAGCTGCCCTAGCGCCAGTTTTCGTCCATCGGACTAGCATACAGACGAACAAATTTTTCGACCGGACTCGAGTCCATCGGAAAGATTTGAAACATGTTCTATATCTAAAGTCCGTCTGATTTTTCGACAGCAAAGGTCCGATGAAGCCCACACACAATCGAATTGTCCGACAGATTCGTTCTGTCCGACCTTTGATGTCAAAGTCCGGTTGTGTGTACACGGCATAAGTTGACAACCACAAGGTAAAACCTTCTTTCACCTCTACTAAAAAAGGCTTTCCTGTTGCTGTCCCTATCCCAAATGCAGAGATTTCTTAACATTTCCTGACCCCTTGACACTGGAAAGGAAAATGAGGGGACAGAGGCAGCTATAAAAACCTAGAATTTCCACAGAATTCCACAGAAACAGAAAACCACACAATTTCTAACCTTTCTCCACTATATCCAACAAAACAAAATAAATTGTCTGCAGTTGGACCTTAAAGTCCAGCTCCAGGCAACTACAACCTAAAAATGAATGATCCCTTGCAGTGTGGTTGTATCTGCACTGCGAGGGTTAGTTGCTTGTTTTAATGGTATAACTTGTTCTATGATTTTACTTTTCTCATTTTATAATATATTTGTTTCTCTCCAAACAAGCTGTCCCTTGAGTTGCACAGTCTTTATCTCTACAGGATGAAGTCAATGCCACAAACTACAAACTGTCTGCAGATAGGAAATTTGCATACTTCGAGAGCAATTACGCAAAAGTAATATTTTATTTTAATTTTAATTAATGCTTATGTTTCTGGCTGAGAGAGAAATACATTAAACTGCAAATATACAGGCATACCCCACTTTTAAGTACACAATGGGGCTTAATTTACTAAAGCCAGAAAGTGCAAAATCAGGCTCACTTCTGCATAAAAACCAATGAGCTTCCAGGTTTTATTACCAAAGCTTAATTGAACAAGCTGGGGTTAGAAGCTCATTGGTTTCTATGCAGAAGTGAGCCTGATTTTGCACTTTCCAGCGTTAGTAAATAAACCCCATTGTGTACTTAAAAGTGGGGTATGCCTGTACTTGCTGCTTAAAGGTGGCTTCACATTGTACATGGCTGTGCATACTGTATGTGAGTTTATGATCAATGCTAGTAACTAAGCTATAAAAATAAGTAATGCTAAGAATTAATATTTGTACTCGTTAAAAAATACACCAGAGGGTGATGTTTATCCAGATAATGATAGAAATGAGACTGTTCATCATTCCTGGAAACACATATTATTCTAATGCTGTTTGCTTGTTGGGCAGGTATTTTAACATATTTTTTAAATGTTTAGCATGTAGATAAGTTACTAATAGATAGAGAACATGCTTTTCAATTAATATCCAATACTAATATCTAAAAATAATAATAATATCCAATGCATCCAATACTGTATATAAATGGCATTTAATGTCTAATAATAAAAGGGGTGATTTTTTTTTCTAGTTTTCTCGATTTTGTCCTTTTTATTTCTTTTTCCTTCTTTTTTTTTTTTTCTTTTTTTTTTTTTTTTTTTACATTAGTCCATCAATCTGTTGTCTCCTAACATTAATTCAAATTAATATAATTTTTTTATTTGACTTTAATGTGACATAAATTAAATCCCAAAATCCCAGCAGTCAGTTGGGCAATCACATAACTTCCCAGTTGATAATAGGCTTGCCTTCTACTATGTTCTTTCAAATTGATTGACTGTATTGGGCAGCCAATTAGGAGGCTTGGAAGAAATGAACAGTTATGGACCAAAAAAACTGTGTGATTGATAACTGCCTAAAAGAGTACAAGGATTTTAGTAATCTCTAGGAATTTTAAAAACAAAATGAGTCTTCCAGCCAACATTTAGGGTTGCCTGCTCTATGGGTTTGTGATTATAATAAATTAGGTAAGCCCATAGTTTCCCTATTAGGCTGGGTTCACATATGAGCCGCTGGCGGCTCATAGCAGGGGTCTGGTGCGTCCTGGTTCACCATTTTAGGCTTGATTTCAGCCAGAATTTTGAGCTGCAATTCGGACCTGAAATTAACCAAAAGACGCATTGGACCCGCTGTGGAGATATGTGAACCGGCTTCATAGAGAGCCGGTCAAAATCTCCTGCTATTGTGAATTGAATGCGGACACATTTGCATCCAATTTGCAATGGTGTGAACCCAGCCTTAATGTTAATAATGATAATAGAAAGCAGTATGGTTATTTATCTGGATATTAATCTAATACAACAAACTGATAAACTCTCAAATACCGTACTTGTTTTAACAATGCTCTTCACATAAAGTCATATAATAGATTTTTTTAATTATTATTCTTTTTTTAAAGCAACAAATTATATTATAATAATGCTAAACAATCACATTCCTTAATACACAAAAATGCCCATTTATCCAAATATAGAATAGATTTCTAATGTATACAATATGATTGTCCATTAAATTGTTACTAAACCCAGGACCCTGCATTTACTATATCTGGTCTTTCACAATACACAGAACATGGAAATGCAATAGTTTTAGTAATACTCTATGCTTTAAAAAAGATTTTTGTACCCAAAACCTTATGGTGTGCTTATAGTTTAGTTACCTTTGGATCAGTACAGGGTAACTTCAAGCTCGTTTATGGGAATGACCGGATCAAATGCTTCAGTGTTCTCTACAAAAAGCTATATAATATGCTGGAGATGCAAATTAAATAATAATATCCACTGTTATTATTAACATTCTTAATAGAGTATGACTTAAAAAAGAACAAAAAGCCCAGTTAGAAATAAATTGGATGAGTAAATGGTAGATGTAGAAACTAGAATGAGGTAACAGTTGGTATGGCCGGGAAAAGGCAATAAAAATGTTTAAGGAAAAAAGTCTACAAATATTAGAACTTTCATGAATGACATCAGTGCACCAGGTTTTAAAAAAGTCTTAAAGTGAGTTTTATGAGACAAGCGCGATCGTGTCACACAATGTATTCTTTGTTAGGGGACATTGTGGGTGGAAGCAGTTGACATCTCTAAGATTTCTTTTCTAAAGTAGTTACGTCTTATTAAATATATTCAATATATTTTTAAGTCTAAAAATGATAGAAATACAGTAGATGGAATAGTGAAAAGGAAGTTTAAAAGTAAATTTGTTACAATTTTTAAAGTGTTACTAAACTCACAACAGTAAAATCAGTCTGTATTTTCAGTAAAGCATGCTTGTTATACTCACTGTGGAACCTGGAAGGGGTTAATCCTCTACATTGTGTAAAAGGTTGCTTGCTCCTGTCTTCTCTGATCCTCCCCTTTTTCCATTGCTCCCAACCTGTTTCCTGATAGAACAGAGCCTTGGGGGCACTCTGCGCATGCTCAGTTTGTTGTGTATTGCTAGAGAGTTTTTGTTTTTTTTTTTTCTTGGGAGGGTGCATGTGATCAGCACAGGGCCAATCAGCACTGTCCAGACAAAGGATCAGAACAGTGAGAGGAGAATGAAAACTCCTCCTACAAGCTTTAACCAGACACTGATAGAAGTCATAGGACTGCTATATACTGCTGATGAGAAAAGGTATTTAGCAGTTTATAATTATTACAAAAATTGCCTTTTTCATGTTCTGTGTACTGTGAGAGACCAGATGAAGTGAATGCAAGGTCCTGGATTTAGTAACACTTTAATAGTGTAATTCCTTCTTAGTGCTAGTCCCAACTCTACTTTACCCTGGCAGCATGCTGCAGAGAGGACCACTGAGCAGTCTAGGAAAACAAATGTCATCAGTACACCAAGGATCTCCAGAGTAGGTCCAGAGCTTTAATCAGTGATCACATCATTACAGCAGATTACAACGTTTCGGAGCCACGCAGGATCCAATCACATGCATGATGAAGGGGTCTTGCATGGCTCCGTAATGTTGCAATCTGCTGTAACAATGTGATCACTGATTAAAGCTCTGGACCTACTCTGGAGATCCTTGTTGTGCTGGTGACATTTGTTTTCCAGGACTTGACACGGTTCCAGCCATTGGTCGCTTCAGCACCTGTATATATATGCACAGCCATTTCTACAGGAAAGTGTGGATTGGGATTAGTACATTGGAAGTTTTGCACTGCAGCAGTCTGACATGCCACCCCCCCCCCCAAAAAAAAAGAAAGAAAGAAAAAAATATGTAAAGCCAAGACTTTTCTTTTAGCTTTGGATAGAGTAGCAAAGTGTTGATCCCTTGTCAATTTTTTTCCTGTTTGTCTCCCATTGGAAAGATTCCACTTCATGTTTCAGAAAAGCAACAAGAATTTAGTGAAATCCCTACAAATTAAGGAGCAATCCCATTCTGGAGAGCTGTTATTGGAATAGGTTTCCCCATTGAAACATGAAACATTTTGGATTTTTCATAATTTTCTGTATTGTAGACAATGGTGTACAGGACAAACAGAAAGGGTGAATCTATCTAGGGGGGCTAGCAGCCAGAAATTTGTAATTGAAAATAATATTCTTTCTATTCTTCATCCAAAAGCTGAAAAAAATAGCTATACAGTACATACTGTATGCTATAGGCTTCTTGCTCACTGTTCAATCTATTTTTAAGGGTTAAAAGAACTGCCATTTTTCTTTTTCCAAGAACATTGGGAAAATGTTTATTCCCTTCCTGTCTCAGAGACACAACAAAGTTAGAAAAGAAGCTTCAAAAGTGAATGGAAATTCCCCCCTTAGATGTTTTCTGTCTAATTCTGGGGGTATTTTTAAGTTTTAGTATTTCCCCCTAATTTTTCTTTCATTGACAGTGGTCTTTAGTACAAACAAAGGGGTGAATCTCTCCAGACAACTAACAAGGGCACTAAAATGAGTGTAGACAAATAGGCCGCACACCCCAAAATTACAAAAAACTATACGAGAACCCCCTAACGGGGCTTTAAAGCAGCCAGAAAAATACAATGTTCATAGTTGAAAAAATTCAGTTTTATTTATACAAAAAATATATCAAAATAGCATATTATAAAAATCACTGAGAATAGGTACTAACTAGTCGAGTCATGACATGATCTGAGTATGGCATACCATTATAATGGACAAAGCATACAATTAAACCAAGCACTAGGCACAATGCGTAAGATGGCAACCAAGATTATCTTTAAAGTGAATTCTTAAAAACAGTAGCAACACATATTGCCTGTGATACCATACGTTGTATGTGGGGTAACAGAGGTTGTATATGTTAATCCTGACGGGTTTCGACCCTTCCCGGGTCCTCTTCAGAGGATAGTTGCCCCCTAAGAAAAAGGTCAACATGTGTCAGACATAGCATCAAGACCAATAGTACCAGACTTGTTCACTTGCACCATCATATTAGGGTTGTCTAAATCATATAGTTACCTATTGTGGAAAATATGACATTTTCACATGCGGTTTAGGTATTGTGAGTTGTTATGTTTTTAGGTGTACAGTTTCTCTTTAGCTCCCCCGTCTCCCCTACGTCAGAGCAGCTCCCAGGAAAGCCGGCGGTGGGCCGAGTGTGTCTTGCGAGGGATCACATTTAATAGCCCCCGTTTAGGACGGGGAAGTATGGGGAAGGAGGGGCAGCGAACAACCCAAAAGGTACCTAAGAGGGGAATGCAGATTGTTACCAGAAATAGGATTTAGAGTGTTAGATGCTGAAGAGCAAAAAATCACTAGATTGCTCTAAACAGAATGGAAGGTTTCCCAGCTTTGGAAATTATAGAGGTGTTAAATGGTAGTTCCAAGGGTGTGCAGAGGGCATAGCTAGATAAAAAGGGGAGAAGGGAAAGAAAAAATGAAAAGAAACAGACAACACAGAGAAGTAAGGAGTGAAAAAGGAGTGAAAGAAAGGGGATAAAGAAAAAGTAACCCAAAGCAGTGTAAGTGTCAATAGAATGAGTAGAAAATAGCAAATGCCATACTGCCAATTGATTCCCATGTACCATAGTAAGTGTATGCCAAAAGCAGTAGGTGAAAGCACCGGCGAAACCTCCAGAGAATGGACAAGGAGAAATGGAGAGGAGTAGGGGGGGAGAGAAAGGGGGGAAAGGGGAGGGGGGAAAGGGGGGGGGGGGAAAGGGGGGGAAAAGGGGGGGGGAAAAGGGGGGGGGAAAGGGGAGGGGAGGGGGGAGGGATGGGACCACAAAGGAGTGGTGAAGAGTGAATGGAATGAATGGTATAGAAAAGGAAAGAAAAGAAATAGGGGAAAGGAAAGGAAAAGAAGGGGGTGGGAGGGTGAAGTGCAGACAGAGTGAAGGGCGGTTGAGGACAAGGGAAGGAAGGAAGGGGGGGGAGGGGAGGGGGGGAATGTGCAGGAAAGTGCAAGTGGGGTGAAAAAAGGGGGTGTGAAGCGTGGATAGATAGGGAGGGGGGGGGGAGGGAAAGGGAAAGGAAGGGGGGGGGAGGGAAGAGGAGAGGGAGGGAGTGTGAAAGGGGGGGACACACATATAGGAACAAGGGTGAATGGGCTGGTAAAACAAACGTGCAAAAAATGTGCAAAAATGTGGGAAAACTGTGATTGAAAAGAACAAACAGTGGGAGTGACATGCAGTGTGATAGAATATACTGGAGGTGTCGGGACTATTTACCTAGTTAAGCTGAACTGAATGGAAAATTCTGAATGCTGAAAAGGTTAAATTAATTAAGAGTATGAATAAAAAGTATGAATAAAAATATATGAATCAATCTGACAAGGTCAACAGTGATTTAAAAGAAACCACGTCATTGGAAAGGTATAACATTCATTTCATTGGTGCTTACCAGTGTTTGCTGTCAGTCTGTATGACCTGTCTTCAGTTTGAAAAATGTCCAATGAATATCCCTTAGTGGTTCCCATGTTTATAGGGAGTGCCAATTGGCTAACTCCCTTCAGGTGTTGATGTGTCCAACATCCCTCCCCTTCCCCATCCATCAGGGGAAGGAGCAACACAGCGGTGCTCCTCCATGTGATCCGGCGTTCCGGAAAGGAATACACCTCCGGGCGTCCCCGTCGCTTCCGCCGCAACTGCGCAGGCGCCGCTACGTCACGCGCCCTAGGGCGCGCGCTCGTGAGTGCGGCGTCCGGAAGGGATCCGGGACGCCTCCCTCTCCTCTTCCCTCCCCCCCTTCCTTTCCCTTTCCCTCCCCCCCTCCCTATCTATCCACGCTTCACACCCCCTTTTTTCACCCCACTTGCACTTTCCTGCACATTCCCCCCCTCCCCCCCCTTCCTTCCTTCCCTTGTCCTCAACCGCCCTTCACTCTGTCTGCACTTCACCCCTCCCACCCCCTTCTTTTCCTTTCCTTTTTTCTTTCCTTTTCTATACCATTCATTCCATTCACTCTTCACCACTCCTTTGTGGTCCCATCCCTCCCCTCCCCTCCCCCCTCCCCTTTTCCCCCCCCTTTTCCCCCCCCTTTCCCCCCCCCCTTTCCCCCCTTTCTCTCCCCCCCTACTCCTCTCCATTTCTCCTTGTCCATTCTCTGGAGGTTTCGCCGGTGCTTTCACCTACTGCTTTTGGCATACACTTACTATGGTACATGGGAATCAATTGGCAGTATGGCATTTGCTATTTTCTACTCATTCTATTGACACTTACACTGCTTTGGGTTACTTTTTCTTTATCCCCTTTCTTTCACTCCTTTTTCACTCCTTACTTCTCTGTGTTGTCTGTTTCTTTTCATTTTTTCTTTCCCTTCTCCCCTTTTTATCTAGCTATGCCCTCTGCACACCCTTGGAACTACCATTTAACACCTCTATAATTTCCAAAGCTGGGAAACCTTCCATTCTGTTTAGAGCAATCTAGTGATTTTTTGCTCTTCAGCATCTAACACTCTAAATCCTATTTCTGGTAACAATCTGCATTCCCCTCTTAGGTACCTTTCGGGTTGTTCGCTGCCCCTCCTTCCCCATACTTCCCCGTCCTAAACGGGGGCTATTAAATGTGATCCCTCGCAAGACACACTCGGCCCACCGCCGGCTTTCCTGGGAGCTGCTCTGACGTAGGGGAGACGGGGGAGCTAAAGAGAAACTGTACCACCTAAAAACATAACAACTCACAATACCTAAACCGCATGTGAAAATGTCATATTTTCCACAATAGGTAACTATATGATTTAGACAACCCTAATATGATGGTGCAAGTGCACAAGTCTGGTACTATTGGTCTTGATGCTATGTCTGACACATGTTGACCTTTTTCTTAGGGGGCAACTATCCTCTGAAGAGGACCCGGGAAGGGTCGAAACCCGTCAGGATTAACATATACAACCTCTGTTACCCCACATACAACGTATGGTATCACAGGCAATATGTGTTGCTACTGTTTTTAAGAATTCACTTTAAAGATAATCTTGGTTGCCATCTTACGCATTGTGCCTAGTGCTTGGTTTAATTGTATGCTTTGTCCATTATAATGGTATGCCATACTCAGATCATGTCATGACTCGACTAGTTAGTACCTATTCTCAGTGATTTTTATAATATGCTATTTTGATATATTTTTTGTATAAATAAAACTGAATTTTTTCAACTATGAACATTGTATTTTTCTGGCTGCTTTAAAGCCCCGTTAGGGGGTTCTCGTATAGTTTTTTGGGGTGAATCTCTCCAATGGGGAAACAGACAGCTATAAAAAAATTGACAGAGAGTTTAACCATTCTGTTTTATCCAAATTCAAAAAAAGGTTTCACCTAAGAAGCTTTAAGTAAAACCACTGCTGAGATAAATGCAGAGACTATCAGTACTAACCTTCACCTGGCGATACTAATTGCCTGGTTGTCATAGTAGTTAAATTATAATATAGTTACCCAAATCTGAAATGCAGTCTCTTAGTGCCACCTATTTTTAAGACCCTTTTCACACTGGGGCATTTTCCAGGCGTTTTAGCGCTAGAAATAGCGCCAGTAAAGCGCCTGAAAACTGCCTCCCATGCCGCCCAAATGTAAAAGCTTGAGTGCTTTCACACTGGAGCTTTGCACTTGCAGAACGTTAGAAAAAGTCCTGCAAGCAGCATCTTTGGGGTGGTTTGGGAGTGGTGTATACACCGCTCCCAAAACTCCCCTGCCCATTGCAATGAAGAGCTTTGGAAGCGACGCAACGTGGGCATTTTTAACCCCTTCTTTGGGGTTAAAAGCGCACCACTAGTGGCCGAAAAGCGCCGCTTAAACAGCAGCGCTTTACTGCTAACGCACGGGCGGCCCCAGTGTGAAAGGGGTCTTAGGCAGAAGAGGAATTTTCAGGTTATTTGGTTCACCAACCAAATAATTCCAACACCACCCCCCACAAAACCCACATACTGCAATATAAACATGAATGGTTGATTTACTAAAGGTAAACGGGCTGTTCACTATGAAAGGGCATTTTCCCTATGCTTAGTCAATGAGATGAAGCTCTGTTGACTTCTATCATCCAATCACATGCCAGCAAAAATGCTGTTTATTTTTATTTTACTTGTACATGTTTGGGTTTTCTTGTACACTGAATTTTACCACATTTATTAAGCTAAGCCAAAATGATCTTGCAACGCGAACAGCCTATTTAGTAAATCAACCCCAATGCATTAGTTTGCATGTTGAATACATGTAATATCACAGCCTGTATAACTCTAATAACTCTTATTTCTTACCAGGGTAGGCCAAATGGGAAAATGTATTTAATACCAATATGAGGCGCTTTATCTATAAAATATAGCCTCTTAATGGCATGTTTAGCATTCTTTCAGTATACTTCAGGAAAATCCAACATTAATGTCTACCAAATTCACTTATGAAATAGCTATTTTTCTTTAGCCAGGGCTCCCGTGTACCCACTCCTGGTATGATCCTGAAATTCATTGCCATATAAAACTGGAAGATAACATTATGTATTCTGAATGTCACCACCACTTTAATATATATTGCTTATAATTCATAAATAATGTGATATAAGAATTTCAACACTCGTATAATATCAAAATATGATGGACTATGTAACTATGTCTATGATTATAATTGTTAATTATATTTTTGCAGCAATGGAGATACTCTTACAGGGCCTCATACCACATTTTCGATCTTGAAAAAGGGTCAGCAATCATTTTGTATTACAGTTATTTATTAATTTTTTGTAAAGCATTTTAGGTTTGTCTGCTGGTAACACTTTTTTTTTTTTTTCCAGAGAATTTGTAAAAACTAATGAACTCCCTTCAAAAATTCAGTATATATGCTGGTCTCCAGTTGGACATAAGTTGGTAAGTCTTCACCTCTTTGTGGTTTCATAGAACAGCATTTTTGCTCCTGGCTTTCCTTGCCCTGTAGGTTCCTCTGCTATGGTATGGTGAACTGGCAAGTCATCTGACTCCAGAAAATAAAAAATTGTATTTACTTTTTGTGCTTGTATGGGATTCCTCCAGGCATTCTGGTTTATTCTCACACTACAAAGACATGCTGCTAGGCTCCTGTCTAAGGCTGCCCATAGATTGATCTTTTTTTTTTTTTGATCAGCCAGCTAGCTTATAAAAAAATTATGGATTCCCCCATCCACACATTTGATGTGGATGAAGGAATCCTCAACACTGTTTGAAAATTTTCCATCATTCCTGTTCAAGAGAAGCTGATCATCATTTCAATCCATGTATGGCCAGCCTAAGTTGGCTTTAGTATATACAGTATGTGTGCATATGTATGGAGGTTAGATAGGGACCTTGGATTGTAAACCTCTTGAGTGCAGGGACTGATGTGAATGTAAAGTGTATATAAAAGCACCACATAAATTGTTTGTGCTATATAAATGCCTGTAATAAATAGAGAACAAATTTGCCTTCTGTGATCTAATGCAAGCTACAATAATATGGGGAAAACTGTACTAACAATCAACAAGATGTGGTGCGACGAAACACGCAGTGTCAGAATGTGCACTATAAATTGTCAGGGTTAAATAAATGTCTGTAATAAATAAATAACCAAGAAAACAAACTTGGCTGCCATGATCTAATGCAAGCTTTAATGCTTTATGTAAGCTGTACTGACAATCAGCATGATATGGAGAGAAATTTTATATAGTTTTTTTAATTGAAATCAGATTTATAATGAAATTAGTTTCTAAGTAAATAGAGATATTCTAATTCTACTACTACTACTACTACTACTACTACTACTACTACTAATAATAATAATAATAGTATCACCTAAATGTTTGATTTCAATCTGATATATTCTAGGTGTATGTTTTAGAAAATAACATATATTTAAAGCATGAACCTGGAGAAGAATCGATAATGTTAACCAGCGATGGCAAAGAGAATGAAATTCTGAATGGTATTCCAGATTGGGCCTATGAAGGTAGGTGCTTTTTTTAATCAGTAAAGGAATTAACTCAGTATTTTATCAACATGCCTTCAGTCGTAAGAGCTGTTCCCATTGTGGTGATTTGTAATTGAAGTATCATTTTAGGCAAAAAGAGGTCTAAGTTAAACACTTCTATGAGGAAACTGGTGCCAATTCAATTCCAGAGAGTTGCTGTAGTCCCTGAAGATTATCTGCAAATATAAAGACAATATTTAGGTTCAGCAATAGGTTGTGCAGGCACTGGACAATCCACTGTAGAATACGTCAGGGATGTGCCTTTTATCCTCATCTGAAAAAATAGGGCTGGCCAAACCGGCTAAATATTGATCAGTTTGTGGGCTCCTACTTTGAAGAGTAGGGTTTAATTAGTATTGGAGTAGAGTTTAGAGGTTACGGATAGCTTCTAGCTGGTTTAGTGTTGAAAGAGTAGGGTACATATTAACAACTCCCTTTAGGGAATAGTTTAAGTAGTAGATTTTGAGGATTACGTTTTGAGGGACATGTTAAAGCTCAACCTCAGCTTAACCCCTCTAGCAGTATTCCCGAGTGTGACTCGGGGTGAATTTTCATTAACAAATACGGCAACCCCGAGCCACACTCGGGATCGCATCGCAGGATCCTGGCAAAGTTACTTACCTTGTCCCCAGGATCCTGCAATGTCTCCCGGCTGTGTGTGCGGGCTGTGTCCTCCGTCTGATCTATCGCTATGCCGGGCTTCGTTCCCTGCAAGTGTGCCGATGCACAGGGACAGAGCCTGGCGCCAAATTCAAAAAGTGCAAAAAGCATAATACATACAGTAAACTGTAATCTTACAGATTACATTACTGTATCAAACAACTTCACCTCCCTTTTGTCCCTAATGCTTTCTCCAGTGCCCTGCATGCAGTTTTATATTACATATACTGTTCTTTTGCCTGGAAACTGGAGATTGTCCATGGCAACCAAAAAGCGTCCTTTTACGTCAAAAGCGGTTTTAGACCAGCTAGAAAACAGCGATAGTAAATTAGAATCACTTGAAGAATTGAGTGATAGTGATTCGTGGGGAAATTCGTCATCAAACACTGAAAGTAACGACAGCGACGATTCTGCAACTGAGCAAATTTCAGTGTTTTTGATTTGATTACATTATTGAATACATTTTATTATTATTATATTATTATTTGTGATAATTATTTATAGTTTATTTATTATATTATAATTTATGATTTTGTATTTCAAACTTTATCATACCTGGGATGTCTACTAGACTCTTGTTTGGACAGAGTTATTCCTAAGAATTACAGGCCTACAATATAAAATGCCAAATTTACATGCAAAACAATATACCACTTTCAGTATCAAAAATCAGACATAATCATGCTGCCAGGGAGGTTAATTTGTTAATTTTATTTAGGCTATTTTCACACTGGCAGTGTCGGCCGTTAGCGCTAAAGCGCCAAACATTTTAGCAGCGGTTTTACGGCCGCTAGTGGGGAAGTTCTTACCCAAAAAACTGCAGTGCTTTCAAATCACTTTTAAGGTGATTTGGAAGCGCTGCCCATTCATTGATGGGCACGGCGTTTTGAGGGCGCTAAATATAGTACTCCCAACCCACCCCAAAGATTCTGCTTGCAGGACTTTTCATAGAATTCTGCAAGCGCACGGCCCCACTGTGAAAAGACACACTGCAATGATTGGGAGGCGATTTTCAGGCGCTTTGCAGAGGCTATTTCTAGCGCTAAAGCGCCTGAAAACTGCCCCAGTGTGAAAGTAGCCGTAGGGTAGAGAAGGGTTAGCATCTCTTTCAGGTCTAATTACTGTAGTACCCTCCTAGATGGGTTGCTAGGATGTTAGGTAAATGCAGCCAATCCATGGAGAGGTGTGCCTAGCAGGTGGCAAAATAAGGATTTCCATCCATCTGGTTGGGGGTGGCAGGGCCGGGGTGCCTACACATGAAAGTATCTCTGACACTCCAAGACTGCGTCTAAAGGATCCAGCCCACACAGCCTCACTAGAAGGTATCTGGAGGAAGCTGAATGGGCACAGCTGCTCCCATGTCCTTGTGAGTATTGACTTTATTATAAGATCCTGGTGACTATGTACTATTAGAAAAGCTGGGCCAAGTAGTTCCTCCCCTGAGCTGTCCTTACCTCTGGCCTTCCCTAGTCGCTAGTGAGGGAGAACTCAGTCATCATCATTATCTGTGCTGCAGTCTGCCAGGTTTCTATGGTAATGAGCCCAAGTAGGAAGCCAGCTCTGTGATTCTAAGTAGAGTCTAAGCTTCAGCCTGCTTCTTCACTAGGGCCCCTGATGGTGGGTGTCAGGTCACCTTGAGGCTAGGTGACAGATGCACACCATTGGGATCAGGAGTGCACTGCAAGGCAGTGGACCCTACGGCTGACTGCTGCGGATGGGAGTCCGGGTATAAGGAAGGCAGGGTCGCTGCAACACCAACACGGATCCCACTGGGGTTAGAGCGTAGGATTCCCTGGGGTGCGGAGTCTAAGAGCCAGCAGGTTTTCACCAGAGCCTCTGATAGTGAGGATGGACTGGGCTGCAACTGGCTTCAGGTCGCGACCCCCAGGGTCCCCCAGCTCACACCCACAGTAGGCAACAGAAGGATAAGGATAGTAAGGAATAAGCCAAGGTCAGGGCCACAAGCAGACAAGGTCAACAGAGTACACGCCAAGGTTCAGGGTCACAGGCAAACGGGGATAGTCGGGGACATGCCAAAAGGTCAGGGTCACGAGCAGACAGGAATAGTATAGAACACGGCAAGGTCGGTAACAAAAAATAAATGTAGAGCACACGGCAGGCAGGAACAGGAAGCCAAACACACAAAGGTTGATCAGCAGGGCTGACCTGCAGTGCAGAGGTTAATATAGAGTTCTCTGATAGGAGCTGGGGTGGAGCCATGCTAGAGGAGAGTTAATAAAAGCAGTCAGGTGAGAGACAGCTGGTCTTAGGAGTTGAACACATGGAAACAGGTAAGCTGAAAAACCACCTCTATTGCATAACCATGACAGTGGGGATGAACTTGCAGCAAACTGAAACCAGGTCGTGGTCCCCTGGTATACCCGGCTGACAATGTGGAAACCACTCGCATGTGCAAAGTACAGATGACAGGAGACCGAAGAGAATCCAGGAAACAATCCAAAGTCGGGGCAGGCAGCAGGCAAGCAAAAATGGTAGACAAAGTCTGGGTTGAAACACTTGTAGTTAGGCACTGAATACAAGTAATACAAGGCAAACCAGGAGCACATAGAAACTAGGAAGTTGCTCAGGTAACCCAGGCTGCACTGAGCATGTCTATATATAGGGAAGCAGACTGGGAGGTGGGCCAGGAAGTAATAGAAGGGAAAGGTATACAGTATGAATCCACAGTAGAGCAGGCAGCACCTGTAGGTGAACAGAAAAGCTAGCAACAGAAGTGAATGGAATCACAGATGGAATCTAGTAGCCTTAAGAAGGCCTACAAGAGGCCATAGACGAGTCAAAAAACGAAGAAAATTCCTGTTGATCGTCAGGTTGTTCATTTTTCGCAACAGTAATGTGCCAGCTGCATGTGATTTTTGTGCTGCAATCGAAAGTGCCTGGTCCAACATACTGGATTTTTTTTCTTTAAAACTAAACAAATTAAGGCACAGTCGTATGCACCATTTTTGACTTGTCTATGTGGCCTGCTTAACAACTGCCCTATAGTATCCAGCTATGAGAAGTAGACTGTGCTATTTCTACCTACCTACCTAGCTATATACTGTGCTAAAAGAGTAAGTTCACCTTTACAGAAAATCTGTAAGGTGAACTTACACTGGACCCCCTTCCCCATCCCCCCCCCCCCCGCTCTCCAATGATGACACAGACATAAAAACATATTCTGTAGAATGAGGAAGGCGTAAAATGTCTGACATTGTTTTTATTGCTCTTTGTGCCTTCCTGCCTGGACAACAACTGCAACTAAAATTGGAATTCTTGTTTGAGTGTCAGGATGACAAAAAGCGAAGGTAAATCTACCCAGTTGGCTCTAAAGCAAGAATTCTAATTCTTTCCAACCCGGTAAAAACTAAAATAATATTGACTGGGTTTTGTCTTCAAACATTTAGGGGTTTATTTACTAAAGGCAAAAAAACTGTGCACTTTGCAGAGTGCAGTTGCCCTCTGCAAGTGTAATTGCTCCAGAGCTTAGTAAATGAGGTAAGGCTTCACTTTGCAAAGAGTACCCAATCCCCAATCCCATGCAAGGAAAATGCATTTTTGCTTGCACATGATTGGATGATAGAAGTCAGCAGAGCTTCTGCTCATTTACCAAGCTCTGGAGCAACTGCTCTTGAAGAGGGCAACTGCACTTTGCAAAGTGCACAGTCTTTTTCCCTTTAGTAAATCAACCCCTTAGTGTTGGGGTTTAGTGTTAAGATTTTAGTAGGTAAATAAGGTATTACATTTTTCAGACTGGGGGCAAGGGGTTGGGTGTATAGAATGTGCTTTAGTATGTATAGGGGATATTTGAGTAGTTAAGGACAGGGCAGCTACAGTATCCACACTAGTCTTTGGTGCTGGGAACCTCACTATGAAAACAACCAGACTCGGTCTGGACCACTGGGATTGAGGAAAAATCAATTGGCCAGCCTTGCCCTGAAAACTCTAAATGTAAAAGTAAAGGTATGACGTGCCTTCTTATGATTAAGGAAGGTGGAAACATAGTGCTGGAGCTGTAAGATTATCTTATTGATATTGCTATCTTATGGTATTGATGTTGATGTAATTGATCTGGTTTCTGGACAGGCAGCTTCTACACTAGAGGATCTCCACAGTCAATTTGACTTCTACTGTAATGTAACAAAAATGTACACTGAAGTACTACACCACTGCTAAAATTTCCAGATATGGCTTTATTTCAATAAAGGCCAGATGAACAATCCAAAGAGGATCCAAAGCATTTTTGAGGTTTTAAAACTGCCCCTTGCATCGGGGCTTGAAATTGAAAACAATATAACTGGATTGGAGGTGAACTAGACCTTTTTAATGGTATTTCTTCCAGTGCGATTACAAGCACAGGCCTTGTCAGCAGCTGGTTTGGCAGCCAATAATAAAGATAAGAACAAAGTCATATCTGGATCGTTTAGCAACAATGTGGCACAATTTACATTTTTGTGGCTCTTTCTGGAACCTGCCCAGCATCTTTAGTAGCGGTATAAACAGTTCAGAAGTTTAATTCTTTGACATATTCCAGCCAGTTTATGATTTAGGTTTACCCCCTGATTTATATAGTAAGCAGAATATTTATAGAAAGTTCAAACAGATCACAGCTTACCCACCATGTATGCCTCGTCTTAACACTAGCATATACTGTATGTTCTGTCCTTGCTACACTTTTCCTTGTGTGTAACTCAACATGCAGTTAAACCCTCCTATTCTGCAATAAACCAGACTGAGTGTAAATATGGAGGCTTTATTAACAAAACAGGGTGGGGTGAAACAAATATGAAAAACAGATAAGAACTACATATAATCAGTATATGAAATATACAGAAAATACAATGAATGGCAGTAAGTAATTCTCACTTGATATTTTGATAATTTGATATTTTTATATTATATAGTTTGGATGTGGTTCTCAAAGGCATATATAAAGTCTCTCCCTCCTTTTTTGGTTGTTTGCACTATTGGGATGATGCTGATGGGAACCAAATAGAGTAATCACATTTTAATAAAGCTGAATAGTTTCTAGATTCTGCAAAAACAGCAAATTTACCACCGGCTCCATCTTGTTGGCAAAACAACTTAATGTAAACAGAAGAGAAGAAGGCCTAGCACTCCACTTGGCATTTGGTAAAATTATATTTATTGAAGACAACACATAAAAGGAACAACAATACTGCAATGTGTTTTGGACCACACATCATTTTCTTAGTAGCACACAGACTCCCAGTACAGGGGGTCCCCTAGTTACAAACATCCGACTTACAAACGACTCCTACTTACAAATGGAGGGAGACAACAGGAAGTGAGAGGAAATCTACTCCTAGGAAGGGAAATTCACTCCTGTAAGAGCTATTATGGGGAAAAGGTACCTCCACTGATGCTTTACTACCAAGGCTTGTTTCCACAGCAACCCAAAATTTTCAAAATCCAATTGTCAATGGGACAGAAAGTGAGGTGAAATCTTCTGAACAGGGGCACAGACAGCAAAACAAATGTTTACAGGGGTGATACCTCTTCCCTATGCTATCCAAAAAGCTTAAAAATTGTTTTTTTGGCTGGAGCTACACTTAAAAAATGTACCTGTTCCGGCTTGCAAACAGATTCAACTTAAGAACATACCTACAGCCCCTAACTTGTTTGTAACCCGGGGACCCCCTGTACCATACACAGAATTTTATTGTGTTTATGATGTAGTAATCTTTGTTTCATTTCAGAGTTGGTGCTTGGATCAAAGCATGCTCTTTGGTGGTCTCCAGGAAACACTTTTATTGCCTATGTGCAGTTTAATGATAAAGAGGTGCCTATTATCGAATATTCCTTCTATGGTGAGGAGCAGTATCCCCAAACAATGAAAATACCATATCCAAAGGTGACACGTATAAGTACATTTTATTTTCATATTCCTTGTACCAGTGTCAGACTAGCCTTTAAACATCAACTGACACATAGAATTGATGCTAAGCTACTGTATATTCAAAAATAACTACAGCCCTCATTCTTCTTCAAGGTATATCTCCAGAAAAAACTTTTTTTTTTTTTTTTATTAGTTTTGGATTAAGCAGGGGAGAAGTCAGTAGTGTATTTAGGTTTTCTGCTGCCTTAGGCCTGACTAAACTCGTGCACCCCCTAATTTAAATATGACCCACCCCTTCCTGTCAAGGCCACACCCCTTGCTGTTTAAGACCTACCCTGACATTTTCGAGTGGGGACACTAGTTCTGAGGGCCTGGGGGGGTGGGGGGCAATGGATTCCCTTAATTTGCATAGATTTCCTCTCACTTCCTGTTTGGCTATGGGGAAGGAAGTGAAGGGAAATCTCTGCAATGGGACAGGGATAGTAAAAACTAAACTGACAGGGACTATAACCCTCCCTTATTCTATCCAAAATGAAAAAAAAAAAGTGTTGCCTATAGTTCTACTTTAAGCACAAATGTCTGATAATTTTATGGAGAGGACTAAGAAGATATAACCATGCCAATGGTGCAGCAGAAAACATATAGCACAGTAAGGGAGGTTTGTGGTCCAGGATGAGAGGACAATCAAAATTAGAAGCGGCGCCCCCACCCCCCACAGTTGTGGAATGTCAGCCGCCTGCATACCAGAAGCAGTGAGGCCGCTTTATGGGGGCGCTAGATTAATTTGCCTACAAGCCGAGTCCGCCACATAAGACTGGCGCTACACTAACAGTGTAACACAAGCTGGCGGGACTCTTTCCGCAAAGTGCTGCCCTAGGCCTGGGCCTTGTCAGCCTAGGCCAGGATACAGTGTTGGGAGAAGTATATCTTCTGTCAGTTTATACTGCTTTCTAGTGCCCTTTTGGGGGACTTTTTCTCACTTTCTGCTCTGTTGACAATGTTCTCAACAGGCCAGCAAGTAAAAGCAAATCTGCAACAAGGACACAGATGGAAATAAATAAACAGATTAGGGGAAGGCTAGGGCCCCTGTTGGTACTTTATTGCTGTGTCCCCTTTCAATATTTTCCCTCACTTTCTGTCCTAGTGACAATGTCTTCATGTGGTGGACATAGTCAGCATCAAAGGTCCCCTGTGCAAGAACACTTTTGTGCCCTCCCCAATTAGGTGTAAAAATTAGAATATAATGAAGAATGCCTCTCACTTCCGACTTGTCCTAGAAATGGGAATAGTCCAGGTCTATGTGGCAGTGGAAAGAAGTACCAGCACCTGCTCAATCTGGATCACAAGTAGAAAGGCTCCTATGCATAACCAGGATGGAACATGAGGGGAAAATCTCCTCAATGACACCTCATAAGGGAAACAACACTAGACAGTGACACTTTAATCTCCTGTATAATGCAGTCAGGTTCTGGATCAGGTATACACCTTTTTTAATTATTATTTTTTCCCAACCCTTACATTTAAAAGTGGTCACTGCAGGGGCGGACTGATAACTCATGGGGCCCCCGGGCAATAGGAGATTATGGGGCCCCCCAGGCAATCAGAGATTATGGGGCCACACAGTATACACACACACAGTATACAATCACACAGTATACACATACATGTACACACAGTATACACAGACAGATGTAAAAAAAACACAGATTTATACATACTGTTCCTTGTTTTACTGAGGCTGGCAACCCTGATGGGGCCCCCGGGCAGTGCCCGAGTGGCTCAATGGTCAGTCCGCCCCTGGATCACTGTTGTCAGAGTGCTCTGTGCTGCTTCTCTAAATCTCTGGGTAGGGAAATGCATGTGCTGAGCATGTAACGGGATACTAATCCCTTAGATAGCGCAGACTCAAGCTGTGGAGGAGGAAAGAGCAGAGCAGAGGAGTGATTTTCAACTGTAATGTGACCGCATGGACACATGCAGTGTAGGTACATTCAGATGCAGTCCCAACTGGGAGGGTGCATGGAGAGGTGTCTCCATGGGACTTTTCAAGGAGATTGAGCCACACACAGGAACTTCGTGTATAAAATGTGTATAAAATATATTAGAAGCAAATCAATAATCTGCTTGCCTTCAAACTATCTGTTTGATTGGGTAAAACTGAACAGCAAATAATAGACAGTTACACATGTGAAAAGAAGCCTAGAGCTCCACCTGCTGGATGTGTGAGCGCATGGAAGACATATTCACATGAATTACTTCATATTTATCTAATTAAAATATAGGAAAACAATGAATTATTTAACATTAAAAACATTAATTTGTATTCATTAATTAGTTAAAACAATGTTGTATATCCATATATAGTTAGTTTCAACAGTTCATTTTTCATGTAGAGGTTTAAAGGTTTTTAAGTGGTATTAAAGTCAAGTTTTTAAAAATGGCTGACAAGCAGGGTTTTTCTTAACAGAAGAGACCCTGGTGGTATACCCTATTAACATTAACAGATATGTTTTCCTTAATAGTAAGAATCATAGTATTCATTTACAGAAATTAATATCATGTCATATCCTGTGTCCTCTTTCCATCAGATTTAGATTTTTGCTTTCTCCTGAAAAAAAAAAAATATATATATATAATTAAAATGCTATACATTGCCTTTAAGTTTACTAGAATGCACAGTGCATATGCACATCAATAATCCTGTAATAACTAACTGCCCTTTGTCTAACACACTTTCTATATATATTTAATCTATCTCTTTTAAAGGCAGGAGCAAAAAATCCAACAGTGAAACTATACATTGTGAAAATTGATGATTCCAGCTATCCCAAAGCTGAAGTTCCAGTCCCTTCACTCATATCGTCCAGGTAATTCTTAGTATACGCCTAGTTTCATAAATGAAAACAAACATTGGCACTCACTTACAGAAATCAGAACAAAGGAAATATATCTGCATTTTGTAACTTTTGTTAAATAAAAAATCAAAATGAGCTTAAATAATAAGGCAGTACAAACAGCAATGATAATGTGCTGAAATAGACATTGATAGACCCAATGGCAGAGGATTTCAGGAAATGATCACCATTTTAAAGGAATTATGATCTAAGGCTGGGGCTCCATCAAAGCATTATGTAGCATGCCAAAGCATTTTCCTTTTGAAATGTGAATTCATAGAATGAATGCATATGTTCTTGCTAAAAACTGATTTTTTTTCCTTCATAGCTATCAATCAAATTTAAATTTTCAAGGTAGGTTTCCTTTTCTTAGTAAGAATACATTGATACTTGAGGCCCAGAGTGACTGTTAATGGCATTTTCCCTACTAAGACAATTTACCAGCAACAACAACATAATGTACTACAAAATAGGCCCAAACATGAAAAATTGGCGAGAGTCCTATGGGATAAACAGCAGAGAGTTGTGAGGGTCTGGAATCCATGGATAAGATATATACAGTATTCTAGTTGAGTGAAAGATGAAGATCCGGTGGACCCTTTTTTGAGAGAAGAGCTCTTATTCTTTCTTTTCCTTTCTTTCCTGCTCATTTCTTTAATGCTAAAATTCTTAAACATTCTTAAACATTTTGACTTTTGAGCCTTCTCTTCATCTTCAAATTAAATTTTTCCACTTGCACAATAATAACCTTGAAATAAATGCTTTTGGCCCCCTTGATGTGGATAGAGTCTGCCTTATTTGCCCCAGAATTCATTATTTTAGATCAAAGCATTTAACCATTTCCCTTTGGGTTTTAGCACTCCATCACTCATGTTACTAAGTTACTATAAAAAATCTGCATGTTCCATTGATGATTCTTAATAATGAACATCCATTTCACAGTGGGGATTACGTCTTCAGCTGGGTGACATGGGTCTTGGATGAGAGAGTCAGTGTTCAGTGGTTGACCAGAATTCAAAATGTCTCAGTTATATCAATATGTGACTACAGCTCACACTCATGGATTTGCCCAAAGGTAATTGATACCTAGAGCCCTAATTGTATGTAAAATATCATATTCACAATGTTCTGAGGCCAATTTGCCATACTTGTCTGTTTATTTTAATAGGAATATTTTATGTGCCTTTATAATAGTTTCCTGTATTTGTATAGCACCAGCATACAGCATACATACACACGAGCGGACTTTCCGGCAGACTTGGTCCGGCGGACCGGACTCCGTCGGACAATTCGATCGTGTGTGGGCTCCAGCGGACTTTTTTTCCCCAAAAGTCAGACGGACCTAGAAATAAAACACGTTTCAAATCTTTCCGACAGACTCGAGTCCGGTCGAAAAATACGCTCGTCTGTATGCTAGTCCGATGGACTAAAACCGGCGCTATGGCAGCTATTGGCTACTGGCTATCAACTTCCTTATTTGAGTCCGGTCGTACGTCATCATGTACGAATCCGTCGGACTTTGGTGTGATCGTGTGTAGGCAAGTCTGTCCATTAGGAAAGTCCGTCGGAAGCCCGTCGGATAGACCGTCGGTCCGGTCGAAAAGTCCACTCGTGTGTACGCGGCATTATACACACTGCTTTACAGAGACTTTAATGCAGTGGCTTGGAAGATGGTCATTATATGACTAAATAAGTTTCAAATGGTTGAATAAAAAATAACAAATGTAAACAAATGTATGACTTTTACTTGTATTAAAATATTAAGCGTATATGTACTAAATAACATAGGTTAAATAAAAATGCACATGTGTAGTCCTTCAGAGTGCAGAGTTCTGTTTTAGGCATGGCAGGCTCCTCCAGGTGATGCATGTATTTTCAAGATTGATTTCAAATAGGAATTCAGGCATGTAGCTCCTCTCCCTCCTTGGCTCATAAGTGTTAGGCCTTGCTGACCAGTAGCCATAGCTCCCAACTTTCCCTGATTTTGAAGGACTGTCCCTCAATTGGAACAAAGTACCTTTGTCCCTCCTTCCTCCTCACTTTTCCCCTATTTTGGTCTGATCTACTGTATATAGTTGTAAGCAAAAATTCACTCTTTATCTATCAAAAAGTGTTTCACAGTGTTAAACTTTTCATCCGATTTGTATATTTCAAAAGCTAGTATAAAGGAATAGTAGTGGTAAAAAAGCACTTGTGGGTTTAACCAATGATTTTTTTGTATAATTCTCCCTTAACGGGGGTGTGACAGGGGGGCGTGTTCTATGCCTACATACTTTTGCTAATAGGTGTCCCTCTTTTCCATTTTAGAAAGTTGGGAGGTATAAAGTAGTAAAAAATATTGTAATTATATTCAGCGCTGACTAATAAATTAAATGCAAGCAGACACTAAGGTCAATTCAAAAAATACCTCAGAAGCATAAAGAAATATAAAAGTGCTGCGCAAATAAAAGTCCATATAGTTATACAACTGATGTAATTAAAATGGAAAAACAGGAACCACCGGTGACAATAATTAGCAGGATGGTGACTTAATCCCTCCACCGTTCTTGGATGGCCCCTCACCTCAGTTATTCGACCTGAAACAGGTCACACCACTTTAAAGGATGGGATGGATCATTCAATAGGACACTCCTTCACCTCCTCCTATTCACAGGCTCACTTTCCAATACTTCACTCTGCTTCCCTCTGTTTCACCGGCACCAGGTCTAAGGTTCTGTTGAGTTTCCACACTCCACCCCTGACACCCCCAGAATAATCAGGATGAGGGGGATCATCATCTTCATCCTCCCCGCTGTCAACTATAGAGAGACTGTCCTGAGCTGGGTGAAGTGGAAGGTTGTCGTGTTTTGGGGTCTCTCTATAGTTGACAGCGGGGAGGATGAAGATGATGATCCCCCTCATCCTGATTATTCTGGGGGTGTCAGGGGTGGAGTGTGGAAACTCAACAGAACCTTAGACCTGGTGCCGGTGAAACAGAGGGAAGCAGAGTGAAGTATTGGAAAGTGAGCCTGTGAATAGGAGGAGGTGAAGGAGTGTCCTATTGAATGATCCATCCCATCCTTTAAAGTGGTGTGACCTGTTTCAGGTCGAATAACTGAGGTGAGGGGCCATCCAAGAACGGTGGAGGGATTAAGTCACCATCCTGCTAATTATTGTCACCGGTGGTTCCTGTTTTTCCATTTTAATTACATCAGTTGTATAACTATATGGACTTTTATTTGCGCAGCACTTTTATATTTCTTTAGGTATAAAGTAGTGATTGTTGTTTTTGAAGGTTCCAGAGCTCACAGGTTGCTCTCTAGAAGATTCAGTAATCGAGGCTAAGTGCAGGCACCTAGTGGTACCTAATAGCATAATAGAGGCACTTTACTACTATTTGACTGGTACATTAGGGTTTAAGTAGCTGCAAACATTTGGTGTTGGGTTATCAGCGCTGGAAAATAAAACACATTTCCCTTGTGCCCTGACTTTAACCTAACCCTTAGACGGCAATTAACACATAACCCCTCCAAACAAACCATAAACCTTAATCTAGTCCCCCCAACAATTAACATCAAACAATATAACCCTGAAAATGAACAGCTAACTACTAACGATTACCCTGAAGTTTAACACTACCCCCTTAACCTCCCTAATCCCCTAAAACCTAAATCCCAAATTTTATTTTAACACATAAATATTAGCCACATATAACTACTAAAATACTGATCAGCCTAATTGGCACAGAATATATCGGAACCAAGTACTTTACTACCAGTCCTGATCAGAACTCAGTGGCACTAAACATCTACTTGCCAAATCCAACTCCAAGTGCTTACTAGATAGGAATGCTTAGCTTTTTATTAAAATGTCTTGTTTGAAGCCCTTTTTTTCTTTCAATTGTTTGTTTTTATTTAAGATATATATAATAGATAGATAGATAGATAGATAGATAGCAATTCTGAGCCCTTTTTAAACATATTTAAATGTTTTTCTATCTTCTCCTTAGGATCGACAATATGTTGAAACAAGTAAAACAGGGTGGATTGGTGTGGTATGTTATTGTATTTTTTTAAATTTGCATTCCCCCTGTTCTTCCTCAGTGCAGTAGACAGGTATCATACCTGGGTCCGCAAATGCTGGCTTGGCTGATATAAGGGGTGATTTATATCTATCGTAGCGAAGGAGGACAAGAATCTGTGAATATTGAATTGTCGCTTATAACAAGTAATTTTCTAACAGTACTATAATGTACAATTTACAACATGTCTGTAAAGGTTCTCATTTACCCAGGTCTTGGTATAGCTACTAGTAGTAAGTTATATTCAACTGGACATACAAATGATACATGAGTCATGCTTAGAACATTGCAAATACAAGCTTTTAGTAAACACATAAAATCAGTGGACAATTAAATCAAGTTTACCCTGGAAGAGACACTGAATAACAAGTGACTCTTGTTGGACTGTATGTTACATATCAGGGAGAGGTGTGAGTTGGACATTGAGGTCTATGGGACACCTACTCACATGGACCAATATCTGCTTTTGAACTCCTACCACCCATTGGAACTTAAACTGGAGGTTATTAGGACTCTGCAACATCAGTCTGAGGTGATAACAAGCACAAAGTCTAAAGACAAATACCACAGACATCTCATGAGTAGTTTGAAAGTTTGTGGCTATCCAGACAGGGCTCTTGCTAAAACATTTGCAAAGTCAAGCAATAACATAAGACCATTGAACAGAATGGAGAGGCAGAACACAAAGTAATATAGTAATACCGTATTTAACTGCAGTGTCAGAAAAGAAAGATCTTTAACAAACCTTGCATTCTTGCATCCTTCAAGACTAGCAATACACTGAGGGCAGATCCTACAGGTCAAGACATGGTCTAGCCTGGCGATTTGACCACAATTAACATCTTTAGCCATGTAAATCAAGGAATTAAGGCCTATGCACACTTACCAAAACCAAGAATGGGATTATGTAACTAGAATACGGTCATTCCACACCTCCCATCCTGTTCTTGGATAATCAGCATCTATACATTAGATGGTGATTGGACCTGTGCTACCTGTTATAAATGCTGGGGTATCTTCTTGCTACTCATTGGAATTGAAAAAGTAAAATTACTGTGTAAGAAACATCAGATGACAGCTGATATTCTTAGGCTTCCAGAATACTTACTAGTTCCAAGGAAGTAATATCACTTGCACTATTTCTGAATGGGTTTACTGCCCTAAGAGATACCATTACCTGTATATGAGAACATTTTGTAATAGTTTCCTTTTAAAGGAAAGCCATATTGGGAAAAATACAGTGCGTGCCATTGCTTTCATCCTTTTAGGAATAGGAATAATATCTGCCTGGTTGTGAAACTGATTCATTGCATTTGTTACTTTCTTAGTTACTGACTTAGAACAAGTAGAGATCAGAGAATCAGAGTAAAATATGATCTACATACTTGTTCCTGGTCAATTACCGAGGAAGTATGGAAGACATTAGATCAGCATGCAGCTTTGGCTAAGAGTATTAAGCAAGAGAGTTTACATTGAAGCCAGGCAACTTGCAATTATAAAAGAGAAACTCGGTATTGTGGAGTTCAGGCAGGAGAGTTGCATGAACAGTGTTAATTCTTACACTCTTGGTCACAAAAGGAGCACAATCAGGTGAATGCCAGCTTAGGCAAAGACATAGGGCTTTACTGTTCTAAGCAGGACAACAGAGCACAGAAGACCATAATAGTGGAGGTTGCAGGCCAATGACCAAGATAATTATAGACAAGCTGAGTAGAAACATAGTCCAACTAGTTGACAGACAAATCAGACAGAAGTCAGAGACAGGTTGACCACGCTCTTTCCAAATTGAAAAACGTATTGATAGGGCGAAAGGTAGAAGTTGTGAGTTCACTTTAGAGCTGGATAGAGAGATTCAGGTGTGCACAACAGAGGCCTGAGCTGTAATCCTGGGTAATAATAATCAGATGGTGACGATTCATGGCTGATCATAACATTCATCAATGGCAGACTCCTTGTTTCTCTCATGACAGTTTGCAGTTATGGAAACCAAAAGGGCTCTGGTCTAAAAACCTTCAAGTATTGCTGCTGTGCATAGGGAGACTTTATCAGTTGGTCAATGGGTAATGTAAAATGTTCCCATCTGAAAGTGCTGCATGCAGAGGCTCCCACAATTCGAGTTTACCATTCTTGGCACAGTGTCAAGAAGTTATGGTAATATGCTCACAGTGGTGTCATCGCTGCCCTATGGCCTATCACAGAGAAATTATTATTTTCTAAATACATACATGCACACATACACAATCACTTTTCTTTAAATATTCAACAATAAGTTTAAAGTGTTTTTGTCATCATTAGTTGCTAACATTGTTTCTGCCTCTTCCTCGTTATCCATACATCCATTAGTCAATCAATGTTAATTGGTAGAAAGTCTCCTTTGAAACGTGCTAAGGATACATTTTTACTCTAATTAGTGCAATTAGCAAATACAAATCTAATGACTTGTTTGAACAGCAGTACAAATAGAACCTTAATTATGGCAGTATTATAATGCACGTTGTTGAACTAAATTGGTCATTTGGCTCGGAAATGTCTTGACTCATGATACTTTTCAACCACAAACGCAAGTATGTCTGCTAAATGAACATCTGTGTTTTACTGGCTCATTACTATTTAATGGATGGCAACTGCCTTTTTAATATAATGCATTCTGAAACAAAGAAAAATGAGACCATTGCCTAGAATTTTGTAATTATTACTAAAAATAATCCTAAATTAAATGCTATGACATGTGATTGTATAAATGTCATTATCATCACTTCTATGAATAGATACTTGTAAATTTATCTGGAAGGCTTATACTGTATATATATTGTGTGTATATATACAGTATATACACACTATTACCAAAAGTATTGGGACACCTGCCTTTATATTCACATGAACTTTAATGGCATCCCAGTCTTGGTCCGTAGGGTTCAATATTGAGTTGGCTATAACAGCTTCTACTCTTCTGGGAAGGCTGTCTACAAGGTTTAGGAGTGTGTCTATGGGAATGTTTGACCATTCTCCCAGAAGCGCATTTGTGAAGTCAGACACTGATGTTGGACGAGAAGGCCTGGCTCGCAGTCTTCACTCAAATTCATCCCAAAGGTGTTCATTCAGGTTGAGGTGAGGACTCTGTGCAGGCCAGTCAAGTTCCTCCACCCCAAACTCACTCTTCCATGTCTTTATGGACCTTGCTTTTAAAACAAAAAAAAAATACTAAAAGAGGGCAGATGGGGACCAGAGGTGCTGTGATACCTGCCCCTGTTATGAATTTTGAAGGTAAATCGCTTTAAATGTCACAGAGGTTAAGCTTAAAATGTAAATACACAAATGTCCATAGCCAGGCCACAGTTTCACTTTAAGAGCCCCTTCAGACCTTTGTGGGTTATTGCATCCTGATGTGCAGTGCATTAGAAGAGCCAATTCATTTTGAATGTGCAGCAATGGATGAAAAGCAGGATACGGAGCATTTTGTAAACACACAACAATTGTTTTGCTGGGTGCTTTACTTGTGCTTTGGGGTGCATTTTTCTAATGAAGAAATTCATAAAGTGCTGCACATCATATCACGTGTTTTCACAAATTACAACATGTAGATGTGAAACCAGCCAAAGACAGGTGTGCTAACTCAAAGCCCTCCGGCAAATGATATAACTAGCACGCAGCCAATCACAGCATTGTCACTACTCGCACAAATGCTCCCAATGCCTAATCCAATAGCTGGGAGAGGCGGCGTTACTGCACGCAACTGGAAGTCAGTGGGTGGAGCAGAGAGCGAGTCCTAAAGCTGTGGAACTAGGTAAGCTGCCAGGGGTACAGGGCGTGTTGTCGCCAGTGGTTGAACATCCTGATGCCCATCTTGGTACACACTGCACTCGGCTGCAGTAAGCCAGCAGCGGACATCTTGTTACACCCAGCCCATATAGTTTGAGCTGGGTCTAACAAGATGTCAGCTGCTGCTTACTGCGGCCAAGTGCAAGGTGTACCAAGATAGGCATCGCAGGCAGCATAGCATTGCAAAATAAATCCTTTCCTCTCATGTCATCTGTCAGTGCCACCTATCAGTGCCCATCAGTCAGTGTCATCTATCAATTCCCATCAGTCATTGCCATCTTTCAGTGCCAACCATCAGTCAGTGCCATCTATCAGTGCCAGCCATCAGTGGCAGCCATCAGTCAGTGCCACCTATCAGTGCCCATGAGCCATAAAAAAAAAGTATTGGTAATCGGTATCGGCGAGTACTTGAAAAAAAGTATCTCTGTACTTGTACTCGGTCTTAATAAAGTGGTATCAGGACAACCCTAATTGTCACCATTTCTGTACAGTATGGTGGATATTAGTATTTGTTGTGTTTAGACACATTTGTTTTATTTTGTAGTTCTTTGCTGCACTTCCGTACTTCTCATCAGACAGTTTATCATACTACCAAATCCTCAGTGACAAGGATGGATACAAACATATTCATTACATCAAGGATTCCATGGTAGGTGACTCCTTATTTTAAGGATATTTAGTAAGGATATATGTAGATGTTTTGCTGTGTGGATGGTTTATTCACACACTGAGAAAATATATTGCAGCAAATGCACTTGTCATACAATATCACTTCTTTCTCTAATAGGAAAATGCTGTTCAAATAACACGCGGGCGATGGGAAGTGTCCTATATACTGTACGTTACAGATAATGCAATGTAAGTGTGCCATAAGTCATTTTTTAATGTCATGTTTTGTTCTTTGTTTTTTTTTTTTTTGATTTATGTATCATTATTTACCCACTTCAGCCCCAGAAGATTTTACCCCCTTCCTGACCAGAGCACTTTTTGCGATTCGGCACTGCGTCGCTTTAACTGACAATTGCATGGACGCGCAACGTTGCACCCAAACAAAATTGATGTCCCTTTTTTTTTCCCACAAGTGGAGCTTTCTTTTGGTGGTATTTGATCACCTCTGCGGTTTTTATTTTTTGCGCAATAAACAAAAGAGTGACAATTTTAAAAAAGAACATATTTTTTACTTTTTGCTATAATAAATATCCCCCAAAAATATCTAAAAAAAACCCTAATTTTTTCCTCAGTTTAGGCTGATACGTATTCTTCTACATATTTTTGGTTAAAAAAATTTGCAATAAGCGTATATTTATTGGTTTGTGCAAAAGTTATAGCGTCTACAAAATAGGGGATAGTTTTATGGCATTTTTATTATTCATTTTTTTTTTTTTATTAGTAATTGCGGCGATCTGCGTTCTTTATCATTACTGCGACATTATGGCAGACACATCGGACACTTTTGACTCTATTTTGGGACCATTGTCATTTATACAGCGATCAGTGCTATAAAAATGCATTGATTACTGTGTAAATGACACTGGCAGGGAAGGGGTTAAACACTAGGGGGCGATCAAGGGGTTAGGTGTGTCCTAGGGAGTGATTCTAATTGTGGGGGGATGGGCTACAATACACATAACATCGCTCACTGCTCCCGATAACAGGGAGCAGTAGATCTCTGTCATGTCACAAGGCAGAACGGGGAAATGCCTTGTTTACATGGGCATCTCCCCGTTCTGCGGGTCTGTGACACGGTCGCCAGGAGACCGGCAGACATCGAATCCGTTGGTCCCGCGGGCACGGTCACGCTGTACACTGCGCGCTAGCCCTGCCAATTAAAGGTACGCCCATTTGCCCACCACTGCCATTGTGCCAATGTATATCGGCGTGCAGCAGTCGGCAAGTGGTTAAAGTAGAACTTTACTCAAAAGCACTGGTGTATACATAATGGGGTTGACTTACTAAAACTGGTGCAAACTCTGGTTCAGTTCTGCATAGAAACTACTCAGCGTTCAGGATTTTATGTCAAAGCTTAATTGAACAAACTGAAGTTAGAAGCCGATTGGCTATCACGCACAACTGCACCAGATTTTGCACGCTCCAGTTTTAGTAAATCAATCCCAATATGTGCAATGTTTGTCTTGTACACATGGCACCAGTGAAATGGGGCCCACTGTGCATTTACTGCACACGTTGTGGGTGCGGTCTGCACTGGGTTTCACCACTTACAGGGTGCGATATGCAGAGTGGTAGCGGTGTACCAGTTAATGGAAAGATACATCTGTGTATCAGATGGAGAGGAGGCACTATTACTATTGTGACAGCACACCACATGCTGTGACTATGAGAAGAGAGCGCTGTGTGGGACTGCAGGACAGGTATGTGGTGGATTTTTGGTTCTCTTTACAGAATGCCCCACTAGACCACCAGGAAGTATAGGACACTTTTTCTGGTCATACATGGATCAACATTTGGCCAATTCAGCAGGCCCAGCCAAATTTCAACCCATCTATGGCCACTGTGGTTGTGTAGAAGTTGATGTATCAATTGATTTCTGTATAACTGATCCGGTTGTTTTTTCCCTGCTTGAGCACCACCGGCGCCTGTAGCCGGCATCGCTGATCACTGTATTCTAATGGCAGGGAAGTCTCCCCACTATCAGAATGCAATAGCTCAAGTAGGGAGGATTCCCCCATCCACTTTGAATGTATGGAAGGGGAAATCGTGCAAGGAGGAAGGGGCTGTGTTCGGGAATTTTTTTAACAAGCTCAATGGCACATTTCAAGTGATAATTTATGGAAAGGAACAATACCGCAATAAACATAAAAATACTTTTACTTTTTTCTGTGCTTTTATCTCCTATTGTTTAGGTTGGTGACAGCATGTCTTTAAAGCTGAAGTAAAGCTTTAAATAACAATTATTCATAAATGTGCAATCATTCTAGTTATCTTCAGGTATTTCCAAGTCTCAATCCATTGTACCTCCCTGGTACGTCAGCTTGTTCCTCATTAGCCCCCATTAGTTGTTGGGTCTGTAGTAGCCTTGAGAAAAAGTTGCACACCCATGTAGAAGTATGTGTGAGTCCAGGGGCTTTAGAAATCGCTTGAGTTAAGACATCAAAGGTAATTTTTAGTAGGAGAGGTATGGTGGCTACCACTGCACTCTTGAATGCCTGGCTTTTAAGCTGACCTGTTGCTTCCAATTCTTTCTTATTCAATGACTTGGAAAAGGCAGAGATAAGCGTATTGAGTATCGAGTGATGTCTAGCCGCCTTATCTGCATACTTGTTCTCAGTCAGTGACTCAGGAATTATTGAAGATATTGGGTAAGCATGACAGCAGTTACTCAAGGTAATCCTCCCGTGCATTACCTGATGGTCCAATTTTTGGATGTAAAATCTACAAACACTTTTAAACCCTTTTAAGTTCAAGCATTCCTAAATTGATATAACAGACAACCCCTAGGAAAGGGGAAGTTTGTGAAACCCCAAAACCCCTTGGATTTCTTATCTTGTTGATCTTCTAATATTTTAAAAATATTTTGGACTCCATCTCCATTGGTGTGGAGCCCTTACTGCTATCTACTCAAAGTTTTCATTTTGGTTACATCACCATTGTGAAAGTTTGCACCTCACTTCTTGTCCTGTCCGACACTTGTCACCAGCAGCTGGCAACAAAAACTTAACAGAGGTTTAATCTCCCCTCTCCACTCTACCCAAAACTGAAAAAAAACATTTAAACTGGCGTTTTTTTCAAATTCTAAAATCTAGCATAAAAATGTGTAGTAGCTGACCTTAATGTGTAAAATCACCAGTAACCTGTAGTCCTGTGGAGGCCTAACCCTGATCCTGTAGTTCTGAAGGTTATAAATTCCCAGGTCAGGACAGTCCCATTGCAGTGATGTATGTCTGCAGACACCTGGAACCATTACATTGATGGAACTGCAGCTCTAAGGAAGGAAGGCTGAACAAAGTGACTGGTAATAGGCTTCATATTTGACCAGAAGCCAAATTTCTTGTCATTCTGTCTGCAAGGCATTATGCGAATTAAAGCAGTGCTAAATAGGTGCACTATCCCTTAAAATGACCAAAAACAATGATTAATAAAGTGCATCAAACATACATGTGCAATTATAAACATTTCCCAAAGCCCATAAATCAAAGTTCAATATGGAAAAAAAAAAAAATCTGTGATCCACGAAGAAACAAAATATGTGATTCTACTGCAGGCTATTGTCACCAACTTCAGTGCACTATCAACATAAATGGATGTACACCATCTGTTTACCAGAGCAAAAGACCCCTAGAATTAATTTCAATAGAGGCAAAGAACATCACTTCTTCCAGTACCAGTGCTAGAGACTACTCATGTCCACTTCATGTGACAGGCTCCTCAGAATGGTGGCAAAAAGCTTTGCCCAGACACATTTCATCTACAGATATCTTCAGGGGAAGCTACTGTCCCCTTAAGATGTCTGGACGAAACGCGCCGTGATTTTTAATGTTATGCTGTGTTTGATATGCTTCTTGTTCTTACTTTAACCTTATAATTCTAGAAGTCTTTTGATCTGGTAAGAAGATGGTGTGCATTCATTTGTGGTGATAGTGCACTAAAGTTGGTGATAATAGCCTGCTGTTGATTCACATACTGTACTTTGTTTCTTCGTGAATCAAAGATTGCTTTTTTGTGGACTTTTTTCCATTTTGAGCTTTGATTTATGGGCTCTGGGAAATATTTATAATTACACATGTATACTTGATGCACTTTATTAGGCATTTTTTGTCATGTAAAAGAATAGCGCACCTATTTAGCACTGCTTAGTTCATTGGTGTATTTATAATTAAGTACTTTTTAGTGTGCGGTTTTCCCGATACAGGAGGCTCACAACGTTTATTAAGCTAGTCATTGGTGTTACACACTAAGCTCAGAGATTTATTTAGAGATTATGGGAAAATAGCATAAAGCATCAATTATGGCAAATGTAGTACATTGTATATCTTTAGTACATTTTCAGGATCCTCTGGAAACTTTTAGCATTTTTTTTTAACTTATCTCCCTTACAGCCTGAAGACATATTGTTGTTTGTTTTATTTTACTCTAAAATATGTTTTTCAGATATTACACAAGTAATGAATATGAAGATTTCCCAGGAAGTAGAAATATATATAGGTACGTTTAGGGGAATTTGTAGAATATTATACTCTCTATATATGTTCAGTATGTATGTGTGTGTGTGTGTATATGTGTATATGTATGTATGTATGTATATATATATATATATATATATATATATATATATATATATATATATATATATATATATATATATATATATATATATATATATATATATATATATATTATTCTTTGCATTAACATTTTCAGGACAAGCTTTTAAAGTGTTCCCTTCTTGGTTAAAGCGGCACTTTTATTTTTGCCTTGGAATGTTTCATATTTATTATTTTCAGCTAGTAGATGCAGATAGAGGCTCTTTTTGACATGTTTACAAGGCCAATCCTAAGTTTATATTTTTCATTTTGGATAGAGTAGTGTAGCAGTACCCTCATAGCAGCCGCTGGTTGATGGAATGCAATAAAAGCACAGTCGCTGCACATCTCCTAAAAGCAGTAGCACAAATGATGATTTGGGTTCTCTTCTACTTGTACAGAGGCTGCAAGCGCACCAGAGCACAGTTCAAAGCACAATGACACAAGAAGCAGCCTAGGGAACAGTTTTTTTTTTTGTATGATTTATTAGAGGGCACACAAAGAAGAGGGTGCAGGGTATGGGATATTCCTGTCTGTAAAGTCACCATGATTTTGCAGAATAGTCAATACTTATGAGGTCAGAGAGCAGCTGTGCCCATTCAGCTTCCTCCAGATGCCTTCTAGTGAAGCTTATGCCGCATACACACGAGCGGACTTTTCAACGGACTAGGTCCGGCGGACCGAACTCCGTCGGACAATTTGACCGTGTGTGGGCTCCAGCGGACTTTTTTTTTTCCCCCAAAAGTCTGATGGTCCTAGAAATAAAACATGTTTCAAATCTTTCCGACGGACTCGAGTCCGGTCGAAAAGTCAGCTCGTCTGTATGCTAGTCCGACGGACAAAAAACGATGCTAGGGTAGCTATTGGCTACTGGCTATGAGCTTCCCTATTTTAGTCTGGTCGTACGTCATCACGTACGAATCCGTTGGACTTTGGTTGATCGTGTGTAGGCAAGTCCGTTCATTCGAAAGTCCGTCGGAAAGTCCGTCAAAGTCCGCTGGACCTAGTCCATTGAAAAGTCCGCCCATGTGTATGCGGCATAAGAAGACTGACTCCATCAGGTATAGTCTTGAGGGTGTTGAGTAAGCTCTGGGGGGCGGAGCGAAAGGCATTGGGGGCCTGGCTGAGACGATTATTCATTACCATACAGCGGATTTTGACTTGGTGTGGTTCCTGGGATACCTTGGCTACTTTCCATTATTGCTTAGAGCATTACAGCGGTAGGCACATGATTAGCTTTCCTGCACAGCCTAAGGGCCTCACATCCATATCCTTGGTTCACCTTGAGACTGTTGAGGGTATCCTTAGGTACAGGCCCCCCAGCTCTGCCACAGCTGGAGCCTTGATGAACAGTAACAGGACTCAGTGGAACCTACTCCAGGGGAGGGGGTAGCCACCCTCACCCAAAAAGGTGGAATTCCTTTAACAGAAAGACCCTGCTGTTCTGGAGTTCACATTATTTATCAGCCTCCAGTCACCTGGGCCACCCCTCCCAGGGATAAGCTGGTACCCAATAAATATTAAGCTACCTAGTTGACTCTCTCTCCCTATGTTCCAGAAGCCTCTATAAATGGGAAATAATCAAATCAGTAACCTGTGGTGCTCAGAACAGCCCAAAAACATCAACAGTCACTCTAGTGATTACAGAGGAGCCAAAAAGAACTAAACTGTCAGAAACCATGAACCAGACCAAGACAGAAGTACAGTAAAATCACACTTGTTTATTAAAAAAATTAAAAAGTCAAATAGAGTAAGCATAGTCAAAGCATAGCCAGAGTCTGGTAACCGGATCGGGTAGTCAGCCAAGCCAGAGTTCAGTAACCAGATCGGGTAATCAGCCAGGCCAGAAGTCAGGGATCCAAGTAGAGGAACAGCAAGCAGGATAAGGAGCCAGAAGGGATGTCAGCAAAGCCAGCTTTTAAACAGGAACGCAGGAGATGGTTTCTTGTGATGTGACCAAGGCGAAGGCAGGAATGAAGTGAGCTGGAGATCTTTAAGTAGGCGGGACTGACGAGCAGATCCACAACAGCTGGTTAACTGTGGAGAGAGATGAGAGCTCGCAATTAGCCGACAGCTGAGCAGCCAGCTCAGAGAAGGAAGGGCTGCCCCAGCCCTGACATAAACTTACCTTCCATCCTACCTAAGAGGGTGCTACAATAGGTAAGGAATGGCCACAACTCACTTCAGTTTAGCCATCTCTGTCCCACTGGGGAGATTTCCCTTCACTTCCTACAGCTGACTTACAGGCGCACACTATATTCGTTTTTTGTCTATCTCTGGATCAACTAAGCTGGAACAGTTGGATTTAAGATTTTATTTTGTGTTACTGTCTATGAAGAAGTGTCTTTTTTTAACCTGAATGTGTAACTATGGCTGCTGCAGACCATTGTATCACTTAAGTACAAACAGCTTTAGGAGCGACATGCACACTCGCAGGATATGAGTGTGCAAGTCTATAATGGGCACTAGCATTAAAAATATTAGTGGATTGTTTACTTGAAACACAATGGACATTGTGCAAAATCATCATATCTGCCCAGTCCAAGGCCTCCTTCTAGCGCAGACCATTACACCAGCACACAGAAAAAAGCCCTGCTTAATCAAATGAACATTTCACTCTTATTTCCATTGATAACTCCGATTTTCTTTTGTTTTCTAACAGAGTTTCTCTACAGGGGCCCATTAAAGAGATGCAATGTCTTAGCTGTACTCTACGAAAGACAAACTGTCAGTATTATTACGCCAGGTTTAGTACTAATGCCAAGTACTATTCTCTGTATTGTAATGGTAAGTATATGCTAACACAGATTTTTAATTAGTTAAATCCGCACCCCAAGGATTGTGAATATTCTTTTTTTATCTACACCCAAGAACAAAAATGAAATACACCGCAGCTTACCAGTCATTAGATATGGTGGCAGCATGAGTTTACTTTTTTCAGGTGAAAAACATTTTTATATAATACAGAAAATACTCGTTGATCTTGCCAGAAATGCAAAACCCTTGTCACTTCCTGTGAGATAATCTGGAAGCAAAACAATGGTATATTTCTTGTATAAACTACTTTTTATATCAAACCCTGACCCCTAATGGAGATAAACAAAGGCCGGCATGTTTGAAATACAGCCTACATGGCAACCATGGTTCCCTCCATGACACAGTGGCAGAGTGAGTGTAGCTACCCAGGGGCAGGAAGCATGCTATTCTCAGGATTAGCAGATTAGAATATGGCAAAGGGCCTGAAAACAAAAAGAAGAAAACAAATGAAACTACTTAATCTAAAGGACTGGTAAGATGCAATATTTCAATTTTTTTTTTGGGGGGGGGTTAGATGTGATTTAGGGTAATTGCATCACTTAGGTAATGGGTCCATTTAGACTGTTGGGTTGTGGTCACATGCTTTACAATGCATGTTACTGCAACACGTGTCAAGGCTTGTGCCTGAGTGTTGTAAGTTGCATCGGCCTTTGTTATGAATAGCATCCCAAAACACTATTCAGTAGTGACAGCAGTGCATCACAAGGCTCAGACGTGGTGTTGTGCTGCATTAGCAAAAAAGGATGCTGTGTTTTTTTTAATGAGTTGGGATGTGAAAATGAATGAGCTCCATCAACACAATGCATGTTAATCATGATACAATGCTCCTTGTTAAAGTGGAACTGAACTGCATCTGAGCACCAGGAAACAGGGAGAACATGCAAACTCCAGGGAGGTGGTGTCGAGGTTGGGATTTCAACTGATGACCCTAGTGATTTCAGACAGAGCTGCTAACCACTAAGCCACTGCTATTTACCACATTTTATAATATGCAAAGAAAACTCTCCCATCCATCCATCCATGTCTCCAAGCTTTATTTTGTTAAGAAATTAATTTGAAAAACACCCCTCAGCATTTCTATTTGTGGCCATTTTGAGTAAGGGTAGATGACTCGTGTAGCCTTTACTTCCTGGAATCCATTTCTCCTTAGCTCCCTGAAATCCATTTGCTCCTTTAGGCCCCTAAAAAGCCAGACATCAAATTATTGAAGGAAGATCAGCCTGCTGAGCCTCTGGCGTTAATACTTTGAGTCAGTAACCCATAACAAGTATGCAGATAAGGGACTCTAGCTGTGCTCTGATTTCTCTGATCTGCATCCAGACCAGTGACTAAAGGTGGCCATAGACAGATTTAATTGCTGTTGAACTGGTTAAATTTTGTTTGTGCGGATGGAGGAATCTGTTCCTTTTTTCTTCATTCAGCTTGCTGGCTGAAAGTAAAAGTAAACCATCTATGAACAGTTTTTGAAAGTATTAAAATATAAAAAGTTTAAGTTTTGGCTGGTGGCGAGGTGTTAGAACCCCTTTGGGCTTTATATTGCCTGTATCTTCATTAGGGAGATTCATCCTCGATTTTTGTCCTGGCCTAGTGTGAAACAGCCCTAAAAAGCACTTCAGATCTGATCTAATGATCAGTAATTATAACTGATTTTATGCATTATTATATAAAAGAAGAGGTGCTATTGTTATCCATCGCAACCAATCACTAATATTTTGTTTTATTTAACAGGTCCGGGGGTACCTATAACCACTATTCATAATGGCACCACTAATAAAGGTATTTATAATTTTTAGGCACATTTGGAATTATTCAGTTAGGAAAAGGTGTAGTAACCCATAACAGCCAATCAACATTTAGGGGTCAATGCAGGAATGTTTTACACAAGATTCACATAGCTTTCACCCAGGATGCACACATTTTTTGAATTGAATTCTATGGAAAAATGTGTGACTCCTGGAGGAAAGTTGTGTGAGAACATTTATAAATAGATCCCTTCTCTTATGTTAATCCCTTTTCTTTCATAAATAGATCCCTTATCTTTAATTAATACATAAAACTAAAGTTGCCCTTGCCTAAACACCACTTCCTTTGGCTAAACACCATTTCTGCCATTATGCAATCTGTCCCAAAACACATTTGGTGTCTGGACTGTCCTCTCAATCAAGTAACATTTGCAAACAATCATCAACATCAGGATTTTCACATTCTTCAATGGCAGATCCAGATCAAAATAGTATGTCTCATATTTATACCACAATCAGTAATTCATTTACTACTAACAGTTGTTTTCAGTGCCAAGAAGAGTGTTGGTTTTATTCTGCTGGGCTGGATTAAGTAAAGCTGGCCATACACAGCTTAAATTGTGCCAGATTCCTTCTGCATAATCAGAATCTAGTGTTGTTGGTGGCCCTACTAGTGCCCTAATAAGCTAAGGTTAACAAACAGGGATTCCCCGCCCCGCAGCTGCGGGACTGGTGACATCATTGACCTAATATAGCTACCTGGTTATATTTGGTCAATGCCATTGTCCAAATATGGGCATGTGGCTAAATTTGGATAATGGCATCAGCCAGCATTCAAACCCTTTTTGTTATGTGCAGCTGCGGGGCAGAGATTTTCGTGGCTGCAGCTGATCTCCCCAACAGTCTGCTATCATGTGACAGCTTCCTGCGGGTTTGGTCAAACTGGGTTCACAGGCCTGCGCCATGCTCCACAAAAGTCGATTTTAAATTGAAATTAGTTGAAGAAAACTGGCTGAACAGTGACTGCATCCAATTTATCAGCCAGCAGGGAAGATTCCTTCATCCATGTTGTTTAGAGTGGGTTGTAGGAATTGTGGTGTGTGTGTGTGTATAGCTAGCTCAAACCCTTCTTTGACTGGGCATTCAGTGCCCAGTAAAATATGTTTTTAGTTTAAAGCAGGGTTCCACCCCCCTCAGCAAAAAATTAAAAGTTTGTAGCTGCTGACTTTTAATATTAGGACACTTACTTGTTCTTGATTCCAGCATTGTCAGCACCCCAGACAATGTTTCCATTGGCTCTCGGGTGCTGCCCCCATGGCAAACAACCACCCCACGGCGGCACCTCAACCCCCCCTGCTGTCTGCCGGTTCACCAGCACTTACCCAATAGGCATGCACATTGGGCAGGGGTACAGGCTGCGGCGGGTATCTGGGGGGTAGCAGAGGTACATGCTGTGGCAGGTATCTGGGGGTAGCAGGGGTACAGGCTGTGGCGGGTAGCAGGGGTACAGGCTGTGGCGGGTAGCAGGGGTACAAGCTGTGGTGGGTAGCAGGGGTACAGGCTGTGGCGGCTCTGTGTTCTCTTCCAATTCTGAGATCACGGCGTCCAATGGGAGCGCCTGACCTTTCAGACAATCGGGAAACTAGTAACAGACCCACACTTCCTGATTGGCAGAGAGGCGGTTCAGTGTTAGAAAATCAAATATTTTCTTTTTTTTAACACATCTGGGTGGACTGCAAGTACAATGCTTTGCGCTCCAAGTCCATCTTTTTTGAAGCCAATTAGAGCCCATGGCTCTAATCAGGTGCTTCAAAAAACACCCCCGTCGCTGTAATTCAGGCGCCTGGTATCTGAAAAGGGTCCAGACGCCTGAATAGGGGATGGCAGCGGCAGCCATGGATAGATTCATGCAATGCATGAATCTATCCATTATGCATATAGGGGGTGGCTGGAGAAAGGGTGTGGTGCCCGTACGCCCTTAATGGATGGGCTGCCCCTGGTGCTGCGCTTTGTGAATGGCCCAGTGGCAGGGGAAGGAGGAGGGGGCCGAACTTCGAAGTGCTCTCGCCTGCAGCGGGATCTCTCTGAAGTGGGGATGGGTACCTGTCAAAAACAGGTACCGTACCCGCTCCCCCTTGCCCTCCCGAAAGGTACCAAATGTGGCACCAGACGGGGGAGGAGGCAGATAAGCGGGGCTTCTACTATTGGTGGAACTCTGCTTTAAATACTTTTTTTTTCAGTTCTTTAAGAGGTCCACTGAAATATACTGTACATGCAATACAGTTACATTGAATACCCAGAACCCACAACATTGGTATGTACATATTTGAGAAGGCATTAAATAAAATAACATGACTGTGCCCCGAGAACTTTATTACCCTTGGGGTGAGCACCAGCTTGTGAGATAAATTGTTCGGTATAAATTCAAAGGGAGAAAATGTCCTCAAATTGGAACTCTTATAGAACGGGGCAAAACAACCACAATGGCCATGCATGGATCAAAATTCAGCAGGTCTCAGTTGAACCGGGCAAATTTCAATCCATTTATGGCCACTGTGGTTGATCAAAGTCTGTTCAACTGCCCTGCCGCTCAATCAGCACTGCAAGCTATAAACTGCATCACAAATCTATGTATTTTACCCACTGTCAGAATACAATGACACAGCGGGGAGGATACCTCCACCCACCTCATATGTGTGGACTGGGGGAATTAGGCCAGTTTTTTTTTTTTTTTTCATCCTGCTGGTTAAACGAACAAAAAAAATCACTCATCTATGGCCAGCCTAAGGGAGGGCCTAGGGCAGGGGAGAGAAAGAAAAAGGGAGACAAGGGAGACTGTGGCCTTACTAAACCTCTGAGATAAGACTTTTTCTCGTGTATATTATAAGTATTTAATGTGGCCACATTTACCTTCTGCAGCCACTGCTTGCAATCTGTACATCGAGTCTGTTACCTTTCCATAACATTTTTAAGTATACCCCAGTGTTACAGACCAGCAAACATTATGGTGTTGTGTAATTTCACAATGTGGCCGGCAGATGTCTCCTTTGTAATTATCATAGATGTTCTGCTGTGGATTTGAAATGTAGTAAGTTCATATCCTGTATACTGTATATAGAACTGGTTCTTTCAGTTATTTGTATATTTGCACAGTGCTGACAATGTCAATAGTGCCTTTAGAGTTGTCTGCCAGTAATTGCGGGAATTTAAAGTGTACTGTATGTCAAGCCAAAAACGTTTTCTGCTTTTGGATAGAGTGGGGAAGTATTAGATCTCTTGTCAGATTTGTACTGTTATCTTGATTTATTTTAGCTAGGGATGAGCCAAACCTACTTGGGTTTGGTTTGCGGCATGTTTGCCAAACTAAAGTAGCCATTGGGCTAGTATGGTATGGATGTCAAGGAGGACTCCACTCAAAAAAAGCAAAAAAAAGTATGGGGTCTTCTCTAAACTCCATACCAGATGCTTCGGGCCTGATATGAATTTCAAGGAGAACCCCCTCCATAAAGAAAAAACAAGAAAAAATGTGCCCCTCCCCAAATCTATCAAAATCTATACTAGACATACCATATCCTGGCAGAACCATACCATTTCTCATGCCCTCAACATGAACCCCCTGGCAAAGCCCCTTGTCCCCATGTTAAGGATGAGAGGCCCCACAGGATTTCCTCGCAGCCCTAGTTTATTGGAATCTGGAAACACCCTTTAAAAGTTTAAAAGATTAAGGGGTACTCTTTTGCAAGAAAAAAATGTGTAAGAAGTAAATGAAGACATCAAATCTGTGATTATAGAGGCAGCAGGAGGAGTATCACTTATTCACATATCACTTATTGCAATATATCGTGTTCTAGAACTGAAGGTGCTAGAAGACAACAGCAAACTGGGAGAGCAACTTCGAACAGTACGAATGCCTGAACAGAAATTTGGGAATTTTAAAAGGAATGGAATGGGTATGATATTTTTTTCTATTATATTTGTATTGTTCACCTTCCCAGTTGCCTGTGCAATAGTGTTAATGACCTTTAACTAGAGACGCAGAAAGGGTATTTTTCAATGCCTTTGTTATTGTGTTAGGCAAAGCATGTAGTAAATAGGCTCATTTTTGTAAATGAAAATAAAGACGGTTATGGGTCTAATGCTGGCCATACATGGAATGATTTTATACACAATAGTATTATCAATTGATTGAGAAAAGTACGTCTGGATGATTGGAAGTTCAAAAAGATTGTTCAATGTGTCATATATTTAAGAGAAATATTGATCTGTCTACTCTCCTACAGTCAGATTTTTCCATCCATAATGATTGGGATCATTTCAATGAAATTGGTTGTTTTCTTTTCAAAATCAATCAATGACACAATATGTACTGTATCTTTCTGATAATTCATAGATTTGATCACATTGTCCGATTCTGTGGAGGATCAGTCAATCGGATTGTTACATATATGGCCACCATAGCGTTACCTCCCCTAAAAATAAACATATTACATATTTGGATCTGTTTGTCTACCTAAAATACTGTCTATCTTTATTTTTTACAGCATTCTGGTACAAGATGACCCTTCCACCATACTTTGATAAGTCAAAGAAATACCCTCTCCTCATTTATGTGTATGTAATTTAAATATTATACTGCAGTATAGCAGCATGATAACAGCTTTGCTTATAAGGAACTTTTTAGAACAGAAAAAAAGGGAGCTACCATTAAAGCTGCAAGCTCCTGGGTTGCCATTCATATTCTCGTTTTAACGCCTTCCCACCTGTAATCTATATATTATTATTTACTAATATGATGCCCACCACTGTCAGTATACACATGAAAACTAGTATCAGCAGCTCCTTCTGCCCACTGGTTAAATTGTGGCCATTGCAGTAGCTGATGGGTGGGCATAGCTAAGGAAATTCAAATAATGGCAACATAACAATGGCTTGTAAAAAGCAAAATCAATGTGTGGTTTTCAGTACGGCACCCCAATCCATCCGGATCAGTCAATAGGTACCTTTGCTTCTTCGGCGAAGCCTCCATTGTGAAATTAGTTAGTAAATTCAGTAAGTTTTCTTGAACCCTACCTCTTGATTAATAAAAGATGAGGGAGCCAAATTCTGTGGGCTTTCATACGGTCTTTCACTGCCTTCGTAGAGTTTACAATTTCTCCAAATGTAGATATATAGGCAGCTCAAGATGAACAATGAGGCTTCTCTTTTCTAATTCACTGATCTTGGTAATCTTTAGAGAAATTATCATTACTAGCCCATCTGTAATTATATAACTCTAGAAGTTTTGCTGAGGGATAAAGATGAATGAATTCAAAGGTACAGATAATAATAGCAAAGGATGTTGTCAATCATCCTAAATTTGCTTTCAGTGTAATTCAGTCAACAGTATTCATCAGGGATTTTTTCTCAAACAATAGGTGCTGGAACTCAACCACGACCCCCCCAAAACCGCCCCTCCCCACAAACACCCTCCAAATCACATCAAATAGTGGGTATGGTCATATTTCACAAACAGTAGAAGGGTCTTAAAGGGGCATTAAATATCAGGATTGCATTTCATACAGAGTGCAGAGTTCATGGGGGTTACACACAGAGTTCAGAGCTGTCACTTGTAAACACAGAAACCGGACTTCTGTGTTTACAAGTGATTGTGGTGAGCAGGCACCAAAGGGTCTGAGCCAGAGGTGGTGGAACTGAGTTCCACCAAGTTCCCCCTGAAAAAAAGCCCTGGTATTCATCATGTATATGTGGTACAAAGTGTTGGTTTTACAATTCTTTTATATTGTTTTAAACCATATGATGCAAGCTGGAATTAATTTTTAACACATCTTAACACATCTTTAAAGGTATGGAGGACCCTGCAGCCAGGAAGTAACAGCTGCATTTTCATTTGGCTGGAGGACCTATCTCTCAGGATCCGAGGACATTATTGTTGCATCAGTAGATGGCAGAGGGACAGCTTACCAAGGGGATCATTTTATGCATGCCGTATATAAAAGACTGGGAACACTGGAGGTTGAGGATCAGATATTTGCTGTAAGGTGAGTTTATATTTTTATTGTGATAATTTTATGCTATCCAGTTTCCAACTCATGTTATCAGAAGTAAAATTGTGTAGAGATGAGCAAAATCGAGAGAAATTTTGCATGTCACCATTTTGACATGGTTGATGGGAAAGGTGGAGCAATGTGTTTTTTCAAGGATAGAATAGACCTAAAATGGCTATTCTGAGTCTGTTTTTTTGTTTTTATGCCAGAAAAAGGCTCTTATTAAATTTTTTTTTTGCATTTCACAACTGTTTGCAGAATCTGATCATTTCACACCATAATCCAGAATAATATTGTTTCTATATTAAAATGACCGTTCTTACCTTGCTGGACCTTCAATTTTAAAACTATGGTAATTAAAGTGGTAAAAAACCCAAAAGCAAACATTTATCATAGTGCAGCTTACCAATTCTTAGATGTGTTGGCTGCATTAGTTTTCCTTTTTAGCCGTTTTCTATCCTTTATTTTCGCCTGGTGATCTGGCCAGTAAGTCTGTTGTTTTTCAATTGTATCAGTTAAAAGAGGTGAGACAAGCCACTTACCACTGACAAGGGTTTCTTACAATGCTGTACTGTACTGCTTGTGAAAACCACAAATAATAAACTCTAATACAATAGGCTACGCACACCTATGCTTGCAGTGTTTCTTTTACTAATATGTATTGTATATGTGTGTGTGTGTGTGTATATATGTATATGTGTATATATATATATATGTATATGTGTATATATATATATATATATATATATATATATATATATATATATATATATATATATATATATATATATATATATATATATATATATATATATATATATATATATATATACACATACACATACACATACACATACACATACACATACACATACACATACACATACACACACACATACACACACTGTGGACAGAAAGTATTCAGACCCCTTTTAAATGTTTCACTCTTTGTTATATTGCAGCCATTTGCTAAAATCATTTAAGTTCATTTTTTTCCTCATTAATTTACACACAGCACCCCATATTGACAGAAAAACACAGAATTGTTGACATTTTTGCGGATTTATTAGAAAAGAAAACTGAAATATCACATCATCCTAAGTATTCAGACCCTTTGCTGTGACACTCATATATTTAACTCAGGTGCTGTCCATTTCTTCTGATCATCCTTGAGATGGTTCTACACCTTCATTTGAGTCCAGCTGTGTTTAAATATACTTATTGGACTTGATTAGGAAAGCCACACACCTGTCTATATAAGACCTTACAGCTCACAGTGCATGTCAGAGCAAATGAGAATCATGAGGTCAAAGGAACTGCCTGAAGAGCTCAGAGACAGACTTGTGGCAAGGCACAGATCTGGCCAAGGTTACAAAAAAATTCTGCTGCACTTAAGGTTTCTAAGAGAACAGTGGCCTCCATAATCCTTAAATGGAAGATGTTTGGGATGACCAGAACCCTTCCTAGAGCTGGCCGTCCGGCCAAACTGAGCTATCGGGGGAGAAGAGCCTTGGTGAGAGAGGTAAAGAGAGAACCCAAAGATCACTGTGGCTGAGCTCCAGAGATGCAGTCGGGAGATGGGAGAAGGTTGTAAAAAGTCCACCATCACTGCAGCCCTCCACCAGTCGGGGCTTTTGGCAGAGTGGCCCGACGGAAGCCTCTCCTCAGTACAAGACACATGACAGCCCGCATGGAGTTTGCTAAAAAACACCTGAAGGACTCCAAGATGGTGAAAAAATAAGATTCTCTGGTCTGATGAGACCAAGATAGAACTTTTTCGCCTTAATTCTAAGCGGTATGTGTGGAGAAAACCAGGCACTGCTCATCATCTGTCCATTACAGTCCCAACAGTGAAGCATGGTGGTGGCAGCATCATGCTGTGGGAGTGTTTTTCAGCTGCAGGGACAGGACGACTGGTTGTAATCGAGGGAAAGATGAATGCGGCCAAGTACAGGGATATCCTGGACGAAAACCTTCTCCAGAGTGCTCAGGACCTCAGACTGGGCTGAAGGTTTACCTTCCAACAAGATAATGACCCTAACCACACAGCTAAAATAACGAAGGAGTGGCTTCACAACAACTCCTTGACTGTTCTTGAATGGCCCAGCCAGAGCCCTGACTTAAACCCAATTGAGTACCTCTGGAGAGACCTAAAAATGGCTGTCCACCAACGTTTACCATCCAACCTGACAGAACTGGAGAGGATCTGCAAGGAGGAATGGCAGAGGATCCCCAAATCCAGGTGTGAAAAACTTGTTGCATCTTTCCCAAAAAGACTCATGGCTGTATTAGATCAAAAGGGGGCTTCTACTAAATACTGAGCAAAGGCTCTGAATACTTAGGACCATGTGGTGTTTCAGTTTTTCTTTTTTAATAAATCTGCAAAAATGTCAACAATTCTGTGTTTTTCTGTCAATATGGGGTGCTGTGTGTACAATAATGAGGGAAAAAATGAACTTAAATAATTTTAGCAAATGGCTGCAATATAACAAAGAGTGAAAAATTTAAGGTGGTCTGAATACTATATATATATTACCCTATTTATCCCCTATTTATCACGAGCTGAACTGAAGATATACAGTATATATATGTATATATGTGTGCTAAATAGAAAAAACTGTTATAGAGAATAATACTGTTTTTTATTTTAAGGATCATATTAAAGGTAACATCTGCAAGAGAATAAAAACACTTGCTAATCATTCTTTCTGTCCGATATGGATTAAAAGTAGGTTCTTGAAGAATCTCAAATATTCTGGGCTGCCAAAGTTCATTATCCTGGATTTAGACTGAGGTTTCCTGATTTATATCAGATAGCAGCTGAGCTGGGAAAGGGACATTGGAGAAGGTGGGAAAGATTATGGAGTATATCCCGGGATTTAGACATATTTCCGAACTTTATACCACTTTACTCCGACAGGACCCTTTCTGTGATATACTGTTTTAATTAATGGAATGTAAAATAATTTTCATAGGCTTAATAGGTTATAAAGCCAAGCAGCTGGCAATGAAATTAGAAATGTAATAATATTAGTATGAACAAAGGCAGTGTTTAAGGAAGTGTGCCATCTGCACTGGTGGTACACATAAGGAAGTGCGCAGCAGGGCTCTGTTACATGCTTAATCCCGGCCTCACAGGGCAATTTCCAGGAAATTTCAACCAGCTTTTCATTGAAAGAATGCAGAAATAGTTGAATGCAACCTACCGTCAGTAGTTTCTATTTACATAGTAAAATGATCTAAAATTATCTAAAGAGTAAGCTGTAGAATGCCTTGACCTGTTTCATGCAGTTTTTAAACGTAAAAACATTGTAAGTGCAAAAAATTGCCTGGAAATTGCTGTGCGCATGGCAAAAATTATGGGAGAATATGTTCACTCAATTGGCGGGGCTGAGCTGCGCTCTGTATGTCTATGGACACACAGAGTCAGCTCGGGAGTGTGCATGCGTGAGTGCCACCATAACAAGTGGCTTTCTATGGGGGCACTCAGCAGGAGGGCACTGAGCAGGTAAGTATAACACGTTTGGTATTTAAAAAAAATAAATGTTCCTTTGCAATCACTTTCACCACCTCAATACAGGGCACTTTCACCCCCTTCCTTCCCAGGCCATTTTTCAGCTTTCAGCGCTGTCACACTTTGAATGACAATTGCGGGGTCATACAACACTGTAACAAAGTGACATTTTTTAAATTTTCTTCACACAAATAGAGCTTTCTTTTGGTGGTATTTAATCACTGCTGGGTTTTTTATTTTTTGCACTAATGAGGCAGCGCTTATGGGCACTGATTGGGTGGCACTGATGAGGGGGCACTAATATACCACACTTATGGGCACCAATAGGTGGCACTGATATGTGGCACTGATGAGCACTGATAGGTGGCATTGATGGGTGGCACTGGTGGGCACTGATATGTGGCACTGGTTTGCACTGATAGGCAGCACTGGTGGGCACTGATAGGGGGCACGGATAGGCTGCACTAATAGGTGGCACTGGGCATTGATGGGCAGCACTGATGGGCAGCACTGATAGGCGGCACTGGTGGGCACTGAAAGCAAGCACTGACTGGCATCACAAATTGGCACTGATTGCTGGCACTGGTGGGCACTGATTGCTGGCACTGGTAGCACTTTAGTGTAATCAGGGCACTGATGATCAGTGCCCTGATTACATGTCTTGTTGTCCCCTGCGAGGAGATGCCGCTGATCAGCTCTCCTCCCACACACTCTGTCAGTTTGAGGGGATGAGAGGCGATTACTGCTTCCTGCATTTACATGTGACCAGCTGTGATTGGACACAGATGATCCCATGGTTAAAGACCTGCGTCAGCAGCTCTTTACAGAGATCGGGGTTGCGCTGTGTCCTAGCAACACAACGCAGGCAAGATGGCTGCTATGCGTGCCCCTGAGGGCATGTGGGAGCGGCCATTCGAGTGCACCAGCATGTGACGTCTACCCAGAACAAGAGCTGCACCATCCCTTCATTTAACATTGGGCGGGAAGCAGCTGGTTAAAGTGTATTTCCACTTTTGCAGTCAAATTTGAGACCCCCCCCCACTATATATTTGTTACATGTTTCCATTCATCCAACATGAACTTTTTTTTAGTAAAAATATATTTTTTACATTTCTAGTTGTTTCTTGGGAACGGGTTCATACCTAAGACTCTATAGGCAGTTTCTTTTGTTTATAATAGGTTCCAATGGGTAAGTAAGGTATAGAGTAAGAACAAGTTTTATTTTCTTTTACATGCATGTTGACATACATTGAGGCTGAATTTATCAAAACTGGAGCAGTGGCCAAAATCTGAAGGAGTTGTGCATGACAACCAATCCACTTCTATCATTTTTTTATTAAGCGTAACTGAACAAGCTAAAGCATAAAGCTGACTGGTTGCCATGCACCGGTCCATAAACTGCGTGGGCTGTATTGAGTATTATTGTCAGGTAGTACCTGTGTATTGTGAGTACCTGAGTGTTGTCTGAGTAGTGTATGTGGATTGTTAGTACTTGTGTATTGTGTGTGCACGTGGGTCTGCGAGTGCACGTGGGTCTGCAAGTGCACGTGAGTCTGCGAGTGCACGTTGGTCTGTGAGTGCACGTTGGTCTGTGAGTACACGTTGGTCTGTGAGTGCACGTTGGTCTGTGAGTGCACGTTGGTCTGTGAGTGCACGTGGCTCTGCGAGTGCACGTGTATTGTCTTGTTGAGTACCTGTGTATTGTCTTGTTGAGTACCTGTGTATTGTCTTGTTGAGTACCTGTGTATTGTCTTGTTGAGTACCTGTGTATTGTCTTGTTGAGTACCTGTGTATTGTCTTGTAGAATATTAGTGTTAGGAAGCTAGTTGTTAGGTAATTTGGACAGGGTATAATCCCCAATTCTCATTAAATTAGTAGGTACGATGCCCGGCAGGTGTGGAGATGCGACTCAGTGTACATCTTGCGGCATGTATGCGTTCCTTGATCATCCGATCGAGGGCGAATACTGCTGTGCAAAATGTAAGCACATTGTTTCCCTGGAAGCCCAGGTTCTGAATCTGGGGAAGCAACTGTCAGCACTGAGAAGACCCTCAATGCTAAAGGACAGCCAGGAATGTACCGGTAGGGGCCAGCACAGAGGTGGAACAAGACAAAGAGGTGCAGGCACTAGAAAAGAGTAGATGGGTGACAGTCAGGAAGAGTAGAGGGGGAAGTGCCAGGGAGGCCGATCCAGGACTGGAGCATCCCAATAAGTACGCTCCATTGAGTGACATTGGTGAAACCAGTCAGGGATCACCGCTGCTGGAGCTGAGGAACTCTCCTAGCTGCCAGGGGAAGAACTCCTCCAGTGAGTGTGGGAGAAGCGAAGAGAAAGCAAAGACAGATTCTGGTGGTTGAGGACTCAATTTTTAGAAGGACAGAGAGGGCAATCTGTAAAAAAAACCTGAAGCGCCGAACTGTTTGTTGGTTCAGCACATCACAGATCTGGTGGACAGATTACTGGGAAGAGCTGGGGAAGACATGGTCATGGTGATGTCATGGTGCACATTGGTACCAATGACAAGTCAGAGACAGATGGAGTGTCCTAAATAATGATTTTCGGGACTTGGGAGCTATATTGAGGAAAGGGACCTCCAAGGTAGTATTCTCAAGAATACTACTGGTACCTCAAGACACACCAGAAAGGCAGAGGGAGATTAGGGAATTAAACAAGTGGCTGAGGACCTGGTGTAGTAAGGAGCGGTTTGGGTTCCGAGGACTGGGCCAACTTCTCAGTTGGTCACCAGTACTATAGAAGGGACGGACTGCACCTAAATGAGGAGGGTGCAGATCAGCTGGGAGTAAAGATAGCCAAAAAGTTAGAGGGGTTTTAAAAGGGGTTTTTAAACTAGGCGATTGGGGGGGGGGGCATAGTATTGGGAGCATTAGTGGTAGGTTGACTAAAGCACATAAACCCAAGGTAAGTATAGTAACAAGTCCTAGTTGCAATCTCAGAACACCCGATAAGAGGATAGTATGCGTCCGGTCTAAACTATGTGGCATGTTCACCAATGCCAGGAGGCTGGCCAACAAGATGGGTGAACTAGAGATACTGTTGTACGAGGAGGATTTGAATTTTGTTGGAATTTCAGAGGCCTGGTTCAACAGCTCTTATGATTGGCTGGTAACCATTCAAGGGTTTACCCTTTATTGCAGGGATAGAGAGGGTAAAAAATGGCGAGGGGTATGCCTATATATCAAGAATAATGTACAAGTAAATGTGAGAGATGACATCACTAAAGGAGCTAGGGAGGAGGTGGAATCCTTATGTCTAGTGCTCCAAAGGAATGAAGCTAAGGGGATAATAATACTGGGAGTATGCTATAGGCCCCCTACCCTGAGGGAGGAGGGGGAGACGGATCTCCTATCACAATTTGGATTTGCAGCAAGGATGGGAAGTGTTATCATAATGGGGGATTTTAATTATCCAGACATAGACTGGGCGGAGGGAACCACTTTCTTCTAAGGCTCGCCATTTCCTAAATGTCTTGAAGGAAAATTTCATGGTTCAGATGGTAGACGTACCAACTAGAAATAAAGCGTTACTAGTTCTACTGATTACCAACAATACTGACCTGATCACGGATGTATAAATACAGGGCAATTTAGGAAACAGTGATCACAGGTCAATTGGCTTCAGTATAAATCACACAAATAGGAAACATAAGGGGAATACAAAGACACTAAATTTCAAAAGAGCCAACTTCCCTAAACTACGAACCTTGCTAGAAGTCATAAATTGGGATAAAATCTTAGGAACAAGGAGCACAGAGGAGAGATGGATTTGCTTTAAGAGCATATTAAATAAGGGCATTAGCCAATGCATCCCATTGGGTAATACATTTAAAAGAGCGAACAAAAGTCCTGGATGGCTTAACTCCAATGTAGGGTTCATCATCAGCATTCAGACTTTATAAAGAATGCAACAAGAAATAAAGAATGCAACAAGAAATGTAAGGATGCAAGATAGAACATGAAAGACACATAGAGGAGGAAAGAAAAAAAAATCCCAAGAATTTCTTTAAGTACGTAAGCAGTCCAGACCATATTGGCCCCATAAAGAATGAGGAAGGACGTCTGGTTACAAAGAATGGGGAGATGGCAAAGTTATTGAATTTATTCTTCTCCGTCTTCACAAGGGTATCGGGGGGGCTTTAGTAACCAAAACTGCAGCGTTTATCCTCATGACACTTCATAGGAAGCACCTCCATGGTTAACAGAGGACAGAATTAAAATTAGACTTGGGAAACTTAACATTAATAAATCACCGGGACCAGATGGCTTGCACCTGAGGGTACTAAGGAACTCAGTCAAGTAATTGCCAGACCATTGTTCCTAATTTTTACTGACAGTCTACTGACTGGAATGGTACCAGCTGATAGGAGAAAAGGAAATGTAGCACCAATATTTAAAAAGGGCCCAAAATACATCCCTGGGAATTAGACCAGTTAGCCTAACATCAATTGTATGCAAGTTCTTGGAGGGGATAATAGGGGACTATATACAAGATTTTAGTAATGAAAATGATATCATTAGCAGTAATCAGCATGAATTCATAAAGAATCGTTCTTGCCAAACCAATCTATTAACCTTCTATGAGGAGGTGAGTTGCCATCTAGATAAAGCAAGGCCCGTAGATGTGGTGTATCTGGATTTTGCAAAAGCATTTGACACAGTTCCCCATAAACGTTTACTGTACAAAATAAGGTCTGTTGGCATTGACCATAGGGTGAGTACATGGATTGAAAACTGGCTACAAGGGTGAGTTCAGAGGGTGGTGATAAATGGGGAATACTCAGAATGGGGTGGGTAGTGGGGTTCCCCAGGGTTCTGTGCTGGGACCAATCCTATTTAATTTGTTCATAAACGACCTGGAGGATGGGATAAACAGTTTAATGTCTGTATTTGCGGACAATACTAAGCTAAGAAGGGCAATAACTTCTCCGCAGGATGTGGAAACCTTGCAAAAGGATCTGAACAAATTAACTGCATGGCAAATGAGGTTTAATGTAGAAACATGTAAAATAATGCATTTGGGTGGCATAAGTATGAATGTAATCCATACACTGAGGGGAGAACCTCTGGGGGAATCTAGGATGGAAAAGGACCTGGGGGTCCTAGTAGATGATAGGCTCAACAATGGCATGCAATGGCAAGCCTCTTCTAACAAAGCAAACAGAATATTGGCATGCATTAAAAAGGGGATCAACTCCAGAGATAAAACGATAACTCCCCGCTCCGCTCTACAAGGCTCTGGTCCGGCCGCACCTGGACTATGCTGTCCAGTTCTGGGCACCAGTCCTCAGGAAGGATTACTGGAAATGGAGCGAGTACAAAGAAGGGCAACAAAGCTAATAAAGGGACTGGAGGACATTAATTATGAGGAAAGGTTACAAGCACTGAACTTATTCTCTCTGGAGAAGAGACGCTTGAAAGGGAATATGATTTCAATTTACAAATATCGTACTGGTGACCCCACAATAGGGATAACACTTTTTCGCAGAAGGGAGTTTAACAAGACTCGTGGTCACTCATTAAAATTAGAAGAAAACCTTAGTTTAACCTTAAACTACGTAGAGGGTTCTTTACTGTAAGAGCGGCAAGGATGTGGAATTCCCTTCCACAGGTGGTGGTCTCAGCGGAGAGCATTGATAGTTTCAAGAAACTATTAGATAAGCACCTGAACGACCACAACATACAGGTATATACAATGTAATACTGACATATAATCACACACATAGGCTGGACTTGATGGACTTGTGTCTTTTTTCAACCTCACCTACTATGCAACTATGTAACTATGTAACTGCTCCAGATTTTGTTTGCTCCCGTTTTGATTAATTTTATTGATTACCTCCTCCATTGTACCAACCAAACCCTGAGATCTTTAACTCAGGATAGACAGTGGGTTTATGTAGTGTGCAACTGATAATGAGTCTTGCCAGCACAGTCTGGACATATTTAATTATGGTAAACATAATTCCCTAACCACTAATACATAGAAAGAAACAGTAGGTAGAATTTGTTTAGCAAGTAAAAGTAAGCTGCCATTTTTAAATATTTTTTAAGCTATGTGAATGGAAACATGTAACAAATTTAAAGCAGATTCAGCTGCAAAAATGAAAATGCACTAAAGCCTAAGTGTAGTTGAAACTCATGCACACTATGCTAAGCTAAAAAGAATGCCAGAAAAAAGCTGCATGAAAAATGCTGATAATAGCATTTTTGTGCCAGCTTCTAGTAGCATTTTAGCAGCTTTTAGAAGCTTTAAGAAGCATTTAGGAGCATTAGCATTTTATTGCCGTTTTTGCAGTACATTAAAAAACTATTTTTTTCTGCTCCTAGAAGCTGAAGCTCAAAAATACTAATAGCCTAAAGTACTGTGCACAGACTCATAGAATAACACTATTTAGCTTCTAAGAGCAGAAAAATGCTAATACCAGCTTCTAGGAGCCTAAGGCTTCATGTACACAGGACGTTTTTACAACCTCTCCTGAATGATTTAACTTGACAGATAGTAACTGACATTTAAAACGTCTGTTTTGCCATGTTTACATACCGTGTTTAGCGGCATTTTGCTGCGTTTTTCTGCGTTTGCGTTTAGAAGGTTTACTGCGAACGAGTTACATGCGTTTACAAGCTGTTACAGGCATTTGGCATTTTAAATGCCTCTGAGGCCTCATGCACACTGGATGTTTTTGGACGTTTTTACAGCAGCTGTTTTTGGCTTCAGACGTTTTTTTCTACAGTCCATAAACTCCCCAGCATGTTATCCTATGTGTCCATGCACACATAGGCTGCTATCAACTGTTTTTGGCTGGGGCGTTTTTTGGCTTAAAAAAAAAATTTAAAAAAAACTAGTGGCTTCTGAGAGGAGTTTTTCATCTGTTTACGACGTGATAAACACCAATAAACGCTCAAAAACGCGGCTCAACCTTTTTTATCCATTGAAGAGAAAAAAAAAAAACGGTAAAAAAATGCTAAAAACCTGCTAATAAACTCTAAAACCGCTATTGCAAAAACGTTAAAAACGTTGAAAAACCGACTGCAAAGCTAATGGCGTTTTTATATTGTTATTTTAACGTCCAGTGTGCATGAGGCCTGAACATCCGTCCTGAACGTGCGTTCCAAAAAAATGCCTCTAAACTCAATTGCCTAGAAACGGCTATAAATGACCCTGTGTACATGTACTGATAAGATAACACAGAGGAGAGTTCAGGGGCCGCTGAAAAAAAACGCCCAACTTCTCCAAAACCTCAGTTTACCAGCAGCAGCCTAAAAAAAAAAAAAGAAGAAAAAGGGACAGCACTATAAAGTCAGTTCTAAGTGTCTCTTGTGCTGCTGGCTGCAGTTTTAGCTGAAATCCAAAGCGCTCAGATCACCCCCATATCCTTGCAGCCGTAATCTTCCTGTGCTGCGGGGGTTAATACGAGCCAAATGACCTGTCATAGACACTTGTCAAGAGTGCTGACTATGCCTGCTCTTTTGGTCTCCTCCTCCATTTATAAGTGATATAGTTTCTATTAATGAAACACAATCTATGAATGGAGGGGGTGGATCTTTCATTCATCCTCCCACCTTTCCTTCATAGATTTCTATTCATTTTATGCTAAAAAGACTAGACTGTGGGTAGAACTTGAAATGGCACTAGCGGATACTGACTTATCAGTAGTGCCATGGATACCACGATCTTTGAGAGGGCTGCCGGCAACAATATCTCCCCTGACTTAATCAACCCTGGCAAATGGGACTCCCTACATACTCGGTATGGTTGGGAATATAAATCCCCACTATTGCCCTTGCTGAAACATGAATATTTCATGCAGGGAGTACTTGATAAGGGTTTTGAATCATGCGTTAAAAGACTCAAAAACTAAACCAATTAAGTCCTTATGTGGAGTAGATCAGCCAACATTTATGGACTAATGGAGATACATAAAATTGTCTCAAATTATTCGGAGTCTCCCACAGCCCATTTGTTCCTTAAAGGAATTGAATCCTATCGAAGCAATTATGCAATATGGAAATCAACCACAACATTGTATTTCTTTTTTTCTCAAAACTTTGATGAATCTTCAATACCCTAGATCAGTGTTTCTCAACTCCAGTCCTCAAGGTGGTCCAAAGGTCATGTTCTCAGGATTTCCCTCAGATGAAACGGCTGTGGTAATTACTAAGGCTGTGAAACTGATCAAATCACCTGTGCAGAATAATGGAAATCCTGAAAACATGACCTGTTGGGGCGCCTTGAGGACTGGAGTTGAGAAACACCGCCCTAGATACACACAAGGGTTGACGAGCTCCGTCTAATGGAAGAAATAACCTGTAGAAATAAAGGGCTGACGAGGAAATGTAGTAAGACATGGGCAAAATGGTTTGAATTTAAAGCGGAGTTCCACCCACTTTTTTAACTTTTTCTTATTCAATCTATCAATGCCAATAATTTATTCATTGATCGTGTTTTTTTTTTGGTTAGCTTACCTTGTTTCTAAGCTGATCAATTTCACTTCCTCCTTCTCCCACCCACGGCTATTAACGTCATTTCCCGGCGGCGCACTGTCTCCTGGGAGCTTGGTGTCATAATTCCCAGGAGTCAGTGTGTATCGCTGCCGCTCAGCAGCGCAACAGTTCAAAACCGGAAGTGACGCGATGACGGAAATGACGCGATACAAAGTTTTACCAAACGCCATTTTAAAAGTGGGCAACCAGTGCGTAGCATCTTCGTTGCCATCACAAAGGGGCGGGCACTTCTGACGACGCTGCCGGTTGTGATGGCAGCGTCAGAAGTTGTTGGCGCTGCGAGCCAAACATACTGCACATGCGCAAGAACGAGCAGTGCATGCTGGTCGCTCAGCAGCACCGTGTCCCGGAAGATAGTGCTTGTGGGCTTCACATGCCCACAAGCAATATGGAAAATGCCAGAAGACCAGAATAAAAGATATCTTTTGATTGCAAATCGGCAATCGAGCGGCGATGGGGCCTAAAAACGTGAGTACTATATATGAGTTCTAATCCAAAGATATTCATCATAAAAAAAAAAATTTACAGTTGGAACTCCACTTTAACTACTTCCCGCCCGGCCCATAGCAGATGATGGTGGTTCAGTTATCCTGACTGGGCGTCAAATGACGTCCAGCAGGATAACATGCCACCGCGCGCCCGCGGGGGCGCGCATCGCGGCGATCAGTGGATCGGTGTGTCAGTCTGACACACCGCTACACCGATCATGGTAAAGAGCCTCCAGCGGAGGCTCTTTACCACGTGATTAGCTGTGTCCAATCACGGCTGATCACGATGTCGATAGGAAGAGCTGTTGATTGGCTTTTCCTCACTCGCGTCTGACAGACGCGAGTAGAGGAGAGCCGATTGGCGGCTCTCCTCCACACTGGACCACCCGGGATTGCCACTAGGACCACCAGGGAGAGGGGCAACATGTGGATGGCCAGGTATGTACCCCATGGCCATCCACATGTGCCCAATGTGCCCAGTCAATGCCCAATCTGTGCCAATCAGTGCCCACAAATTATATAGCACTGATGCCCAGCAATGCCACCCTTAGGGGTATCAGTGCCATCAATCAGTGTCATCAGTGCCACCCATCAATGTCCATCGGTGCCACCTGTCAGTGCCCATCCATGCCCATCAGTGCCCACCTATCAGTGCCCATCCGTGCCACCTATCAGTACCACCCATAAGCACCCATCAATGCCACCTACAAATGCCCATCAGAGCCGCTTATGAGTTCCCATCGGTGCCGCATACCAGTGCCATCTATCAGTGCCACCTATCAGTGCTCATCAGTGGCCGTCAGTGCCACCTCATTGGTGCCACCTCATCGGTGCCCATCAGTGCCGCCGTATCAGTGCCCGTCATTGAAGAAGAAAAAATACTGTTTTCCAAAAAAATTTAACAGAAACAAAGACTTTTTAAAAAAAAAATTTTCGGTCTTTTTTTATTTGTTGCGCAAAAAATAAAAACCGCAGAGGTGATCAAATACTACCAAAAGAAAGCTCTATTTGTGGGAACAAAATGATAAAAAAATTGTTTGGGTACAGTGTTGTATGACCACGCAATTGTCATTCAAATTGCGACAGCGCTGAAAATTTGTCTGGGCGGGAAGGTGTCTAAGTGCCTGGTATTGAAGTGGTTAAGGAAACTAAAACTAAACTAAAATAATATTAGACCCTGATGGTAAATCAGAGTATGAATTTTTAAATATTATTGATTAACCTTATAGTTTTTGTACCTCCCCGATAGTTCTATATTTACATTTGTCGTAGCCCCCCCAACCTCCCGCTTCTTTTTCTTCCTTTGGAAATTTTTTTTCCCTTCTTCCCTCTTTTTCTTCTTTTTCTTTTTTTCTCTTTTTCCTTTTTGTGTGGTTCCTGCCCCCCTCCCCTATATTTTGCTATTGGAGGGGAGAGGACGGGAACTGATAAGATAAAGTGCATTGTATATGTTTCAAGATAATGTTTGGAATTTTCTAAAATGCTGAAAACAATAATAAAAAAAAAAAAAAGAAAAAGAAAAAGATTGCTTTTCATTGATGGAAGCTATAATACAGCTACTATATGAACGGGGGGGGGGGCTGCTAAAGGGTTGGCATAGTTGGCAGCCTTGATGATTGCCTATGACAGGACTCTCAGTTCTATTGTCCCCCACAGCATCAAAAGATTACAACTGCGGGGGGGGGGGGGGGATGATAGCGTTATTAGACTTCAGATTTCAAGTAAAATCTCAGCCAGCAGTACAAAGGACACTTTGCATTGACCGTAAGTACAGTCCCGTGTGCTGATTTTTTTATTTATTTTTTGTCACGCTTTGACTACACTTAGGCTTTAAAATATGATTTATGAAGTCAAATTGTACAAAACACCATTGTTCAGACTACTGTACTTACATGGCTCACTGTGTAGGTAAATGTGTTTTCTATCAGTGTATGTTAGCAATCACCCAGATACCTAGTATGTTACATATTACCATATCCAAGGTATTAAATAAATCCATGGCTTTCACTTGTGATAATAAAACATATCTGTTTCAAACTTAGCACCGGTGAATAGAGCAATTGTTTCTTGTTGAAACTGATACCAGTCTTCTCAAACAAGCTATAACGTCATACAAAGAAACCCCGATTTCATCACTTGGTGGTTAATGATCCCTGAGGACACAGAATTGCTCTTCAAGGAATAAACATTGAAGCTTTAGGTCTACTGAATAGCACAAAACACATGGAAACTTTTAAAAGGAATGGATTACAGAGCTGGATCGTGAAGTTTGTGGAATAAAAAGTTGGCTGAATTTAATTGAAAGTAACCTAATACAAAACTTACAATGCAATATATTTCTGTATACTGTACAGTTCAAATAAGGAAATCCGCTCTCCATTTGCTGATGAGCTCCATGTCATAGCTTGCCCTTGCAGTGTAATAACAATGTGCATTTCTGGTTCCCTGGATGTCCTGGTGCTGAATACAGCACGCCAATGCGCCATAGACATGAACGAATCAAGGCAGCTGTGCGCACCTATGCACCGCTATTTGCAAATAGCACTACCTACGTTTGGAACATTACATCTGTGCATGTGCACTACTGTATGCTAATAGCAGAGCATAGCTGCATACAGCCATCTGCACCCATTCATCTTCACCCATTCATTCACTAAATTGTCAAAAGTATTGGGACGCCTGCCTTAACACGCACATGAACTGTAATGGCATCCCAGTCTTAGTCCGTAGGTTTCAATATTGAGTTGGCTCACCCTTTGCAACTATAACAGCTTCAACTCTTCTGGGAAGGCTGTCCATAAGGTTTAGGAATGTGTCTATGGCTCGCAGTCTCCGCTTTAATTTACCCCAAAGGTGTTTGAGGTCAGGGCTGTGTGCAGGCCAGTCAAAATCCTCCATCCCAAACTTGCTCATCCATGTCTTTTATGGACCTTATTGATTATATATAGACTTTGTTCATAAAGGTGATACCGCTGTTAAGTAATAATTGATTGAATATAATATTTGACTTTATCATTTCAGAAAATTCATTGAAATGGGATTTATTGATGAAACTCGAATAGCCATATGGGGCTGGGTAAGTACGGTGAACACATGGTGTAATTATTGATAATCTTTGGTAAAAATCTTTTCTTACAAATAACAACTAAAAACTGCGTCCCTGAATTCTCACTAATAATATAAATTAGGCTGATTTAGAAATTCATAGTGTATTAAGGGGTATGTATTTCAGACAAACATGAAACTGGAAACTGACTTGGTAAAAGTGCAGTTACAGTAGTCATTTGAATACACATTTAACCAATTTTGCTATTCCTAACCAGAATTTTTTGAGAAATCTGCAATTCAATAGTATCTATGAATGTATTTAGAGCCATTGCTAAATTTGGAAATGTTCAATGAAAGAATTAGTTAAAATATGAGCTGGCATACTTGATAAACAAAAAACATTGAGCCAAAAAACATGGAATTGATTATCTTGAGCAGAATATTTGACTAAAGCTGGCCATAAACTAGTACATTTTCAAACATCTTATGGAAATTCTTTGTAGTTTCGAAGACTGGATGACTGTTGGTCTAAAATACATCAACACTGTGTTTGATCTTAAAATTTAATTTTGGAATAAATGTACGGTAATTGCCCAAGCAAAAACCAATTACCGGTAGTTACTTTGAGAAAAAAAATTGCATCCTGCTCCTTCGATATTCTCATTACTGCGATCGAAAATGAACATCAATTTGACTTCTTTAATAATTTGAAAATCAAACAAACGTTCTTAAAAAGAAAATGTGTGAACAAAATTCTATTAGTGAATGGTCAGCTTAAGAAATATGTCACTTGGAGGCCCCTTTTAACCCAATAGTAAAAATATTAGACTGCATGACTTTGAGTTTAATTGGCCACAGCAGCCATTTTAATAAACAAAATAATGAAATAATTACCAAGAGAAATAACTTAACAAAATAAAATTTAACAAAAATTGGCCAGGAAGGTGGTCTTTGAACCAATATTGGTGCTTAGCCAAACTACACAGGCTGGAAGACCTCTTATTTTGTTAGATGGTTTTAGGGAAAAGAAAGTGAGTATACTGCCCGAGTAGAGCTGGCTCAGGGAGGTTTGTTGGGGTCAAAGGCATTACCTCAAAAGGAACGGTTAAGGATGTCTTGGTTGAGAGCCCAAAATATACTGATATTCAGATGTGAAAGTAAATTCCGTCCAGTAAAACCATATTTTACTTACCTATTCCTCTCTATGGTGTGCCACAGCAAAGAGTTCTGGTCACAAACTCTTGATCTTGGCAAATCAAGTTTTAATGGAGGGGGTGTGGTTTGTTTCCAGAATAGTGGGATATATGCCTTTGCGGCATTCAGCAAATGAATTAAGAGGGAGTGCTTGTAACGTTTTGAGAACATGGGGGTCAAATGCAACAGCAAAACAGCGGCATTATGTGGCATCTGGATATCAGTAGAACTCTGAATCCAGTGTTTGATTTGTGACCAGAACTCTTTAAGACCCTCAAAGGACCAGAATACTTGGAGCATGAAAACTAAATGTATCTCAACAGTAGTTCTTTGGTCTAAAATGAGTGCTTAGCAAAACTAGACTTACTTGATCATCTCTTACTGAAAACCCAGCCAGTCTCTTTGGGAATTGGCAATCACCAACATTGGAGGAGTCCATACCATCAGACGTGCCCCCTTCACTAAAATCACCCTGCTGATTTTCCAGTTGCCAAAGACCCCTTACCCATCCAGCTGCTCTGATGCATGATCATCCTTAAAGTGTTTGTTACCCCAACACTTCATATTCCTGATATGTGCCTGCTGTACCATGTACTTGTATGAGAAAGTATCCTTTTCTCTTTGTATTCCTTTATGTGAAATCCCTGGTGTTCCTGCCAGTCTCCTTGCTTTCCTATTAAAAACTGACCACACTAAGCAGGAGAGCACACTGTGGTCAGCTCTCTAGCTATGCTGGGAACTCAGTATGCGCTTCGCCAATGATCAGACTTGTCCTGACATGCCCCCGCTGTACAGCCATTTACTGGGAAGCTCAGTGTGCTGCTCTTATGCAGCTGAGAACAAAGGGGAATGCGATCACATAAAAAAAGGAAAAAAGGTATTTATAATATACAAAAATGTTTCGTCTTTTAGTTTCTATTTATAACTAAATGGATTGTTTTACAAGGTGATCGTTTACAATCAATTTAAGTCAGTAATCACAAATCACAGTTCTGCAGAATCCTTGCAGCTTCTCCCTACCCAGCTGACTGAAATATGTGGAGTATATGAATGTGTGACATGTAGGCCAATTTTTTGTACTAAGACAATGTTGTCTTTCATATGGTTGCGGAAGTTGGTTATTTTTTTTATCAATTTTTTTTCATTACTTACGTACGTACTTGATAAAGATTTTTTCATGTGCTTGAAGGAGTACAGAGTGGCACGAGTGCTTGTAGGTCTTGCTAGCAGCAGACCAGGTGTCCACGCTGGGCAGGAAAAGTCATCAGAAGGCTTCAGCAAGCAGGCAGGCAGCTGGTACTGGTGACACCAGCAGAGTAGCAGGTCATGCACAGATGGGATGGATCAGATACAGGGCACAGACAGAGTGGGTAGGAAACAACCCGGTTCTGGAACCGATCTGTGAAGCAGGAGCCAAAGGAGCAGACAGAAGCAGAAGGCAAGGACAAGCCGAGGTCAATGCAGGTGGAGTTCAGAGAATGGTCAAGACAAGCTGGGTCAGCAACTGGGAGTAGGGTACAGATCCATAGGATCACTGGTTACACAGGAGGCTGAAGACAAAGCAGCACTGATTCTGAGTACTGGCTGAGTTTAAATAGCCCATTTGGCGCCAGCATCTGTCACCGGTGCACGCAAGTGAATATGTTTGAGCCTGTGCACAGAAGTCCTTCCAGGGGTGTTATCTTGTCTACTGGTTTGCCCATCCTGACAGTAGTCTTTTTTGTTTTGGTTTACTCAAGCCCCAGATGCTCAGATACATGGTCCTTTTTGACAGGTTGGCTTCTTTTGTATATGACCACAGTTTGACCATGGAGCCCCACTAGTAGTAGTTTTGGTGAGTGGGCAATTAACCATAGGCTAAGATAGTAACCTATGCCTATAAAGTCCCTGTGTTCTTATTTTTCAATTACTGAAAACCCAGCCAGTCTCTTTTTGGGAGCTAGCAATCACCAACATTTGAGGGTTCCATACCATCAGATGTGCCTCCTTTACTTAAATCACCCCGCTGATTTTTCAGTTGCCAAGGACCCCTTACCCATCCAGCTGCTCTGATAAATGATCAGCCTTAAGTGAGAAATCACAGGTCTGAAGGAATCCTTGCAGCTTCTCTCCACCCAGCTGACTGCCTTCCTTTTTTTTAAGATAAGGCTTGCTTTTAAACTTTTAGAATTTTTCTTGGGCCTGATTCCTCACCACAATCGTGTAGTCTCTCCATCAAGCCTACTTTCTTATGGACTAACTTTAGTTTTAGTTACAGATGCAAGTGAAAATCCTTCTTATTCTGATTGCAGGAATACAGAAAAGCATTAGCAGTTTCTAAAAGAACCATTTGACCCAAAACTGAATTTTCTTTTTTGTGTAGTTGCTGGAAAGTTCAGTTACCTGACATTGAGAATTTTTCATCCTGTGCTGGGTTTTTATTTACTTTATATTATGAACATTATTAATAATACTTGGAACTACCAACTATGGCAGGAACTTCCAGGTAGAAGAAACAGACATCAGGGAGATCTCACTGTTGGAATATCAATGACCTATAAGGAGCTTGGCTTCTCCTATAATTATGATCTTTTTTGGTGGTCTAAATAATCACTTTTATTTAACGTGCAAGTAAATGCCCTCATCCATAACACCATATATAAATATATGTACTGCACATACATAATTATTCCATAAAAGATAAGAAACACACTTAGTACCATGAACATCAGTACTGCTTGAGCAATAAGTATTAATTATGATACTTCAAGGCATTTTATTGCTCAAGATTAGTTGTGTCAATATGCACTATCTAGTGAAATGCCTGTTGTTTATAGAAAGGTTTTAATATTAATCTGGTTGACGATCAGTTGTATACGACTTTGGTGTTTTATTTCCATCACTGCTTTTATAGTGCACCCATTAAGAGCTCATGCAGAGAAATGTCCCTTTCAATACAAGTTATTTGTTTAGTGTGGACTACAAATACTGATAATCTCAGGATTCCGCAAAGCTGGTCATCCATATTTTTCCACGTTGGAAAGCTGCATAAAACTGGATTTAGTACCAGGCTAGGTTACCCATAATGCTCTGCGACACCTGTTGTTGCTGGGTGTCTGTATATAGGTCTCTATAATGCTGTTTACTTTTCTGTCTTGATTGACTAGGCAGGATGTGAGCTCAGACATGAAATCTGCTTTAATGTTTTTATGCTCGCCTGTTAATGTTTTAGTTGTGCCACATAACATACACCTTTTAATGTACATACTGATCATTTCCTATAGACATGATTTTATTTTATGTGCACACATCATTGTATGGCAGTATATTTTAATGTGTAGTTTCATCAGCACAGTAAATCTGATTTTTTTAGGGTGGAGGTGAGTTGCAATTTTATTGTATCCTTTGATGAACCTATAAGCAACATTTTCTTGATCAAACACTGCCTGCATTAGTAAAACTACCACCATGACAGCTATGCAACAACTATAGGGCCCAGCAGTACTGGTGCAGTACAGAACCCTATAAGAGATCTTTCAGCTTCACCATACTCTGCAAACCCGACAGGCTGTAGATCAGTAGAGACCTGAGCTTAGAACTCTGGCAATTATTTTAAGGGTTGGTGTAATAAGACATACAGCATATGGCAGTATGTCAAGATTATTATTTAGCCCCACTCTAACAATAATATACAATGATCTGCCTGGTCGGGGGTGGAAAGGTTGGGCCAGCACAGATAGTAAAAAGTCCCCCCCCCCCACACACACACACACAGAGGAGGACTCTGATGTGAAAGGAGGGCGGGAGCTGTGCTGAGAAATTGATTCTTCTTGGAGTAGTCACATTTCTAACAAGTTCAGAGAAACAAGTGAATAAAAAAAATTGATGTAAATGAAAGACACTGTATGTAAAATTTTAAAATACTTCAATTTTGTTCTTTTAACAGAAACTTTTCAAGTTTCTGACAGGTTCTTTTTATTATATTGTGCCAGGAAGTTAATTTACTAAATAAATTAGCTGATAGCTGTAGGTATTCAAGTAAAACAAACTGCCCCTTACTTCAATTACCACCACTGCGCCTCAGATGAAAAATGTTAGCAAAACTGAAGCTGCCACTTTAGAAAATATGAAATGTAAACAATGTTTTATCCAACAGTGTAAACCAATATAAACCAATATCCAAAAGTGTATGTAGAAATCGCTCCACATGTAAAATAATAAAGTACTCCAATAGTGTAAAACAGTATAAACCAATTTATTGTAAACACTATCACTCTTCAACTTTTCCACTCACATTTTACAAAATCCAAGCCATAAATAAATTAGCTGTATGTTTGGTCATTGACAATACCTTTCATCCTTCCACTCAGGTGGGGTGTGACCTCAGAGGGGTGTTGAAGTTAGGTAGAAGTCCCAAGCAGATGCTTACTATGCAAACATTGAAATGATAACCCTTGTTGCTTATAATGATCAGGTAGTGTCTGAAGGCCTGTCTTGTAAATTGAATTCATTCAAATGGTCAAGCTTTTTAAAAATAACCATAGGTAGTGGGGGCGTGGCTTGGCAATGGCGCTGTGAGGCTGCTTTCCCTGGGAGCTCCGTGCCTCGTTTAGGCTGAGAACCGGACCTAGCGTACATACCGGCCTTTAAACTACATGTCCATGACGGACAGACCTCCGGGATCACCCGCAGCTAATAGAACCACGGACATCGCTGCTTATTTCTTGCGGAATTCGGCAACTCCGTCACAGGCCCCGGAGTCCAAGATGGCGCCGCCACGCTCTGGCAATGCAGGCACAGCATCGCTCAAGAAGACAGGCAAGGGGCTCTCCAATGCTCCACAAGGTAACGGATCTCTCCCTAACAGAGCTGATTCCCCGATCCTGTCCCCAGAAATCCCTGGGGCTGATAGCTGCTCATCCATACAGCCTGCTAACACTCAGGAGCAGCCATTCCCTGAATGCTGGAAAGGGATACTCGCCCTCCTCCCCACAAAACAGGACATCACTGAATCTACAGCTACTATTGTGAATACCCTGTCTAAAGAGATTCATGATTTAAAGCAGAGAATAGATACTGTAGACTCCAGGGTATCAGAGGTGGAAACATCTGCTTCTCTGCTAGAGTCAAGAATGTCAGACATAGAAAAGGCCCATTTGGATTATAAAAGGCGCCTGATCCTGATGCAACTTTCAATCGATGATGGCGAAAATCGCAGCAGGAGAAACAATATCAGAGTGCGCGGCCTGCCTGAAGCCACTTCAGGAAGTGATCTCAGAACAACGATTGTGGCCATATTCAATCGATTACTTGACAAGCCCCCTACAGCGGAACTAGAACTGGACCGTGTGCACCGTGTGCAGGGTCCCAGGGGAGGAGATGATCTCGCACCGAGAGACATATTGGCGAGAGTTCATTATTACACAATTAAGGAAGAGATCCTGAGAAGAGCGTGGTCTCAGGGCCCCTTGGACTTTGATGGGGCGTCGGTGCAATTTTTCCCTGATATATCGCGGATGACCCTGCGTATGAGAAGCCAAATACGTCCACTGCTAGAAGCTATCAGAACGACAGGTGCCACCTACAGATGGGGCCACCCATTCCACTTGATCGTCCTGAAAGGAAATAACTCTTTTGCGCTGCGTTGGCCAGACCAATTGCCGGATTTGTTCAGGTTTCTGGAGATCCCCGGGTTCTCGATACCCAACTGGTTGGACTTTCCGATCACCTTCAATAACACGAGATCTATGTCACCAAGACCCCAACGACCCAGCAGACGACAATGGAGATCAAGATCCAGGACAACTCCAAGAGACAATCCTACCTCACCGGAGTCCTAACTGACCGCGCTGGCTCAGAAGGCTACGTACTGAGATGCAAGAAGGGGACTCCTGTGGTTGTTAGGACTCTAGACCACACTGATATCCTTTTTCTTTCACCGTACAGTAAACTCTAAGTTTTATGAGTAGAACGTAAAGTGATACAGGGGTATATTATATGTATGCTGGAGGGACTTTTTGCTCCTCCGTGAAAAGATGACATGCCTTAGTTTGGCGTATTGATTCGAATTCTGCTGGGGGTCTCGCCGCGCCTCCACCTCATCGCTTCACAGGTTCCTCAGGGGCAGTTTTCATGCTCTTTGGTTGGGGGTTTTTTTTTTTTTTTTTTTTTTGTTTTTACCCTTCTTTTTGTGGAGCATGAGGTGGAGGGGTAAGGGGGACTCTAATCTATAAAGACACGGAGTAATGTTTAGCATGTTTAGCTTGTTACCCTCTGGTTCCTTATCAAGAGGGTTGGTTGCAATACTTACACTGTATTAGAAATGTAGGCTCACATAGATCCCTTAGTGGATTCACATTTCACTTGCGGTGGTCGCATACACATATTTGATGATTTTACAGCAAAGAATCAAGTTGTTTAGGGTTTTTTATTTTTGTCTGATGTTTAAAACGGTAATAGTCAGGCATTGTTCATCATGCCGGTTCTCTCCTGGCGACACGTCTCCCGTTGTGTCGCAGAGTCTAGTCTTCCACACCCACTAATAGGAAGCGCATATTTGCGTAAGGCTTTATATAGCAACAGCTGGATAATTAGTTTATCCTTCTTAGTATTTTTCTCTATATCTTTTCAACTCCAATTCCTACTTTTCTCTTCCTCTTCGTCCCTCCTTTATATCCGGTTTCCCCCTTCCCTTTCTACCCCAACTCTACAACCCTCCCCTCCCCTCCATATCCCCCCCCCTTTCTTTCCCTTCCCTGTTCCTTCTTGACTTTTTCCCTTCCCTACCCTCCCCCGATTGGCTGCCGGGGTGCGACATGGCCCCCCCAGGAGAGCCTCCGGGCTCACACTATGGTAATGAGATAAAATTTACCTCCCTCAATGTCAGAGGCCTAGCTACCCCGGAAAAACGCTCCAGACTCCTCACAGATCTAAAAAAAATGCGCACACAGGTGGCGCTCATTCAGGAAACACATTTCAAACAGTCGGCAGTCCCCAGACTCTGCAACAGGGACTTCCCCACTGTATATCACGCTCCCTCCCCTCTGTCAAAATCAAAGGGGGTCAGTATATTGATAGCCAGATCACTGCCGTGGACACTATTAGAAGAGAGAGCTGACCCACTTGGCCGATTCTTGCTCTTAAAGGGCAAGATCAGAAATACCACTGTGACCCTAGTAAACGTCTATTTCCCTAATTCTGACCACCTGTCCTTCTTACGATCCCTCATTCCATTAATCTTAGATTTTCGGGAGGGCCTGTTCCTGATGGGCGGGGATTTCAATTTTGCTCCGGAGCCACTACTGGATGTATCAAGAGGGGCATCTCATCTGTCTTTCTCATACCTTAAAAAACTCAAGGTTGAATTAACCAGTCTACAGTTGATCGACCCCTGGAGGATCATGCACCCCGGTGAGAGGGATTTTACCTTTTTTTCTGCGGTGCATGGTACATACTCCAGGATAGACTTCTTCCAGATCCAACATAAAGACTTACCGCTTGTCACCGCATCCCAGATTGACTACATCTCCCTCTCTGACCATGCCCCTACGCATGTGACCCTTTGCTGGGATACAGAACTCAGGTCCCCTCCAACCTGGAAACTAAATGAGTCATTATTACAAATCCCCGAGATACGTGAGGAGATAAGCAGGACACTGACTAATTACTTCTCAGAAAATACAGATCCCGAGCTGTCTCCAATGACAGTGTGGGAAGCCCATAAATGTGTAATAAGAGGGGAATTAATTAGGATTGGGGCAGCGAAAAAAAGAGAAAGGACTAAACAGATTGACCTCCTGATCTCCCGGGTGCGGTCTCTCGAGCTACTTCACAAGAAGTCCCTAGCGGAAACACACCTCCAGGCTTTACTGAAGACCAGGGGTGAATTGAAAGACCTCTTGTACCACAAAACGGTACAAAACCTGGCCTGGGCTAAAAGGTCCATGTTTGAATTCTCTAACAAGCCGGGGACCATGCTAGCCAGACTACTTCGTGGCCCGAGACAACGTACTTACATTCCCTCTATAGTGACCTCACAGGGAACTACGGTCCACACCTCTAGGGATATAGCCAAGGAATTTGCTGCATATTACCAACAACTATATAACTTGCACAAGGGGGAACCTACTGATCTTTTAACAGAAAGAGAGGTGTCAGCGGGGGAATACATCCGGTCTTCGGGTATGCCTACTCTACCAGCTGATGTGGGAGACTCATTTGAGTCAGACATCACCCCTGAAGAACTCTCTCTAGCCTTGGCCCAAACGAAGCCAAGGAAGGCACCCGGGCCGGATGGCTTCACCCTGACCTATTACCAGACCTTCGGGTCTCACTTATCGACACACTTCCTGAAAGCCTACAACGCACTAAAAGAAGGAGGCAATAACATGGTAGACTCCCTAAGGGCATTTATATCTTTGATCCCAAAAGAGGGGAAGGATCCTAGCCACTGCAGTAATTACCGCCCGATTGCTCTACTAAACGTGGATCTTAAATTGTTTTCCAAAATCCTGGCTAACAGATTACTCCCCCATGTCCCACAATTAATACACTTTGACCAGGCGGGATTCGTGCCGCTGAGGGAGTCGAGAGACAACACCATAAGAGTCCTCAACCTTATCCACAAAGCGCAGACCGTCAAGAAGCCTTTTCTGCTACTTTCTACAGACGCGGAGAAGGCTTTTGATAGGGTGGCCTGGCATTTTATGCGGGCCACTCTGGAACATATTGGTGTTGGGCCAAACATGAGAGGCTGGATAGCGTCTCTCTACTCGGCTCCCTCGGCGGCAGTAAGAGTCAATGAGTGGCGATCGGATTTCTTTAACATCTCTAACGGGACGAGACAGGGGTGCCCCCTGTCCCCATTAATTTTTATTTTGACTCTTGAGCCGTTCCTGTGTAGCGTCCGCAGGAATCCCAATATAACCGGGATCACGAAGCCCTCGGGGCATCACAAAATTGCGGCCTTCGCTGACGATCTGATTTTCTTCGTCTCCAACCCACGTATCTCACTACCTAACATCTTAGAAGCTCTACGGTTGTATGGCGAAGTCTCAAATTTCAAGGTCAACTGTGCCAAGTCCGCAGTGCTAAATGTCACTCTACCAGTCACGGAAGCAGTAAATATGAGCAAATCCTTCCCGTTTCGGTGGGCGGAGAAATCCATCCGTTACCTGGGGGTGAACATCACTCCGGACTTGGCACACCTGTACACATGTAATTTTCAACCCTTACTCCAAAGACTTAAAATTGACCTCCAGACCTGGCACAAACTCACTTTGACCTGGTTTGGCCGATGCAATGCCCTGAAAATGACGGCCCTGCCCCGTGTTCTATATGTACTCCAAACATTACCGATATATTTACCCATGACCTTCTTTAAGCAAATACAGTCCATCGTGAGGGAGTTCATCTGGGCTCATAAAGCCCCCAGAATAAACATGCAAACACTCTCCAGACCCAAGGAGAGGGGGGGCATCGGTCTACCAGACATCTCTCGTTATTACCGAGCGGTACACCTTGCCAGGATTGTCGATTGGCATTGCAACAAAGAGTCCAAACAATGGGTAGGAATGGAAATCGAGGATTCCTCGATCCCCCTACTCCCATCCCCGTGGCTTTTATCCCCACTTACAGAAGACCTGAAAAACCACCCGCTAATAGGAGCTACCCTTCGGGTGGCGAGGAAAATATTCCGTAATACGGATATATCACCGTTACCTTCCCCCCTGACCCCTATCATCGGTAACCCAGACTTTCCCCCCGGACTTACAAGTCGTAGACTGAGACAATTAATCACCTCTGAGAAACAATCCCTGGGGGAGGTTTGGCCCCAGGGGGAACTCCCATCTTCTTCCACAGTCTCTAGACTCACAGAACCTCCGTTAGACAGTCTCAGTACCATCCAGCTTAGACATTTCCTGCAGACTCTTCAGAAAGCTCCCTATGTCCCGCGGGGTCACACTCCCCTGGAATCTCTGTGTAAATCAGGGGAACCGATAAGGCACGCACTCTCATTTTTATATAACCTCCTCACTACTCAGGGAGAGGACAAGGCACCAGAGTTTCTATTGAAGTGGGAAAGAGATCTAGAGACACAGTTTACTACACAACAACAAGAAAAGATCTTGGCCTTGGCTCACAAGTCCTCGATGGCAAGTCACTATCAAGAATCGGGATACAAAATCCTGACCAGGTGGTATAGAGTCCCATATATGTTACACAAAATGAACCCTACGCTCTCGGATAGGTGTTGGAGGTGTGGCACAGAAGTGGGAAATATGCTCCATGTCTTTTGGTCGTGTCCGGTCCTGAGACCCTTTTGGGAGGCGGTGACTTCGACCATTCAAAGCTTGACCTCGGTCGAACTTAGAGACAACCCAGCTGCATGCCTCCTACACCTAACCGCTAGACCCATTAGTAAATACAAGAAAACTTTGACAATGCAACTCCTAAACGCAGCTAGAGCCTGTATACCCGTACTATGGCGAGATCCCCACCCACCTACTAAGATCCTGTGGTATTCGAAAGTAAACTGTATTCTACAGATGGAGGAACTGACTGCAACTCTACAAAACAAGGAGGAACAATTTATGGACAAGTGGAGACCCTGGAGATATTTTGTTGGTACTGACACATATCTACAGGAGTTGGTACAAGCACAAACCCAATCTACTTGAAGGGGCGTCCCCGTGGTTACTGCTAAAACAGGCACCTGTATATGCCCCTCTGGGGTCCGGCAGGTGGATCTGGTGGGGGGGCGGTGTCGCAGCCTACCCGTCTATCTCCCTTTCCTTGACCTCATCTCCCCCCTCTCCCCTGTCCCCCTGTCTCTTCTTCCCCGCTTCCCCCCTGATTCCCTACTGTTCCCCTCTTTCTCTGTTACTTTGTCCTGATAAGCCCACCAAGTAGCCGTGATGACGGCGTTAACGAATTATTGAACACATATTATTCACGGTGAGCTGGAAACATTTGTTCGTTTAGCACTAAACATATCTGTAGTAAAATATTTTAAGTATTATATTATATACCAATACTGTTAAAGATATGTTCACAGTTCATGCAAGGAGGCCCTTTGTAGGCTACCTTGATTCATTACATTCTGAAATAATACATAGTTGGCTGGAACACACATGTATTACCCCACTTGTTTGGTGGTCAACCTGATTCAGGTCTATGGTTTCAATCTACTGTATCCTTAACATGTTAATGTATGAAAATGTACGACCTGTCATACTAGACATTGTATTCATGCCTTCTGTACAACAAAATAAAGGAATTTAAAAAAAAAAAAATAACCATAAAAATTAAACTGTTCTAATATAACTGCAGGCACCATAAGATGGCAATATATACCAGAACCTCAGCATGCTTTCCAGAGTCCTGAACTTTGTCTATGCAGCGGAAAGGGGCCAGTGTGTGCATATAAATGTACTGGGCGATATTAGCATGCTGGATTATTGGAGGTCTCTGGTCCATTCTACGTGCAGTTTAAAAATATTCTTGATAAGCATTGACACATTATGGTGTCTATTGTTGTTTCTACTGTCATTTTAAAAGACCAGATTTTTCCTACTGTGTGATACCTAGACAGAGAGAGATCCTTGCTTTGGTTTTTAGTTAAGCCAGTATTGTCACCCATCGAAGAGATTTATCCAAGTATTCTTTTGGAGGAAGAATAAGAAATGTCAGAATATAGCCCTTATCCTGGCCCTCCACCATCTAACTTCCACCTCCACACCTGCCTCTTCCTATGTCAGCAGCTGTAATTCAAACACTCTAATTTATATTCCCCTTCATCCCAGAAGTTTGAAAGGCCTTCCTTTCTCACATGCCCTTTCATTAACAAACTCGCCTCTCTCCATGACCTTTTTATCTGCAGCTATTTTAATCTACTTGCTGTTGCTGAAACCTGGCTTCAGGAATCTCACTCTGCCTCTCCAGCTGCCCTCTCTCATGGTGGCCTCCACTGGACTTATTTACCCAGTCCCAGTAGATGAAGAGAAAGTGGAGTTGGAATCCTTCTAACCTCACAAAGCACCTTTTAGGTTCTTCTCTCCCCTCCCTCTCTGTCCCTCTGCTCTTTTGAGGCTCACTGTAATCATCAATTTCCTCTAGTTTCTCTGAGAATTGCTGTGATCTGTTGGCTTTCTTGAGCAGTATCAAGCTTCCTTGACAACTTCTGTGCCTGGCTTCCCTATTTTCTCTCCTCTGAAATACCCACAATAATTTTTGAGACATCAACATCCCAGTTAATGTTAACACTCCAGCTATCTCTCAAATCCTTAGCCTAACCTCTTTGGACCTAACACAATGGATACAAATTTCTATTCACTCTGATGGCAACACCCATGACCTTGTATTCTCCCACTCCTGTACTTTTTGCATCCTCTTCAACACTGCATTTCTCCTCTTTAATCACTGCTATATTAGCTTCATGTTCTCCCTTTCTTTAACCTGCAATCTCTCCAACCAACAAACATTTATCTGTAGAAACATTAGTTAATTTAACTCTTCTCTAATCTGCAACAGACTACCTCTATGACAAAACCTCACCCCTGTCCTGCTCTGAACTGACCACTTCTGTCTTAAACTTCTTGCTTTCTTCCTCCCTGGACATACTTGCTTCCCCTACTACATGCAGCATCAGGCCCAAGCCACTCAAAATTTGGCAAACCGACAACAGCAAAAGTCTAAAAATACTTAGCTACATTCTTGGGTGAGTGTGGCATAAAACTAAACCCTGGCCAGGCTTAATTTTTTTAAATTTGCCCTTAAAAAAATACAATTCCTGCTTCTGTATTGACAAGCATGCCTAATTCATCTCTTATTGACATGCCCTCATGACATCCCTTCATTTAGTGCTCACCAATTTTTTCTGCCTTTTAACTTTCTACTTCTTCCTCCACTGTCTCTACCCACTCTTTCACTGCCCACGAGATGCCAGGTATTTCAAAAATAAGATTGATGGTATCTCTCCACTGTCCATATTTCCATCCACTTAACATGCCATGCCTACCACCACATTTAATGCTTTCCTCTTTTAACTTTCTTACCATAGAGGAGGTTGGTAAAGTTTTCTAACACCCATCTAACCATCTGTCCCCTGTTCTCTCACAAGTACCAAAGTCACACACTTGCTCTCTTCAAAACCCACTAACTCACATTTTACTTTTCTCCCTCTCCACTGGCATCTTCCCCAACCCTCTAAAACATGTACTTGTAAGCCCCATACCCTCAAAGGCCCTTTCTGGATCCCACCAGTGTGAACAACTTAATACCCATCCCCTTGCTCCTGTTTATCTCCAAACTCCTAGAATGCCTAGTCTACAACAGCCTGATTTATTCTCTCATTGTTAATAAACTTTTTGAGCCTTTTCGGTCTGACTTTAGCTCCAACATTGCACAGAGACTGTCCTCCTAAAAATCACTAACAACTTCTATCTACTAAAACCAATGGTCACTACTCTATATTGTTACTTACTGACCTTTCTGTAGCTTTAGATACAGTTGACCACCTGCTCCTCCTCAGAAAACTCCACTCCCTTGGCCTCTGAAACTCTGCTTTTTTGCTGGTTCTCTTCTTGTCTAGCTCATGGCACCTTCAGTTTCACATACAACTTTACCTCCTTCTCTCCTCTTCCTCTTTCCATAGGGATCGCCCAAGGTTCTGTCCTTGGATGCCTCCTATTTACACCTTCTGCCTGGGTCAGCTGATAACCTTCGGCAGCTTTCAATATCGTTTCTATGCTGAAAACACCTATCTATCTTGTTTCTTCTGTACTCAACCAGTCAGCCTCCACGTGCATCATTAAATGCAAAAATGCAAACTCAGTCTTTCCAAACCTGCACTGATAGTATTTAACCCTTAGATTCAACAGTGTCCCTTAATCAGATGATTAATTTATTTTTTCTGTAATTCACTGAGAATCAACCACTAATACCAATTAGTGGTTGATTCTCAGTGAATTACAGAAAAAATTATGCTGTGCACAACAAAAGAAGTTACTTCCTATTGCCCCCAAAAATAGAAGTTCAATTTGGTGTTTTTAGTATTGAATTAAATGTGGCAGTTGTAAACTGCTGGGATGTCTTCCACTATTTGGTCAAAGGTTTGTGGACACCAGCACATCACATCTTCTTTATGTTGAGGACTGTATGGGCAAACTTCCAAATGAGTTCAGGTGTTTCCAGTGAAAGGTAATTTAGATAATTTTACAATAGTTCATGGAAGGCCTTTCCATTCCAACATGACTGCAACCTTGTGCACAGAGCCAGCTCCTTAAAGGCATGGATTAGTGAATTTAGTGTGGATGAGCTTGAGTGGCCTACAGAGAGCCCTTCCCTCAACCCTACTCAACACATTTGGGATGAGTTAAAACTCTGATTGTGATCTAGGTCTTTGTGTCCAACATTAGTATCTGATCATACAAATGCTATTTTGTCTGGACACAAATTCCCACAATAGGGATGAGCTAAACACCCCCTGGTTCGGTTTTTGGCAGAACATTCGAACACCGTTAAAGTCTATGGGACACGAATGTGAAAAATCAGAGTTATCATCACCTCTGTAACATTTGTTTTGCTGTCTGTGCCCCTGTTTAGAAGAAGAATATTTCACCTCATTTTCTGTCTCAATGACAATTGGATTTTGAAAATTTGGGGTTATTAGGGAAACAAGGATTGGTGATAAAGCATCAGTGGAGACACCTTTTTCCCATATTAACTCTTACAGGAGAGAATTTCCCTTCCTAGGAGTAGATTTCCTCTCACTTCCTGTTGTCTCCCTTCGTTTGTAAGTAGGAGTAGTTTGTAAGTTGGATGTTTGAAAGTAGGGGACCGCCTGTATATACTATATGGCCTGCCCTATATACTCTGCAGAAAATTGGGCCTTAGGTGTTGGTGATACCAGAAAACTGTAAGCCCCCACAGTTGCTCTTGGTGGGCGCAGGAACGGGCCCTGCTGTGAAATATTAGATCAAAAATTGTAATCTCACGCCCCTGTTAAACAGGGGCAGAAAAATTGGGTCTTAGGCAGTGGTGGTGGTGCCACAACACTGTAACCCCTCACAGATTCTGTTGAGCACAGGAACGGGCCCTACTTTGAAATATTAGAGCAAATATTGTAATTACATGCCCCTGTTAAACAGGGGCAGAAAACTTGGGCCTTAGGCACTGGTGGTGCTGCCACAACACTGTAACCCCTCACAGATACTTCAGTTGAGCACAGGAACAAGCCCTGCTGTTAAATATTTGATAAAAAATGTAATTACACGCCCCTATTAAACAGGGGCAGAAAAATTGGGCCTTAGGCACTGTCGATGGTGCAACAGCACTGCAACCCCTCACAGATACTCTAGTTGAGCGCAGGAACAAGCCCTGCTGCAAAATATTACTGCAAAAATTGTAATTACACGCCCCTGTTAAACAGGGGTAGAAAAATTGGGCCTTAGGCACTGGTGGTGGTGCCACAACACTGCAACCTCTCACAGATACTCTAGTTGAGTGCAAGAATGAGCCCTGCTGGAAAATATTACAGCAAAAATTATAATTATATGCCCCTGTTAAACAGGGGCAGAAAAATTGGGCCTTAGGCACTGGTGGTGGTGCCCTGAAACAAAAATGTTCTTAGAAGCTATCAACATGAACATTGAGGAGGAATAGAATAGTCACTCAGCATAACAGGGTAGTCACTCAGCATAGGCAGTCTCCAAGGGATTTCACATTCATAAAAAAATTAAATGATTACATTAGCATCAGGTGCTTGGTAGCTGGTGATCCAAGACTGATTCATTTTTATGAAGGTCAGCCGATCAACTGAGTCTGTGAACAGGCGCACTCTGTGATCGGTTACAAAGACTCCAGCAGCACTGAATGTGCATTCAGAAAGAACGCTGGATGCAGGACAGGACAGTAACTCAATTGCATTCCTCAAGACCCAGTAACCCAGTGGATTTTCGGTTGGAAAGGTCTCCAAGTCTGATCTTGCCCCTAGGTATTCCTGCACCATGTAAATCAGACGCTGGCGATGGTTGCTGGAACCGATCAGACCTTGAGGCTGCAGACTAAAGAATTGTCTGAACGCACTGTTCAGATGGCCACCTTCTCCATCGCTCCTTCTGTGACTGATCGAAGCAGACAGATAGCAGATTGCCCGCAAGTACGTGGCACACCTAATTCTACACTTTCATTCCTCTCAGTGCAGGTTTCTGAGAGGACTTAAGGCATAGTGGGGTTGAAGATCCCAGCTGATGAGGAGCAAGGAGAGGTCCACCTTGTTCTTTGGTGTGGTTCTTTTAAGTACTGTTGCCAACGGACTACATGGGGAGTCGACATATGTCTGGTCAAGCATGTGGTGCCCAAGCGGCTGCTGTTTTGGCCACGCTTGATACGCTTCAGACATATGTTGCAAATAGCAACGGTCCAATCTGCTGCACACGTATCAAAAAAGGCCCACACCAAAGAACTTTTCAAAATACGCGGGGAGTCAGCAGCGCCCTGCACATGCGGAGCTCTGCGGTGTGATGCAGTCGGGTGGCTGCCCTTAAGCTGGCCCCTGGAGGGCATCCTGCCTCGTTGGAGATGTGCTTCCTCCTCCTGCTCCTCCTCTTCTTTTCTATCAGGTACCCACAAAAAATTCAGTGACCTCATCATCCCCTCCCTCCTCATCACTGGTGCAAACCTGGCAGTATGCTGCAGCTGGGGGAACATGACTGCCAGTTTCTTGTCCTTCTTGGGCACCCCCTCTCTCTGGGCTCACGTTACTGCCCCTCTAGACTGGAATGCAGTGGATATATATATGTAGGAGACTGTATATATATATATATTTTATGCACTGCAGATCACTGAATCACCTGCCTGCCTGCTTGACAGTGTATTTGAAAACGTACACCAGGAATGGCCTGCAGTCAGATATAGGCTTGGCTAGACTAGAATGCAGTGGATATATATGTAGGAGACTGTATATATATTTTTTTTGCACTGCAGCTCACTGAAGTACCTGCCTACCTAAAAGTATATTTGAAAACGTACACCAGGAATAGCCTGCAGCCAGATATAGGCTTTGCTAGACTGCAATGCAGTGGAGATATATATATATATATATAGTAGACTGTATATATATTGTATGCACTGCAGCTAACTGAATCACCTGACTGCTTGATTATATTAGAAACAGTACACCAGGAACGGCCTGCAGTCAGATCTAGCTAAACTGGATACAGTGTGTATGAATATATAAATATATATACATATATATTTTATAATATAATTAAATACACTGCAGCTAACTGAATTGAATCGCCTGCCTGCTCAATCTAAATGAAATTACACTCTCTCTCGGTCAACGCCAGCAACACACTACACAGGGCCGACGTGCAGGCGGCCTTATATAATGTGGGGCGTGAACTTAACCACCTGAGCCATAATTGGCTAAAGGCACCGTGCCTTTGGCCAATTATGGCTCTTTGCTGACGGCGCTGTGATTGGCCAAAGCATGCAGGTCATAGTGCATGCTTGGCCAATCCTCAGACAGCAATGCACTGTGATGTCGCAGTGCATTATGGGGCATGACGCGCCACTCGAATTTGGCATGAACGCCCCATAATGTTCCTATTTCGAGGAACCATCGAACAGCCAATGTTCGAGTCGAACTCATGTTCGACCCGAACATAAAGCTCATCCCTATCCCACAAACACACCCCGCAGTCTTGTGGAAAGAATTAGCAAAAGCATAGTGTAATAGAATGTCCAACAAACTCATATAGGTGTGACAGTCAGGTGTTCACAAACTTATACTGTATTATCATCTGAAGATATAATCATATTTAGGAAACTATGTTCATAAAAAAAGCAATGTATTCCTTTGGTATATTTTTTCAGAACTTGGTAGATATGGCTACATGGTTGAACATTTTTCTTCAAGAAAAATTTTTTAAAAAGCTGAAAACCTACAAGAAACCCTGTGCCAAATCCCATCTTCCATGTCTGCGTGCACATAAATGAAAAAGGAGAAAGCTGCCTACTCTGGGTCTTTTAGCCTCAATATATTTATATTATTCCACCTGGTACAAAGCAGACCACGTGAGATTGGGTCTGCCTTGCACCAGGTAGAATAATAAAAACATATAACGGCTAATAGATCTGCAGAAGACTGACTTTTTCCGTTTAGGTTTTAAAAGCTAAAAGTTGTATTTGACTTTGAACAATATTAGTCAAAGTTCAAGTCTTTCCAACTGTTATCTGGCTATTTATTCTAGTTTGTTATGTAATTGCCCTTATTTCATGCACTTTGGACTGATATATACTCATAGCATTAAAAATTCCTTCAAGCCTTCGTTCTCCTTCACATTATCTACATGTGATGAAGACTGAGTCGATTTTGGGAAGATTTGATAAAGATTCAGAGTAGATTTCAAGAATATTCAGTGAACTGTAATTATAGTGCAACCTTTCAAATACAAAAATGAATACTGGCAACTGGAAATAATAAGATACTGTTTAAATTACTTTTCCAGGTTTCTGGATAATTCTTTTAAGACTTTTGATGCTGATTACATTTTATGAATATGAACCATTGTTTAGAACACATGGCAGATACAGTATTTAAGGACATCTGCTGTTCTTTAAAATAATCAGAAATAAAGACCAGTTACCCTAAAACTAAATAAGTAACATGTAACAATTGCAAAATATTTTCTGCTGTTCTTTCACTTACAATTATTTTGATTCCAAATATGTATGGATAATTTTTGGAACTTGGGATGTTCTGATCTCAGCTTTTGCACAGAAAGAATGGCAAATCTGCCCCGCTAAGACCCCTTTCACACTGAACACCGCCCCGCGCTAGTGGTAAAGCACCGCTCATGTTAGCGGCGCTTTACGGGACTGTGCGGGCGGAAGCGGGGCGCTTTTAATCCCCAAAGATGGGGTTAACAAGGGGTTAAAGCGCCCTAAAAGTGCAGCTGCCGAATTGCTTTGCAGGCGCTTCGGCAGCACTGCACATTGATTTCAGTGAGCTGATGAATGTGGAAGATGGCAAGCCAATCCTTCACATTTCTTTTTCCATGTACCCCTAAATTATTGAAAGCTATGGGCAAGCATCGAATGACCCGTACACACGGTCGGATTTTCCGATGGACAATGTCCGATCGGAGCGTGTTGTCGGAAATTCCGACCGTGTGTGGGCGCCATCGGACATTTTCCATCGGATTTTCCGACACACAAAGTTGGACAGCAGGAGATAAAATTTTCCGACAACAAAATCCGATCGCGTCAATTCCGACCGTGTGTGGCCTGTTCCCGACGCACAAAGTGCCACGCATGCTCAGAAGAAATTCCGACACGGGACAGCTCGTTCTGGTAAACTTAGCGTTCGCAATGGATACAGCACTTTCGTCACGCTGCAATGTTAAAAATGGTTTAATACAGCGCACTCTCTTCTTCTTTATAATGTGACAAGAATTAAGTAGTTTTGCTGCTCATATTCACACACACTTCTCACAAACTTTTATTTGTGTTTTTTTAGTGGGATTCCCTCAATATATTGTTATTAGTTGTCACATCTGACAGTTTTTTATATTTTTTTTTATTATAATTTTTTTGGATTTTCAGCCTTTTTTTTTCTTTAATGTTTGTATTTTTTCCAAGGCTGATCTTTGTTCAATGTTTTTATTTTTACTCCAGAATATTTTTGGTTGTGTTTTGTGTGTCAAGTTACCCCAACACCATTGATATCTTTTATTATTTAATCTCAAGGAGATTGTTTGTTGTTGGTGTCCCTTGTTCATTTCACATTGTATATTAGAAATGTACCTGAATCCTCACAAACAAGCTGTCATTTTTTAAGTAAAACACATAGGAGAGTATAATTCAAAACAAAAATCCTTTATTAAGGGATCAGAACCAAACAAAGAGGAAGGCAACACTGGATCAACATGAGAAATTAGCGAAGCCTGGGACCACCACAGCAGACATCAATTCTTCAACATCAAAATGGGTGGCCTGAGGAGTCCATATGTAAGGGACGGCAGTCTAGTCCGGGATTCGCAGAGATCTGGATAGCAGCAGATGACATCTGTCCCCAGGCTGTGGTACCACAAGAGGCTGCATTTTTTGGCCGACCAGATTGGACCCAGGGCAATCACTGTCTAGTCTTCCTTCCACGCTTCCTTCCGGGCTGTGGCTGTGCAGTTGGAGATGTGGCAGGAGGAGGAGTAGGACCTGGAGGAGGAGGAGGAGGACTGGGAGGACCTGGAGGAGGACTGGGAGGACCTGGAGGAGAGGGAGGAGGAGGAGGAGGAGGACCATCCCAAAGCTGTGTGTGAGGTGTAATTTGGCCCCTCATACCTTTCTCCAGAGCATCTGATATGAGGGCCTGACACATGGCTTTTTGGCCCTCCTCCATCCTCTGCTGCATTCATAGCATATAAAATGCAATGTTCTCCTGCATGGTGTGGGGTGCTCCCAGGACCTCTGTAGCCCTCCAAAAGAATCTGATAGCCGCCTCCTCTAGGGCACTCGTCCTACTGCCACTTTCTGTTTTCACGTGTGGTGGAGGGACCTTGATATCAGCCAGCCAGCTCGGCCCGGCCACCTCCTGGCTGAGACTTCCCTGTGTATGAAAAAGGGACATAGTTGTAATGTTTTGCATCATCAATCACAATCCTAAATTGGTACTCCCAACTAACATCTAGTTAACATCATTGATTGGACAAGCAGAAATATTTAGAGGAATGCTATACCTGGCTCAATCTGGGCTCCTCCACATGTGGCCTGGAAGGCCCAGGTTGGGCGTCAGAAGCCTCAGCCAGGGGGGAAGGAAGCGTGGGAGGAAGACTGGAGAGGGATGACCTGGGTTCAGTCTGGCCTGCCAGAAAGTGCAGCCTGTCGTAGTACAACATCCTGGGGACATAGATGTCATCTGCTGCTCCGGATCTCTGTGAATCCAGGACTTTCTTGCGCTCCCTCAGATATGTGCTCCTCAGGCCACCAATGAAAATCTTTAAATAAGTGATGTCTGCGGTGGGGATCACCTGCTTCACAATTTCACACAATTGCTCCAGTGCTGCCTTCCTCTTTGCTTGGTTCTTGAAATGGGGGTGGGTAATCTCCCACAGACAGGGCGGCTCACTTAGCATATCAATGAATAGTGACATGAAGTCAGTATCTCTCATTAAGATATCCATGTTCACTGCAAGACACAACACAAGACAAAGCCTAATGTCAGACAAAACTCTCCTAATCTTGTTACAATATAGGCCTCAATCTAGAAGCAGTATAGGCCCAAGTTTGTCTCTTACCTTCGTTCTTACGATCGGCGTGTCCAATGCTCCTTCCTCCGCTCACAGATTGTACGTAATACACACGCGTGTTACGCTTTATACACACTGCGCATGCGTGTAACTCCACCCGCCCCTGACGTTCTTTCTAGTCTATTCCCCGCCCCTTTTCGTTCGGCGTAGTGGGGGAAGAGCACATGGCGGAGTCAGAGCAGGTGCGTGATAATTATATCGAGGAGGAGGAGGAGGAAAGCCCGGATCCAGGCACGTCCCGATCCAGAAGGAGACGTTTTAAGGCCACAAATATGTCGTTTGGGGAGATGTTGGAGATGGTCGACATCATGAAGAAGTCCGACTATGACGGAAAATATGGGCCTTACCCCCACCCCAACATCAGAAAGGCCAAGATCATGGCGAAAGTGGTCAGGAGTCTTGAGAGGAATTTCAGGGTACGAAGATCAAAAGATCAGCTCAGGAAGCGGTGGTCGGACCTGAAGTTGAGAGAGCCAGAGCAGTACCGAAAGATCCGGAGAGTGCTGCAAAAAAGTAAGTAGTTGTGCTGTGTTCCTATTCTTTCTGTCTTTATTCCGTTCGTTCTGCTCCATATGCTTTTAGTAATTGTAACGTTTAAAAAGGTCAACTTTAATGTTCATGGGCCCATTATTCATTCGTATCAAACATTTTTCTTTCGGCCTCTAGAACACCATTGCATTTTCACACATTTTTGGGGGCCTACTTGGATGCCAAATATTTGTTTGTGTAGATGGGTTTGTTACTAGAATGAAATGCCAACTAGATTGTGTGTAAGGAGAGGACACTGAGCAGCTGTTTTCACATCTGGACACTGGAGCACTAGTGTGGGACCCCAGAACACCATTTTTATTAGGGGGGGCACACAGGTGCTCCAGTGTATACTATAGGGGGGGCTACATCTGTGAAGCTTGTACCAAACAGGTAAAGTATTGCAGCTTGACAAAGGGCAATAAAAAATATACATCTTGGAACTCGGCTAAAATAGACAATTGTACCCCACTTCCAAGCAATGTTTCCTATTTCTAGTTCTGCCATCAAATATCTGTGTGCTAATTATACCATTTTTGTTTTACATAGGGGAGAAAAGACTCGGAGGACACCCCTCATCCGAGGAGACCAGAGACCCCCCACCTCTGGAAGAAGGGGAAATACCAACACAAGAAGCTGAGCAGGAGGAAGAAGATGATGTGGTGGAGATTGGCACCACAACAGGTGAGTGTCTGCGACCACAGACTCAGGTAAAAGAGATGGATGGTGGCAGATTTTTGAGACTTTTTTTTTGTTCTTTATTTCTTTTTAGGTGATCGTGATCCAGAACGCTTTACATCTGAAAGTGCCCAGATACTGATCGGGGAGATCATGGGGTGTAATCTCCAAAACATCCAGCAACAAATCAGTGATGTTATTAAAAAAAATAATAACATCATTGATGTTTTGGGGCAAATTTAAACCCCACAAAATCACCTGTTTTATCTTACTAAAATTTTTACAATGTTTAGAAAAGCCAAATTTGGAGGATGCACACAGTGTGCCAACATGTGCTATCTGCCATCACGGGAGATCAATGGACGCGTTTTGGGGGTGCAACCCCTTCCTCAATTATAAAGTAGCGTTGAGGAAGGGCTTGCTCCCCCAAAAACACGTCCCTTGATCCCCCCTGATGGCAGATAGCACATGTTGACATTCGTAAATTGGTGTGCATCTTCCAAATTTGGCTTTTCCAGGGGTGATTTCCCCCCATCTGAACGCTATATCAAACACAGTTCCTAAATACTGATGTCTGATATAGCCTTCAGGTTTTACCTAATGTGAACTTTGTAAGTTCAAGTTTTTTGGCTTTCTTGTTGGTTTTCCACAGGCCTGTTTTATCTGAAATGGACATTTCGATTTTTGATAATGCCCCCCCAAAAATTGTTATACAACAAACATGTTGGTTTGTTTTGCACATGTGATTGTGCAGGTATAAAAAAGTGCCTTACTCAAGAATGTGTGGATTATTGTCTCAACACTACAACACTTTTGGGGTGATGTAATTGCTGTTTTATGCAAAAATGGGGGTTATTTCCTAAGGGAAAATACACTTTGCACTAGAAGTGCAGGTTCAGTGCAGTTGCAAGTGCACTTGTAGTGAAATGTGTTTTGGCATTTAGGAAGTACCAGCCAACACTATTTTTTATAAGGTTATCCAATCACGACATTTTCTGCACTCAACACATTTCTGTCAGGGTCAGCTAAAACAAACACAAGCAGTAAATGTCCACCAAGAATTTCTTTTGGTTGTTTTTTATTTGAAAAAGGTGTCACAGATTGTCTGGCATATTGATAGCCCCCCTACCCGCAAAGAACTCCAGGTAGCGTAACCAGACATCACGGGCATTCAGGGAGGGCAAGCCAGGACGGCCACTTTCAAGCGCCGTCATTGTTGATGGATTTGGGATTCCGGCCTCAGGCCCAACTGAGCCAGCATAGTTGGCTGAATGTTTTCTTAAAAAATTATGGAGAACACAGCACGCCAGTATTATATGGTTCAGTTTATACTCCGCCATATGGATGGGTGTCAGAAATAATCGGAACCGGCTGGCCAGGATTCCAAATGTGTTCTCCACCACTCTTCGGACTCTGGCCAGCCGGTAATTAAAAACCCTCTGTTCCGGGGTGAGGGTCCTCATCGGGAATGGCCGCATCAGGTGGTCCCCCAGCGCAAATGCTTCATCAGCAACGAACACAAATGGGAGACCTTCAACATTGTCCTCTGGTGGTGGCAAGTCCAAGCTGCCATTCTGGAGACTTCTGTAGAACTCCGTCTGGGTGATCACTCCACCATTGGACATCCGGCCATTCTTCCCCACGTCCACATACAGGAACTCGTAATTAGCCGACACCACCGCCAACATCACTATACTATTAAACCCCTTGTAATTATTATAGTACAACCCCGAGTTGGGTGGTGGGACGATGCGGACGTGTTTCCCATCAATTGCCCCTCCGCAGTTAGGAAAGTCCCACCGCTGGGCAAAGTGGGAGGCCACAGTCTGCCATTCCTGTGGCGTTGAAGGAAACTGTTGAGGAAAAAAAAATAAACATTACTATTTTTTCACAGAAACCTGGCAAGCAGATTAGACACAAACATTCTGGGGCAACCTCCAGATAGCATTTATTAAGGGGAATTTAACAACAACAAAGTATAAGGTACACCTATCATATTCTCCCTCCCCCCCTCATGGGCCATTTCTAACATTATAGGGGGGGGGGAACTCTTGGACAGGTAACCCTCTTCACTTCATTGAGAGATGAATGCCTAAATACAGGGTATTACTTGGGACAGCCCCTCCTTAGTTACACTATTGGCAGACCACTGGACAGGTAAGAAGTGTCTGAATACAAAGATATAAATACACGTTGTACACATTTGAGGACATTTGGACATTCTGCTATTACCTATCAAGATAATAATAGGATACAAAAACTTAAAACAGTTCCATTGGAAAGTATACAGGCAGACCCTTGCACTACATGCTTTGGGGAATTCATTCATAAATCTGACCAGTAAAGAGATGGGTATAGTGTGTATGGGTTTGGCAAAGTCAGCAGATAGATGATTGAGGATAGAGAATTGGGATCAGCTGACTTAGCAGTTGGGGGGAGGGAGGGTTACCAAAAATTTGGGGACACCACAAAAAAAGCCTCTGGCACTCTGCCTGAATTAAAATCAAAAATAACTTTTCCAAACATTTTAGGGGGTGTTTGGGGTAAAGCACTACTATAGAGCTGATAAAATGCATTGTTTAGTGACTACATGAGGTGAATATAGGGCAGGAGACACCATGCTGGGGAGGTTATTGAAGGGCAAATATGTATGAAGGGCATAAAATAATAATTACATAAAAATCCAGCATGCATGAGGACAAAGGGGACATTCACAGCATATTACAATGGTAATTAGGGAATGAGGAAAGAAATACAATATATTAGCAAACATTCAATACAATAAAATGTGATATAAATTTATAAAAATCTTACCTTCATATACTCCTTCTGCAGGACCTGGATGATGGCAGAACAGGTCTCTGGGATAATGATACCCAGAGCCTGGGGGGAGATGCCTGTCGAGAACTTGAGGTCCTGCAGGCTTCTCCCTGTGGCCAAATACCGCAAGGTAGCGACCAACCTCTGCTCCGGAGTGATGGCTTGCCTCATGCAGGTATCCTGCCTGCTGATATAGGGGGTCAGCGAAGCCAACAAACGGTGAAACACGGGGTCCGTCATCCTGAGAAAGTTCCTGAAATCATCAGGATTATTCTCACGGATCTCACGGAGCAAAGGCATATGACAGAACTGGTCACGCTGAAGCAACCAATTCTTGGTCCATGAACTCCTCCCCACCCTGTTCATGGACTGGACTTGTGTCAAGGTCAGGACCCCAACACCAAGCCCCCGCACAGCACGAACTCTATGAGGAGTACGCATACGAAACATGGCTAGAAAACGGTCGGCTGCTCAGAACGAAGTAACAGAACGCACTGAAGAACAGCAAGGCCTGTGAAGAGCGACCTGAAAACCAGTAACGAACGAACAAGAATACAATGACTCCTTAAAGTCACGCGGAACTTGCTTGCACGCACTGAAGAGCAGATAACCCACAAGCACAAACTGAACGGCAGAAAACGATCTGAAAGCCACGAGTCTGAAAAAGCGCGAATCGCCTCTCACCAAACTTTTACTAACACGAGATTAGCAAAAGGAGCCCAAAGGGTGCCGCGCTTGGTTCTAAACCGGCCTCTTCTAGTCTCGTCGTACGTGGTGTACGTGACCGCGTGGTTGTCGATCGGAAATTCCGACAACTTTGTGTGACCGTGTGTAGGCAAAACAAGTTTGAGCCAACATCCGTCGGAAAAAATCCTAGGATTTTGTTGTCGGAATGTCCGAACAAAGTCCGACCGTGTGTACAGGGCATAAGAGTGCATACATTACAATTATTTACTAAGGTGGTGTTTAATAGGAAAAAATGGACTTCAAAGGTAAATTTTGCAGCCCCATTATTGTTGAACTCTGGTCAAAAGCAAATTTTCATTTTCTCTCTGCTTACGTTAATCTTTTATTTGTTTTGTGAATCTTTCCTAGTTTGCAGTGTAATCCAGCATAAAAGATGCTTTTAAAAAAGCACAGGGATCTGGCCCCTCCTCTTGACCAGTGTGACCAGTCATGTAACCTCCGTTGTAATTCATTGAAAGCAGGTTGTGGTCCCCTGATCTTTCCTGTGAACACCCTTTACTAGTCAGTTTATGTAAAAGTGATCCTGTGAGGGGCGTCTATGCCCAAAGGAATTTTTCGTAAGGCACCGCAGAGATATTTCCTCCCAGCCAGTAGGAGATTTGAACATTTTTTTAATGTAGTAGTACATGGGAAGAGGGAGATATGGGTGCAAGGTATAAATAATCCCGAAGCCCATCCTGAACGTAGCCAGAAAACTGACTATGCTGGGATAGTTCTCTCATGCATAGTGTGGATATTTTGAAACAGGAAAGCAGAGGGACTGGCAGGATCACCAGGAATTTCACACAAGGGAAGAAATACAAAGAGAACAGGATACTTTTTAACACAAGTACATGGTACAGCAGACAGATACCAGGAATGTGAAATGTTGGGGTGACATATTCTTAAAGATTTGCGTTTAGCACTTCCAGACTGGAGTCGAAGGGTGCTGTGTAGGCTAAATGAAAGCTGCATGCGAAATGTTTAGAAAATGCTCATGTTCTTCAGACTAGCTATTACAAGCAAGGAGTAAACTTTCTCATTGTGTTTAAAGCCTTTACAGTCATGGGGACCCCAAATATTGATTTCTTCCTCAGAGAAAGAGTTCTAAATTGCATGGAACTATATTGGTGTTTCTCAACCTTTTTTCAGTCAAGGCACCCTTTGAAACTTTTGCAAACTGGTACCGATTAGTATTCCAATGTTTCTCTTCTTGTTAATTATTTTTCCCATCACTTCGCTAATGTGATCCCAGTGCTGACAGAGGGCAGGGGAGGGTCAAAAAAGAATGCGGTGCAGGTGACCGACATCCTCATCAACTGATGATGGAATTTGTTGTTAGGATGCCAGCGACTAGAAGGTCGTAATGGTGTACAATGAAAACCCGTAGCTTTGTGTAACTATAGGGCAGGCTTCATCCACTTGTCGGCTTTTATACAGTTTTTAGGTAATTTTTAGGCATTTTGCCAAGGCACCCCTGAGGAGACCTCAAGGCACCCTGGTTGAAAAAGGCTGGACTATATTATGTGGTGCATTTATATAAAACAGCTCATTGTGTAGTTCCTCATTATCAACTCTACTCTCCTGACGTGGAATGTTAAACCTGTCAGAAAGTTGAGTGAGCTTCAAATGTTCCACATTTCCAGCCCTGTTGAATCAATCGTGTTCTTCTGTATGTATATTTTAATCATTTTCTGTTGCTAAATCAGTTCATCTGTATAACTACAATATCAAATCATCAATTGATTTGCGCTATTTCCTTCCTTTTATCTGGGTCCAGATAAAACATTTTTGACAAAAAATATTAAGTGAGGACCACATTCCTACAGCTTATAAAGCCTCTATTGCCTTGATCAAAGTCCAGTGATTTATTGCCATGCACTATATGGCCAGCTGTAAACCAAGTAAAACATTGTTAATCTCTGCTGCATTAATTCTCTAGAGGCCTTTGGCACTTGTTTGGCTGCCCTGAATTCAAGACTGGCTTTGAGTTCTATGTAAAAGTGAATTTACTGAGGTTGTCTTTGGAGAAACCACTTTTTTCAGAACACCAAAATCACAAGACACAGTGGGGTTGATTTACAAAAATTAGAGTGCAAAATCTGGTGGAGCTAGGGATGGTAGCCAATCAGCTCCTACCTTCAGCTTGTTCAATTAAGCTTTGACAAAAAACCTGGAAGCTGATTGGTTTCTATGCAGAAATGCACCAGATTTTGTACGCTCCAGTTTTAGTAAATACACCCCACAGCTTGCTGGATTCTTGCCATGGATATGCAGCTTTACTAATAAGACAGCTGAGTATTTTCTTCATTTGTCAGTCTCTGAATTAAAGTGAAACTTCACTCTTTCAATCAGCATTAACTATTTTTAATTCTTATGCTGCTAGCATTGGTAAATAGTTAGAAAAGTAATTCATATTTGTTTAAACTTTTTTATTTTTTAATTTCTTCAGTTGCTTCCTGGTTTCCAGGCCTAGGCAAATGATGTCGTACGGTGTGTGGAAGTGCAGCGCTAGAAAATATTTAGATAGTCTATAGGACTATTTGGTACAATTCTGCTAGTGATATTACAACCAGTGAATTAAATCTATGAAAACGTGATACCATGTATAAAATACATATAATGAAATAAACATAAATATTGGTCTTGATTATATAAACTTAGTCCATATAAAAGGTGACACAAAATTAAAAATTGTGAAAGTGTTGATAGAAGATCCACCACCGCTCCTAGTAAAGGCTTACCAGAGAGATTAGACACAGATGGGCATTTACCCACTGGGTCAATCAAGCCTGTAAAATGGGGATCCTTGGTGACAGCTACCGCAGAAAACAAAATTCCAGGTGGCCCGGGTGCTTGTATTGATGCGTTTTTAAAGGTAGGTCCAATCAGATATCTCCTCTGCTGCCACTTCCAGCAACGTCTCCTCTCTACTTCCTCAAGAGGAGACATTGCTGGAAGTGGCAGCAGAGGAGATGTCTGATTGGACCTACCAAGGATCACCAAGGATCCCCACTTTATAAGCTTGATTGACACAGTGGGTATATGCCTATCTGTGTCTAATCTCTCTAGTAAGCTTTTACTAGGAGCGGTGGTGGATCTTCTATCAACACTTTCACAATTTTTATTTTTGTGTCACCTTTTATATGGACTAAGTTTATATAATCAAGACCAATATTTATGTTTATTTCATTATATGTATTTTATACATGGTATCACGTTTTCATATATTTAATTCACTGGTTGTAATATCACTAGCAGAATTGTACCAAATAGTCCTATAGACTATCTAAATATTTTCTAGCGCTGCACTTCCCCACACTCTATGTTCTTTGCAAGATTTGATCACTTGTTGTGTCAGCTGCTTATACGGTTTAATTTATAGAAGACAGTGCGATATATACACATTCCTTTTTCAAATGATGTCATAAGTCCCAGGCTTCTTCAGGAGGGGATTTCTCAGCTAAGCACACCCTCCTGGTTGCATGCCTGAGCTAAGGACAGATGGATTCCAAAAAGTAAATTCTACCTGAATCATCTGCCCTTACTCAAGATGGCTACATCCAGAAATGCTAGGGGTGTCTTTTAAAGTAATTTCTCAGCAAAATAAAGCATAGACACATAGAGGGATGAGTGAGTTTGCTTTGAGTTTTAGAAATGAATTATCACTTTTGGATTGTGATACTCAGATGCTGTGTACTTTTGCTTGAAAGTAATTATGGGGTTTTTGGGGCTTTGATAAAGCACAATTCTTGTGCGAAATATGTAAGCCGCGCCTCCCTTGCTTGTACATGTAGTGCTACTCATATTCTTCATGGTTTTATGTGAATAAAGGCATATGGATCTCAGTTTGGTGTGCAGCCATCCGGACTTACTTTTCATTAACTATGGAATTTACTCAAGTTCCAATGCTCCTTGATGGGGTGGATAGGAGGAAGGACTCCCTTTGAATTCCTTGAGTCTCTTCCCTGTTACAGTGTTCCATTCTGGTGACTGTGAATGGTTTCCATACTTGATTTGGCTGTGGGAAAGGTGCTTTGGGAGAAAAAGAACAGTAGGAGAAAAACAGGAGGATAGGAGGAAGAATGTGTAGATGTACACATAAACACAGAGCCAGATCTCCATCACTAGAGCTTGTAGACAACTAAAATCTCTTTTACACAAAACATTTACTTGTTTTCCCAGTCATGACTTGGCGATATAATAACCTTATGTGGGTTAACTATTCCCACTGATATATATATATATATATATATATATATATATATATGATATAAGTGAACAATAATAAACACATATATAAGGAACACAATCTCTTTGCCTCTACCACTCTGCCTAATCAAAAATCGAACCCTGATTAGACATAAAATGACAGTTGCCCATTCTAGACAGATCAGTTAATGATTCAGTCTCTATAAGGTACCGAAAGACACCACCAGCCAAAGGGTCTTGAGGGGAATAGCTTTAGGTGATTGTAGACATATTGTTGCACTTGCTACAGAAACAATAGAGTATTGTCCGTGATACTTTTTTTATTTGTACCAACATACAATTTTTCAGTGTAAAAAATACGTGCAGCGCAAAAGAAAATATATAAGTGTGTCAAACATGAATATGTAAATTAGTGACAATAAAACAACTATAAAGTAATAATAATAATCAACACAATAAACATTGGTGAGGTGTATACGAATGTCCCAAAGAAATGTGTTAAGTATGGATATGTCCAGGAGTAAGACTAAAGTCAAAGACTAGAGTCAATACATATAGGTAGAAGATGTCTTCTCAAACACAGGGGGTGCTTGGATACATGATGTTGACTGAAGACTGGAAAACACATCAATCACAGACGACACGTCATAAGTATCTAAGGTTAGGTACTCTTACCAGATCCAGTGGGACGTACCAGCCATATAGCAGTACGTCTATCAGAGCTTGTGTAAGTAGCCTCCCGTGAACTCTCCCCAAAAGGTTCACCCTTCGGTCACGATCTCCGATAGGCAGGTAATCACTTGGGTCATGGTCACCGATAGCCAGGGCAGTCAATGGTGGGGATGGTCAGCTCAGTGTGGGAGTGAGCTGACCATCCCCACCGTTGACTGCCCTGGCTATCGGTGACCGTGACCCAAGTGATTACCTGCCTACCCGAAGGGTGAACCTTTTGGGGAGAGTTGGGGAGGCTACTTACACAAGCTATTTTTTACACATTTGATATGACTTGGTTTGTGTGCTAGCAGCTTTTCACCACTTGTTCACATATATTTTGTTTTGGGGTCAGCGCAACTTCTCATTTACACCACATACAATTTTTCAGGACAAGCTTTCAGGGTATGTCCCCTTCTTACTGATTAGCCTTGAAGAAGGGGACATACCCCAAAAGTTTGTCCTGAAAAACTGTATGTCAGTGCAAATAAAAAAAGTATCACGGACAGTACTCAATTGTTTCTAAGGCTCGGTTCACACAGGGACGACTTGTCAGGTGACCTAGTCGCCTGACAAGTCGCTTCCCGTTCTGTGCTATTGAACCGTTCTAAGGGGAGCGACGCAAGTCGCTCCGACTTAGAAAAAGGTTCCTGTACGACTTTGGGGGCGACTTGGGGCGACTTGCATAGACTTCTATACAGAAGTCGTTTTGCAAGTCGCCCGGGCAGTCGTGTGCAGGTCGCCTCGGTGAGGCGACCTGCAAGTCGTGCCGCCTCTGGTGTAAACCGAGGCTAAGGGAAATGGCAAACTGACAGGTAAGAAGACCTTGCCTAGTCACTGTTGTTTTTCCTGTGATGAGGTGGAGATGCTGGAGATGTCTGCAGTGCGCTTCCTCTGCATCTTTCTGTAGGCTACACATTATTGGTTGCAGGGAAAACAGACAAAGATAGCATCCCTGGTTGACCACTAGGCAAACACAATCACATTATGTTCAGCTCATGTTCATCTTCTGGGTATACAGTGTTATTTTATATCTAAAAATTATATGTGTTGTAATCCTTTTACTGTTTTCCAGTCTTATGGCGGTTATGTAACATCTATGGTTCTTGGTCAAGGGACAGGCCTTTTTAAATGTGGAATTGCGGTAGCTCCTGTTTCCAACTGGGAATATTATGGTATGTTATTTTGAACACATTTGTATCTACATTTTACACATTTATCTAATTCAGTATTAAAAGCCTAACTATATCAAATATTTTTCTGATTAGTTTTGGATAGAGAAGAGTTAGAAATTAGAACCTGATACAAATTTCGTCAGTGACCCACGATGATATTTTCATCACTTGTTCCTTTACAAGAAACGTAATTGGGGTACATTATTATTGTTATTGCACAACCAGCAATAACATTATTGTCAGAAGTTCTAATACTTCGCCACTCTTGCTAAAATTTGATTTGTCTGTGTCCTCTTTAGAGAGATTTCCCATATCTTCCTGTCCTGTGTATACAATTTCCCTAACAAAGACGCAAATGGCAAAAAGGACCTTACAGGGTCTCTTTCCTTCTCTCTGTAAACTTATATAAATAGTTTTGGCCAGTATGTCAATTGCATGGTTAGTCCTTTAGTGAGTGTATTCGGTTTACAGCATCCAGATGTCTGTTCTAACACATGTCACATAATAGGAATCCCGAACCAATTTTACAAGATCCACATGTGTTTCTTTCTTCCATGCTGCTTGCGTCAACCCTTACGCATTTTTGCCTGAACAGCTACTTAAAGATGTCCATGTGACCAAATAATGTAACCCAAATGCAGTTTGCAGAGACAACAACCATTGCCCTAACTGTTATAGAAAAACACTCTTTATAGGACAATGTAAAAAAACAGACATGTATCTAACCATAGTCCTTAGGAAGTTAAAGCTGTGAAGATCTAAAATAACAACAACAAAAACATAAACCAAAAGGTACTTTTACTGTGTATCAGTCAAGATGATGTAATGGTGGGTTTAACACAGACAAAGCATTAATGTGTATGTACGGTATGAGCAAAAAAACATATGCACTACAATGCTGTAATACATGCGCATTTCCCCATGTTGTATTTCTTTAAGCTCCTGCTTATCACATAATGCATATACAGTATGCAATGGATGGAAAGATGGACTTTAAAGCAGAACTTGACTCTCCCAATCAACGTGTACTATTTTTAATCCCTTACGCTGCTAGCTTTAGTAAATAGATAGGAAAGTATATGATACTGTATTTACTTTTTAAATTTTTTTTTTTTTTTTTTTACAATCCTTTCGTAACTTCCTGGTTTCTTGCCTAGGCAAATGATGTCATACATTCCAGGAGTCTTTAGTAGGGTCAACAACTGGGTTACTTTTTACATAACGCAGGAGTTTTCAGGAGGGGAGGAGAGGAGGGGTTTTCTCAGCTAAGCGCACTCTCCTGCATGCATGCTTGAGCTAAGGGCAGATGGATTCCAGGAAATAAATGCTATATGAATCATTTGCTCTTACTTAAGATAGCCACAGCCATAAATGCTAGGGGGTTGTGTTCCTGTTGGCAGGACGTTGTCACTCACAGTAACCTCACAGCACACTGAATGAGCTGTCACCAACAGTTCTTGGTCAAGGTTTCTGATCCGGAGCCAGTGGGATGGGCTCCCGATCATGTGACCACTGTGAGAGCCAATCACAGTGGTCACATGATACAGAACCCCCATTTAGGGGTTCCTGGGTGGGAGTTTTTAAGGGGTAAAAATACTGCAAACACTGAAAAATACCTGTTGATTTGCATTAAATCCAGTGAGCACCCTACTTCCTGATTGACAAAGCTGACAATGCTGCTGCCCTAAAATCGCAAGCAACATTATCAACCCTGCTCACCCCCTCCTCATCTCTACAACATAAGAGGGGGGGGGGGTGTTCTATAGTCCAACCGGGAGAACTCAGACAGGGCTGACAACACTGTCTGGGATTTCTACTGGGGAAAAGGCACTTTGATATCAGCTCAAACAGGAAGTTAGGAGCACACTGGATTTAGGCGATTTTAAAAAGACAAAAATGTGTGCATGTATTGCAGAGATGTACTGCATACATTTTTAATGTTGCCCAAGCACTATATTTTTCTGAATGTCTGGTTTTAGTCAGCCCACTGCATTAGGTATTTTGTCATTTGTGGTATAAAGCATATAATCTTGTTTAATGTTTTTTTCATTAATTGCTTATTTATTTTTGCAGCATCTTTTTATACAGAGAAGTACATGGGCCTTCCAACAAAATCTGACAACCTTGAAAATTATAAGGTAAATTGCATATCTAATGGAACACCTCATATGTTTTTGCATAAGGAAAGAGTTGAACCATTACCATTTTTTCATTGCTGTCTGCTGGCCCTGTCGACAAGTGATGGCTATTTATTTATTACAGGTACTTCTATAGTACTAACAGTTTACACAGCACTTTACATATATATTGCATATTCACATAAGTCCCTCCCCTGAAGGAACTTACAATCTAAGGTCACATGAGCTCTTTTGGCACCTTTGTCATGCAAAGGGCAGCCTATTCAAGTGGATGGGCTGCCCTATTGTGCCCGGAAATGTGCAAAAAAAGTGCATAAAAAAAGGCAAGTGGGAACAAGCCATTACTGCTATGCGAAGTGTAAATGAGGCTTTAGGGTTTTTTGGGTTTCTTTTTGTTGCTATCTGTGTCCCATTCGGAGAGAGATATCCATTTACTTGCTATTTTGTGGACACATCAAGCAGTTAAGAAGATATGTCTGCAAAGAGAAGGAAATCCTCTTTTAGACAGTGTCACTACAAGTGTCTCTATTGGAAGGCATTCTCTATATAAATGTTCTACTGATAGCTCAAAATGTAGTTTTTTCCCCTCACTTTTAGTTCCAGGGACAATGGTCACTAGGACAAATAGAGATAGTGAATTTCACAGACAGCATAAAAACCTGAAAGGGTTGATAACCCTTCCGCACTCTGTTGAAAACTGAAAAAAAATTGGCTTTGGATACACTTTAAGCTTATTGTTGGGTCATCCAAAAAAAAAAAAAAACAAGAAGCTTTTGATCTAAAGCAGGTCAGCGTGTGCTTCATCTAAAGTACCATAGAGGCTAACATTGCCTTTCATCTAAAGCACTGCTAAGGTCATCATTGCCCTTCTAAAGCACTATGAAAATCATATTTGCCCTCCATCTAAAGCACTGTGAAGGTCAAAATGGTTTTCTATCTAGAGTACTGTGATGGTTAACATTCCCTTCTTCAAACAAAAGATACAAATGTTGATAGGTGTTGCCATGATATGTACAGATTGAAACTACCCAGCATGTGTTCTGTGTCATATCTGCCTATTCAACTTCCTGGGATGTCACTCTTGCCTTTTGGGCTTACTACTGCCCCTTGAACAGCTGAAATAACTTACATAGGGCTGGTCTTACTGCAAGGTAATCTGCTATGAAGCGGAGGTGTGGATACTCTCCTCTGAGCAGTGTACTACATCTTGACATTTCTTACAGACCCACTAATATAGGGACCCAGTACTACAACACAGATGGCAATATATTAACCAGACCATGACCTCAGAACACTACATTTTGGTTAGTCTGTTTAAATAAAGCCCACATTTTATTTAGCTTTGAAATGTAGTTGTAGTCAGTAACTGTATGTTGAAATTGGATAAGTGAGCTAGACAAAAACAGTCTGCAGTGTTCTCATCTGCAGTTTACAGAAAGTAGTAGAGCGTAGACAACATGGAAGCAATATAGGCTTGCACAACAGCCAATGCCATCACCAAAGATAAGCTTTTTTTGTATTATCCTTGTATCAGGAAATTCATCTAGTGAATCACCTCTTCTTCCTTTTCAGAATTCAACTGTGATGTCCCGAATAGAGAATTTCAGGAAAGTAGATTACCTGCTCATTCATGGCACAGCAGATGGTAGGTCATATCATAGACCAATATAGTGCAAACATCCAGTTCTAACATGAGTAGAAGTCTGTTTGATCTGCAATAAGCACACTACTTAGTTTGTGATAGAGCTCAGCACATAAAAGTGTTTGTATTACAGAGATGCTCAAGCTATTATTTTTATCAATAGGAAGTGAAAGCTATCATTTCTAGTTAATGCATAATGGCTGGATTGTCAAATATTGAACTAGATTCCACAGATACACTCATCAGTCTTATGTGTATATGTTTTTTATCATAGATAACGTACATTTTCAACAATCCGCTCAAATTTCAAAAGCTCTGGTGGATGCCCAGGTGGAATTTGAAGCAATGGTAAAGACAAATTTTTAATGCAATATAATAAGTCTAAATATGGACTGTATATACAGTAAATATATATTTATATATGTGTAACAATAACTCACGGTGGAGCTGCTGGTTTATTATTGGGCCTGTCTTCTATTCTCTTCACCCCTCTTAAGTTGTTCAATCCCCTTGACACAGCTGTAGTGCAGTGTTGTATTGATATCAGTACCAACTTTAACCCACAATATACACTTATATTTATATTTACCTCTACCTGGGTGCTTGTAGCTCCACCTGCAGGATAAATAACACTGCACACAAACTTCTGTAATAACCAAAATAACTTCTTTTTTTGGGTAAATGATATATTTTATATAAAGAGTTATTACAGTGACTACACTATCACATCAACGTAGTGCAACAGTATAGTAAATAGCTATGACAGTCTTGGTAACATACACAAATATACCTAAATATATATTTATACCAATGAGCTCCCCCTGCCCTAAACCGTAAAGTCACTACCCTTTGTAACTAGATGCAGGGCCCTGCAATAATAGAGATATAGTCTTGACGTCTTCATCTTCGCTAGCTATGAAATGGTAATTGTAGTCCACAGAGAGTTCTTCTGAGGTGTTGCGCAGTGTAAGGTAATACACAAAGGGAATTATATTCCAGCAAACTGATTAAGTGTTCTTATACGAAGAAGACAGACATCTAGTGTCAGATCTTGAATATTGTAGTCTATGCAAATGTAATATTCTCCTACTCAACTTGTTCTGTGGGACTATCTGTCCCAGCAACAATCTGTGAAAGTTCTAAGTGTGTGTAGTATTAAACAAACTTCTGGGTGTTAACCCTCTCACCACACGGGATCCGGGCAGATGGATGTCTCAGTTTCAGCAGTTCTCAGTCCGTATGGAGCCACCACCACGCCTTCACACTGTTCCGATTACTAACAACCAGAAGTCCACAGTTACCTCCTCCACGGGTCTCTGGAACAATCACTTCTGCTGCTTCAGCACACTGTGATACGATGGCAGGATCCTTGCTCCTGCTCCACTCCTTCACAAGGTAGGCCGCAACCCTGTGGGACACCCACACCCACAGAGTTCTGCTGGCAGGCCACGCGTCCCAGGAACAAGAGACTTAATATGGCCGCTCCCAAACCTTTTATATCCTCCCACAATGCAGTTCAGTTCTCCTCTGGTCCATAAGCATTGTGGGTAGGTCATAGTTAATGTTCAGAAGTAAACAATCAATCACTTCCATGTCACTTAATCATGAAACATAAAAGTGTTGTACCTTTTCAATTGTCCACTAGATGGCACTAGATCAACTTATACCTTTATAACACACATATGACTAAAAACAAAAGTTGTCAGAGCTACATACTCCCCCTGCTTTAAATCTTTGGTCCCCAAAGATATGCAAGACCTTGTTTCTGCTACACATCTTAGCCTCTAGACGAGTGCACAGGACAGACAGAGGAGCCTCCCACCAATTATTAGGTGTTGGAAAGCTATTCTGTGTACCCACAACTGTCACCTTAGTATCAGATACAGATGTGTCAATGGGTGAAACAGGGCTCTCATTTTCCAGATAGACTGAGGAGGAACTAGGCTCATCGACATTCCTTTTGCTGGTAACCTTTGTTATCTCAGAACACTCTCCCAATGTATCATATGTTAGTCTCTTGGGTGGGCGAATGTTCCTCTTTCCCCTTTGTCCTTTTGGTGTGTCCTCTATTTCTGAATGAACACTGTTTTCTTCTATTTCAGTGGGAAATAAATACTCTTCAGCCCTGTCAGACAATGGTACAAACTCTGGAACTTCTGGCCTAAGAGCCTCACTATCTTCCCCGGTTGTCGTGAATGAAACACTCTTTTCAGCTTCGGGTATATCAGATGACCACAACCAGCTAATGTCCATGTCTCTCTCCTCACTATCTTCAGTTGTTAAAGTCCCAGACTGAGACCTAGTTACAGTCCGTTGTGCAACCTCTGATGTAGATGATAACTTCTCTTTGGGGACTATCCTGACTGCATCAGTAAGGGGCAAAAGGTGATTCCGATGCCAAGTCTTAATTGGTCCAGCACTTCCTTCTGGTTTGATTTCAAAGACTGGAAGTCCTGGGAGCTGTTTACATACAATGTATGGCTGTGACCTCCAGCGATTTGCCAACTTGTGTTTCCCAGGAATATCCAAATTCCTTAATAGAACTCGGTCACCAGGTTATATATCTTGAATCCTTACTTTGAGGTCAAAGTTCCTCTTATTCCTACTCCCTCTGTTACATAGTAGGTGAGGTGAGGTTGAAAAAAGACACAAGTCCATCAAGTCCAACCTATGTGTGTGATTATGTGTCAGTATTACATTACATATCCCTGTATATTGCGGTCATTCAGGTGATTATCTAATAGTTTCTTGAAGCTATCAATGCTCCCCGCTGAGACCACCGCCTGTGGAAGGGAATTCCACATCCTTGCCGCTCTTACAGTAAAGAACCCTCTACGTAGTTTAAGGTTAAACCTCTTTTCTTCTAATTGTAATGAGTGGCCACGAGTCTTATTAAACTCTCTTCTGCGAAAAAGTTTTATCCCTATTGTGGGGTCACCAGTACAGTATTTGTAAATTGAAATCATATCCCCTCTCAAGCGTCTCTTCTCCAGAGAGAATAAGTTCAGTGCTCGCAACCTTTCCTCATAACTAAGATCCTCCAGACCCTTTATTAGCTTTGTTGCCCTTCTTTGTACTCGCTCCATTTCCAGTACGTCCCTCCTGAGGACTGGTGCCCAGAACTGGACAGCATACTCCAGGTGCGGCCGGACCAGAGTCTTGTAGAGCGGGAGAATTATCGTTTTATCTCTGCAGTTGATCCCCCTTTTAATGCATGCCAATATTCTGTTTGCTTTATTAGCAGCAGCTTGGCATTGCATGCCGTTGCTGAGCCTATCATCCACTAGGACCCCCAAGTCTTTTTCCATCCTAGATTCCCCCAGAGGTTCTCCCCCCAGTGTATAGATTGCATTCATATTTTTGGCACCCAAATGCATTATTTTACATTTTTCTACATTGAACCTCATTTGCCATGTAGTCGCCCACCCCATTAATTTGTTCAGGTCTTTTTGCAAGATTTCCACATCCTGCGGAGAAGTTATTGCCCTGCTTAGCTTAGTATCGTCTGCAAATACAGAGATGGAACTGTTTATCCCATCCTCCAGGTCATTTATGAACAAATTAAATAGGATTGGTCCCAGCACAGAACCCTGGGGGACCCCACTACCCACCCCTGACCATTCTGAGTACTCCCCATTTATCACCACCCTCTGAACACGCCCTTGTAGCCAGTTTTCAATCCATGTACTCACCCTATGGTCCATGCCAACAGACCTTATTTTGTACAGTAAACGTTTATGGGGAACTGTGTCAAATGCTTTTGCAAAATCCAGATACACCACATCTACGGGCCTTCCTTTATCTAGATGGCAACTCACCTCCTCATAGAAGGTTAATAGATTGGTTTGGCAAGAACGATTCTTCATGAATCCATGCTGATTACTGCTAATGATATCATTCTTATTACTAAAATCTTGTATATAGTCCCTTATCATCCCCTCCAAGAGTTTACATACTATTGATGTTAGGCTAACTGGTCTGTAATTCCCAGGGATGTTTTTTGGGCCCTTTTTAAATATTGGTGCTACATTGGCTTTTCTCCAATCAGCTGGTACCATTCCAGTCAATAGACTGTCTGTAAAAATTAGGAACAACGGTCTGGCAATCACCTGACTGAGTTCCCTAAGTACCCTCGGATGCAAGCCATCTGGTCCCGGTGATTTATTAATGTTAAGTTTCTCAAGTCTAATTTTAATTCCGTCCTCTGTTAACCATGTAGGTGCTTCCTGTGTTGTGTCATGAGGATAAACACTGCAGTTTTGGTTACTGAAGCCCCCCGATTCACTCGTGAAGACTGAGGAGAAGAATAAATTCAATACCTCTGCCATCTCCCCATCCTTTGTAACCAGATGTCCTTCCTCATTCTTTATGGGGCCAATATGGTCTGTCCTCCCTTTTTTACTGTTTACATACTTAAAGAATTTCTTGGGATTTTTTTTGCTCTCCTCCGCTATGTGTCTTTCATGTTCTATCTTAGCCATCCTAATTGCACCCTTACATTTCTTATTGCATTCTTTATAAATTCTGAATGCTGTGGATGATCCCTCAACCTTGTATTTTTTGAAGGCCTTCTCCTTTGCTTTTATATGCATTTTTACATTGGAGTTAAGCCATCCAGGATGTTTGTTCGCTCTTTTAAATTTATTACCCAATGGGATACATTGGCTAATGCCCTTATTTAATATGCTCTTAAAGCAAACCCATCTCTCCTCTGTATTCTTTGTTCCTAATATTTTGTCCCAATTTATGCCTTTTAGCAAGGTTTGTAGTTTAGGGAAGTTGGCTCTTTTGAAATTCAGTGTCTTTGTGTTCCCTTCATGTCTCCTATTTGTGTGATTTATACTGAAACTAATTGACCTGTGATCGCTGTTACCTAAATTGCCCCGTATTTCCACATCTGTTATCAGGTCTGTATTGTTGGTAATCAGTAGATCTAGTAATGTTTTATTTCTAGTTGGTGCGTCTACCATCTGACCCATAAAATTGTCCTGCAAGACATTAAGGAACTGGCGAGCCTTAAATGAATGCGCGGTTCCCTCCGCCCAGTCTATGTCTGGATAATTAAAATCCCCCATTATGATAACACTTCCCATCCTTGCTGCTAATCCAATTTGTGATAGGAGATCCGTCTCCACTTCCTCCCTCAGGTTAGGGGGCCTATAGCATACTCCCAGTATTATTTTCCCCTTAGCTTCATCCCTTTGGAGCTCTACCCATAAAGATTCCACCTCCTCCCTAGCCCCCTCAGTGATGTCATCTCTCACATTCACTTGTACATTATTCTTGATATATAGGCATACCCCTCCCCCTTTTTTACCCTCTCTATCCTTGCGGTATAGGGTATACCCTTGAATGTTTGCCAGCCAATCATGAGAGCTGTTGAACCAGGTCTCTGAAATTCCCACAAAATCCAAATCCTCCTCGTACAACAGTATCTCTAGTTCACCCATCTTGTCCGCCAGGCTCCTGGCATTGGTGAACATGCCACATAGTTTAGACCGGTCGCATATTGTCCTCGTATTGGGTGTTTCAAGATTGCAACTTGGACTTGCTACTATACTCACCTTGTGTTTTTGTGCTTTGGTTAACCTACCACTAATGCCCCCAATACTACCCTCTGGAATATCTTCCGCGCTGGCTATCACTGTCTCTGGACCCTCCCCCCCTTCGCCTAGTTTAAAAACCCCTCTAACTTTTTGGCCATCTTCATTCCCAGCAGATCTGCACCCTCCTCATTTAGGTGCAGTCCGTCCCTTCTATAGTACCGGTTACCGACTGAGAAGTCGGCCCAGTCCTCCAGGAACCCAAACCCCTCCTTACTACACCAGCTCTTCAGCCACTTGTTTACTTCCCTAATCTCCCTCTGCCTCTCTGGTGTGGCTCGATGTACCGGTAGTATTCCTGAGAACACTACCTTGGAGGTCCTTTTCCTCAATTTAGCTCCTAAGTCCCTAAAATCGTTCTTTAGGACACTCCATCTGCCTCTGACTTTGTCATTGGTGCCAACGTGCACCATGACAGCCGGGTCTTCCCCAGCCCCTCCCAGTAATCTGTCCACAAGATCCGTGATGTGCCGAACCCGAGCGCCCGGTAGACAACATACTGTTCGGCGCTTCAGGTCTTGGTTACAGATTGCCCTCTCTGTCCTTCTAAGAATTGAGTCCCCTACCACCAGAATCTGTCTTTCCTTTCCCTTTGCTGCCCCCCCACTCTCACTGGAGGAGTTCTTCCCCCGGCAGCTAGGAGAGTCCCTCATCTCCAGCAGTGCTGGTCCCTGACTGGTTACACCAATGTCACTCAATGGAGCGTACTTATTGGGATGCTCCAGTCCTGGATCGGCCTCCCTGGCACTTCCCCCTCTACCCCTCCTGACTGTCACCCATCTACTCTTTGCTAGTGCCTGCACCTCTTTGTCTCCACCCGCCTCTGTGCTGGCCCCTGCCGGCACCTGCCGTGTACGTTCCTGGCTCACCTTTAGTATGGAGGGACTTCTCAGTGCTGACAGTTGCTTCCCTAGATTCAGAACCTGGGCTTCCAGGGAAACAATGTGCTTACATTTTGCACAGCAGTATTCGCCCTCGATCGGATGATCAAGGAACGCATACATGCGGCAAGATGTACAAAGAGTCGCCTCTCCACACCCGCCGGGCATCGTACCTATTAAATTTAGTGAGGATTTGGGGATTTTACCCTGTCCAAATTACCTAACAACTAGCTTCCTGGCACTAATACTCAAGACAATACACAGGTACACGACAAGACAATACACAGGTACACAATACACAAGTACTAACGATCCACACACACTACTCAGACAACACTCAGATACTCACACTACACAGGTACTATGACCCCTGTTATAACCTCCTGTTTTAAACTCTTGTTTATAACTCCCACTTACACCAAGCTCCACAGCTTCAAACTGAGCACGCTCAACTGAGTCCTACAACAAGTTAAATAGTCACCTGGGAGCAATTAACCACACCCTTAATTGATAGACTGATGAAACAAAAAAAAAAAAAAAAAGCTATTTAAAAAGTGACAGCAAAAGGCAAGATAAAAACTAAAAGGAAAAGTCCCCAAAATGCAACCCAGCAAACACCAGCAGACAGCAGCAATACACACACCAGCAGACAGCAGCAATACACACACCAGCAGACAGCAAGACTTGTATACTCTAACACTTGTTTATAACTCCCACTTAAACCAGCTCCACTTACACCAAGCTCCACAGCTTCAAACTGAGCACGCTCAACTGAGTCCTACAACAAGTTAAATAGTCACCTGGGAGCAATTAACCACACCCTTAATTGATAGACTGATGAAACAAAAAAAAAAAAAAAAAGCTATTTAAAAAGTGACAGCAAAAGGCAAGATAAAAACTAAAAGGAAAAGTCCCCAAAATGCAACCCAGCAAACACCAGCAGACAGCAGCAATACACACACCAGCAGACAGCAGCAATACACACACCAGCAGACAGCAAGACTTGTATACTCTAACACTTGTTTATAACTCCCACTTAAACCAGCTCCACTTACACCAAGCTCCACAGCTTCAAACTGAGCACGCTCAACTGAGTCCTACAACAAGTTAAATAGTCACCTGGGAGCAATTAACCACACCCTTAATTGATAGACTGATGAAACAAAAAAAAAAAAAAAAAAATAAAAAAAAAAAAGCTATTTATTATTGTTGTTCGACATAGTCCGAGTCTTCTTATAAGCAATCTTCAGACTCTCTTGCAGCCTGTTTGTATATCCTCGATGAGAGGTCTCTGAGGTGTGGTCCAGAGAAGTTCCGAAAGCCAGGTCCACTGGTAATCTAGCCTCTCGCCCAAACATCAGCCGATAAGGTGAATATATGACGTCACTCTTGGTGCTGTTATATGCATGTACTAAAGCGGCAATATGCTTACTCCAGTTGGGCTTTTGCTCAGAGGTCAGTGTCCCCAACATATTAAGAAGAGTTCTATTAAACCTCTCCGGCTGAGGGTCTCCTTGCGGATGATAAGGTGTAGTTCTAGACTTCTGAATTCCCAACAGATCCAATAATCTCCTGATGAGCGTACTCTCAAAGTCTCTTCCCTGATCAGAGTGAATCCTCTGTGGTAAGCCATAATGGATGAAGAACTTCTCCACTAGTGTCTTTGCCACTGTGACTGCCTTCTGATCTTTCGTGGAGAAAGCTTGAGCATATCTGGTAAAATGGTCTGACTACCAGAATATTTCCTTACCCACTCAAGTCAGATTCTAGACACAGAAAATCTATGCAAACTAAATCCATGGGACCTTGGCTTGATAAATGACCCATCGGGGCTGCCCGTTGCGGCAAAGTCTTTCTCTGGATACACCTATGGCAGGAATGACAGTAACTCTCCACCTCTTTCCTCATGTAAGGCCAAAAGAATCTAGCCCTTATCAATTGAAGAGTTCTTTCTGTCCCCAGATGTCCATGACAATCATGCAGAGCGATTAACACTATCTCTCTGTGTTTCTCTGGCAGAAACAATTGCCACTTCTCCTCTAGATCTTCTGAGTTGCCCCTTCGGTAGACCACCCCTTGTTGCAACTGCAACCGACTCCACTCTTTAACAACAGAGCTTCTTTCCGAGCACTTTTCAAAAGTAAATCAGGGTGCTGACTCTCCAGAGCTTCCAATATGAAGCTGCAGAGTGGATCTTCCTGTTGATCTCTCCTAAGGTCTTTTCTTACGTAGACCTTCTGCTGCAATCTGAGAGACATTACAGTAATACCTAGGTACCCCTGCTGTAGTCACTCCAATCTCTTCAGCTCTGGCCCCACCTTTCTCCTGCTTTTCTGCTCCTTCACAAAGGGCTCTTACCCCTTCGGGGCAAGCTGAGTCCAATCCTCTTGGGAGCTCAGTTGACTGTGGGGTCTTCTTGACAGCGCATCTGCATCTCTGTTGCCCACTCCTGGTCTGTATTTCAAGCTGAAGGAGAATGTTGAAAGAGCAGCCAACCAATTATGGCCTGTGGCATCCAACTTCGAGGTGGTAAGCAAGTATGTGAGGGGGTTGTTATCCATTTTGACTACAAACTCTGCACCATACAAGTAATCTCTCAACTTGTCTACCACGACCCACTTCAAGGCCAGAAACTCAAGTTTATGAGTGGGGTAGTTCTTCTCAGCAGGAGACAGGCTCTGACTCACATAAGCAATGGGCCTTAAATGTCCATCATGATCTTGGTAGAGTACTCCACCTAGTCCATCTCTGCTAGCATCCACGTGCAGTTCATAGGGCTTGGTAGGATCTGCATAAGCTAGCACTGGAGCAGTGGTAAGGCTCCACTTCAATTGTCTGAATGTCTCCTCACATTGCGGAGTTCACTGATCCAGGATAGACTCCTTTTTCTTCCGAGGCCCTTCCTTTCGCCTCCCAGGATACTTCCGAATCCACATCAGCCCCTTCCTGATTCTTCAGTAGCTCTGTGAGTGGGTGGGCTATCTTCGCAAACCTCCCCACAAACCTCCGATAGTAGGAGCAGAATCCTAGGAATGACCTGAGCTCAGTCACATTCGTGGGCTTGGGCCAAGAAGTAACAGCTTCCAGCTTCTCAGGGTCAGTTGCTATCCCTTCTTCAGACACAATGTTCCCCAAATAGTTCACCGAAGATTGATAGAACTGACATTTCTCCATTGAAAGTTTCAAGCCCTCATCATGTAATCTCTTCAGAACCTTTTCAAGTCGCTCTTCATGCTCTTCAAGAGTTCGGCCAAATACTATGATATCGTCTAAGTATACTAAGACCTCAATCAAGTTCATGTCACCTACCGTCTTCTCCATGAGCCGCTGGAATGTTGCTGGGGCCCCAGACAAACCTTGTGGCATCCGGTTAAATTCATAGAATCCCACGTGAGTAATTAAAGCAGTCTTCTCCTTATCCTCAGGACTCATGGGGATCTGATAATAACCACTCTTCAAATCTAATACACTGAATCACTTCGCCCCTGACAGGCTCTGTAGGGCATCTTCTATACGAGGGGTAGTGTATTGATCAGGAATGGTCCATCGGTTCAGAGTCCTATAGTTGATACACAGCCATAGTGACCCATTTTTCTACCTCATTACCACTATTAGGGAGGCGTATGGACTCCTGGACTCCCAGATAATCCCAGTCCTTTTCAGCTCAGCCAGCTGTTCTTGAAGGTCCTCAAGATCTCCCAGTGGGACCCTCCTAACCCTTTCTCGAAAAGGTTTGTCTTCCTCCAGCCAGGTCTTGTGCTCTGCACTCTTGGCATACCCCACATCAAACTCACTCTTTGAGAAAACCTCTTTCCATTTCATGAGCTGGGCTTTGGCCCTCTCCATCCAAACAGGCGTAAGGGAGGTGTTCTTCGGGTAGAAGTTCTCTATGGGAATCTCCTCTTCGGGTCCTCTTTTGACATCATTTGGCAAGACCGGGGTTGCTTGATTCGCCTGCCCCGGCAGCATTCTTGCTGGTATCTTCACAGGCAAGGTTGTCAAGTTCCGAACACTGACTGAAACCCTCCCTCTGCTTCTTTTAAGCGCCTTAGTTGATAACACTTTTGGGAGTATTTCCAGACTCGCATCCTCTTCTCGAGTGTCCGTCTCCAAGACAAGAAAGGATCAGGTTGTCTCCAACTCAACTTGACAGAGGCCCTCATGCATATCACTTCACCCGGTTGTAGCAGTTCTTCACCTCGGTCTAAACACCAAACTTTTCCCACCCCTTCTGGTGGGGCCTTCTGTTTCATGTACTATATCCTTGTACACTTGGGTTAGCATGGGATGTACCTTCATGGCCGGGGCACTTTCCTTCTGTACAAGCGGTGTCAGGAGTCTTCTGACCAGATCAGTATTTGTTCCGATGATAAGGGAACTTCTATTAGCCCCAGGGGGCCGAGGTCACACAACTGCCAGGGTGTCGAAAGTCTCCGCCTTTCCAGCCACACTCGGGTCAAAGGTAAGTTTGATAGGGATATATCCCTCATAAGGGAAGTTCTGGGTACCTAGGCCCCATATCTCCAATTCTTCCAACTTTTGCAGGGGCAGATGCTTGATATACTTCATATAGAAATATTTATATAATAAGGTCACTTGGGCTCCAGTATCCAGCAGGGCTTTGGCGTAGATTCCTTCTACATGAATTGGGATGGTCGGAGAGGGTCCTACTAGGTCGAGGGGAAATCCACCATGGGTGTTTGGCTTAGTTTGCTTGTTATGGCGCATCTTGACTCCTCGTTTACATCGACGCTTATTCAACTTCGTTCCCTCTCTTACTCAAACTTTGTAAACCTGGGTTTCGTTGGAGTTGACGACTGTTACAGGGCACCCAGTTGACTCCTTCACTGGGGCCCTTTGAAGTTTTTAGCCGGATTTTGGCATTGTACTGCCCTTGGGCTTGGGCACACTTTCCCAAAATGATCAGCCCCTCCACAGTTGAAACAAAGTCCAGATTCCCTTCTAAGGGTGAAATCTGATACTTTTTTAGTTTTTTTAGTTCCTCCGTTGGGCGGATTAGGGAATCTTGCAGTCAGCAAAGCCATCATCTCCATTAGCTGGGCCAGCTGAGTCTTAAGAAGCTCAATCTGAGGATCATCATCCATCACACTAACTGTCCTGACAGTGTGTTTTGGTTCTTGAACTTTTTCCTTCTTCCTTTCTAGGATAGTTTCTTCCTCCCGTACAATCCGAATTAAATCTGGGTACTTCAATATGCCTCCATCTTGATGAGTTCTTAACTGGAGGGTGATGGGATCCAAAGACTGGGCACCTCTTAAAACTTGTTTGGCTCGAATTTCATCCACCTCACGAGGATCTAACCCCTTCTTCAACAAGATCTGGTGAATGACCTTGTCCAACCGTCTCATATATTCTGACAACTTCTCTCCTGTTTCTTGATAGGTTTGTTCTAATTGATAAATTAGGTCAGAAACCTTTTCGGTACGTCTGAACACATCTTGCAGGATATCTAAGTAGTCTTGGGCTACACAGTTCTGTTTGCTGAGCTTCAGATTTCGAATAGCCCGGGAAGCAGGCCCTTTCAGACTCTCAGTAATACGCTGTTTTTTTTTGCGTTTCAGGGATGTCCTACTCATCCAACACCTGCGTGGCCTGTTCCAACCACTCTTCAAAGGTGTCTTCTCCTTTGGGTACAGGCCATTGGCCCGAGAAAATGCCCAGTTTTTGGTACCCAGTCCCTGAATATATTGGGTTCCCTTTTTGACATTGGGACACCAATGTCAAAAAGGGTGCTGACTGTGATGGAACCTTGACTTCTGCTGAACTCATCTGTGGGAAGGTGGCAAGATTCTCCCCTTCTTCCCTTGGGTGGGTCAGATAAAATTTGGTCTGGTCAGCGAGTTCAACACATGCACCCTTGAAATTTTCCGGAACTCCCTTCCTCCACTCCAATAATGCATAAGTGCGGAATGTCTCATGATTGGGTCCTACTGAGACCACCTTGGCGCTTTGTTCTGGGGATAGTGTTTTTACCACTCGGTTAATGTGTTCTTTCTTCCAGATATCTCCCCAGAGTTCCATGGCCATGCTCACTTCTGAGCGGGTGCCTTCCGCCTCACACCACTGTGCCACAGTGGGGGGATCCATTCTATGGTTCTTAAGGGGGTGCCTGACTTCAGAGTGACAGTTATCCCGGACGACCCCCCACATGTAGCAATAACTCACAGGGGAGCTGCTGGTTTATTATTGGGCCTGTCCTCTATTCTCTTCACCCCTCTTAAGTTGTTCAATCCCCTTGACACAGCTGTAGTGCAGTGTTGTAATGATTTAAATATATATATATATATATATATACACACACACAGTATAGTATTCATAGTATTAGATTCCAATGTGTAACCTGAAACAAAACATTGGCATCTCTAGAAAACTACAATATTGAGTTTGATGTTTGAGTTTTAATGTCAAGTTGAAAAACTTGGCTTTAATTCATTAGGACTGGAACTCCACCTGCAGAAAAAAAAAGGTTACTGGAACTTTTATTTTTTTCAGCAAATATGTACCATATGTTTGATGTGGTAGAGACCTACTAGAAGACGTCCCCTTCTAAAGCACATAAATCTGTACACGATAATCACACTTCCATTGGGATAATCTTTATAAGTCATAAAAACATAACCTCATTCATGTTCAGGATCTTTGAAGTGTGATCTTTTTTACTCTACTGGTTCAACTTTTTAGGCCCACAGAATAAAAACTGAACAAATATGTCTTTAGCTTCTGTACTTTTAAAGGGACTGAGTGGAATTTTCAAGTTTTTTTTTCTACATATATATAAAAAAGAGACTGGCAAATAGTGTAGCTTTATAAATAAGTGTATATGCTTTTTTTGTTATATTTTATTAGTGTGGGCAGTCTACAGAAATCTGAACTACTTTTACTAGCACTCCAGAAAATAAACAATAGATTAAAAGAAATTACTGCAAATAAACACAAGATGTTTTCTGGGATTGCCAAGATTTCTAGAAAGCAAACATTAACAAAGATAAGTGCTTCCTATTCTTCTTCTATTGCTTTTATACACTTATTAAAAGGAAACTGATCATAAAATTACCAGTTGAAGGCAAGGCAAGGAGACCTTACAGGTGTATATAAAACCATGGTCTTACTCAACCTATTAATTACCACCAATAACAATTATATCACTTTTGGGTGGCCTGATTCATTAATCAAGTAAGAGATGTGTAGTTTGTATAAACAGGTTGTATGGATGTTATCATCCTTAGTAAATCAGCTCTTGAATTGAGTTTTTCAAATTAGGTGGGATGCGAGCAGGGTGTCCTTAAAATAGGCATGGCAGATGTCACCCCCAAGGTCACCCCCCCCCTCCCCAGACTGGGGAGCTCCCTCAAAGGTCTGACAGCCTAGCACTCCACCTCCAGCTTCCATCCGAACAACTCCTCCCCCACTGAGCTATCCCTGGGTATTTAAGGAGGCCTGCCCTCTGCCAATCCAGGTTGGGGATTGATTAGGGCTCCCCAGAACACCCCAGACAGCTCCACCTCCTCTCTTCTCCTTCCTTTCCAGAAAACACTAGAACATTCTGGAAAGAAGTGGGAGGTCTTGGTGATGCTGCACGTGAATCACCCAGCTCTACTGAGTCACTCCCAACCCAGATCAAAACACACCCAGGCTTGGCTGGCAGCCAAGCCTAGAAATTTACCTACTGTCACAAAAACATGCACTATCCTTCTAGCACACTAGAGGGTGCTACATAAGAATGCTTTTTCAGACCTTCATATAGAAGATTATTGCAGATTAAAGGAAAATAAGACGCTTATCAGGTTTAACCCCATCTGCCTGATCACATGACCACTGTAATTGGCTGTCACAGTGGTCATATGATCAGGAGCTCGTCCTGCTGGGTTCTTATCATTACTAGAGACAGGGAGCTGTCTTTGGCAGATGGTCTCAGTACTGGGCGTGCACAGTGAGTGTGCTGTCAGCACAGAAATATCTGCTGCCCATGAACACATATGTGGCAAATGGGCATTAAAGTCCACCATATTTGCTGTCACACATATGCGTTACGTGGGTGGCAAGATGTTAAAGAAGAAGCTAACAAACAAACTGACATTCAAATTCTTCCTCCCCTTTTCTTCCCACAGCCCTTTATGGCCTTTATCACAAATGGATGTGTAAATATAATTTTTAGTGTTTTATTACATATGATCAAGTGAAGGCAAAGCTCCAGTTCCTCTCCCCTTCTGGCACTGCTGTGGCTGGTGGGAGGAAATATACACTAAATGGACCAAAGGCGCTCAACCATGGAATGGTCTAATACTTGTGTGTAGCAATATAAATCCTATTGACCCAGCACTGTACTGCAAGCAGTCCACTGGAGAAATGGAAATTTCCAAAGCAAAAAATCAAAAACTATACACTGCGCACTAGTATAGTCAGGGCCTCCATAAGAATATCAAAGGTGGATGGATTGGAGGATAAATAAACAAATAGATCATGCTTCCATATGAACCATAAAGATACATGTATTACGTGGCCATAGATAAAGCACAAAGTCTGAGTAAAAACACATCATCCTATTGGTGAGAAAGCGCCCCTGGGTCCTCGCCCCTCTGACACCAGCCGCGGGGGTGGCGGCAACTCTTCCCTGGGCCGCCGCGCTGCTGATTCCATCACTTTCCGGTCCTGTGTGATTCCTTGAGCGGCCATGTTTTTGGTGGGTTACTGCCTGGTTACATAATCAATTGAAGATTGTCTTCCCTGTTGCACACCGGCAGCTGGTCCTGGCATGTCTTCATGTGCTTCCCGGCTGGTATGTGATCTTGAACCTACAATTAAATCACAAGTGATGGGCTATTTATCAAGTGTTTTGAGGCTGGATAAGACCAGGTTTTTACATTTCACATTAGACTGGGCTTTTTTCATATGACTGTGGTTTTTACTCAGACTGTGTGCTTTATCTATGACCACATAATAAATGTTTCTTTATGGTTTAAATGGGAGCGCGATTCATTTGTTTATGCTCCACTCCATCCACCTTCGATACTTTTATGGACACCCTGACTATACCAGTGCGCAGCATATAGTTTTGGCTGGTGGGAGGAGACTCTTCTCCACCTTCGACAATGCACAGAGCAGTGAACGCCAGTGGGTGATGTCACTACCCTATATAATTTAACCCATTTGTTGGTTCCTGCATTACAGAGAGGACTCAAAACTTTTTGATCATATGATCTCATATGAAACCCACCAAAAAAAGGTATTTACATTGCAATTTGTGATAAAGGGCATGAAGAGCCATGGGTAATAGAGGAGGAATATTTAAATACTGGTTTGTCACTAGAACTGTAATAGAGGTGAAATCTTGACCATTGTGACAACTTAGGATTCCCTTACTTTGGAGGGGTTTCCTCTCACTTCCTGTTTTGGCTATGTGATAGGAAGAAAAGGGAACTTTCCCCAATGGGACACAGATGGTAAAAAAAAAAATTGACAGTACCCTTACTTACTCTATCCAAAATTTAAAAAAAGCCTTGTCCTTAGTTCTACTTTAAGCTCTTAGCAATTGAAGTATTGAAAAGTGACCAATTGTTGCCTTGACGAGGACACTGAAATGTTAAGCTGTGATCAAAAAAAGCCTGTCAGCTGTGTCATGTTATTACTGTGCCAAGATGTGACATCTTTGGAGCAAAGGGTATGCAAAAATGATGGTTGTTGAAGGTTGGGCCAAACCACTTTCTACACTGAGGTCCACTGCAGTCTACTAAATGTTGGACAATGGACGGTAATGAAGCTCAGTTTATTTTCTGAATGGAAAAATAAAAAACAGTAAAGACCACTGCACATACCTTTCAGGACTTTGATGTCTTTTTACTGCACAGATGTTCATAGCCATCGCCTATTATTATTTTACAGGATTTATATAGTGACAACAGTTTATGCAGTGCTTTACAACATAAGGGCAGACAGTTACAATACAGTAGGAATTAGAAAGCCCTGCTTGTTAGAGCTTACAATCTAAGAGGGAGGGTCAAGACATACAAAAGTTAATAACTGGGGGGATTGGCTGATGGAGAAAATAAATGTACAGTTGTTAGGTGAGGGCCTATTACAAACATATGGTCAAAGAAAAGAGGACACCTCCAGGACAACTGTAGAAATACCGGAAGGTGAAGATATAATAGTATACCGCAAGGCATTTCTTATAAAAAATGTTGTCTTCTTATCTTTGCAGTGGTATACAGACAAGAACCATGCAATCTCAGGATCCGGAACAAAGCATATATATACTCATATGACTCGTTTCTTGAAGAGATGTTTTTCTTTGTCTTGAAATATGTTGGATACTTTTTAGTCTCTTTCATGTATGTACAGTACATCAGACACGAACGAGAAGCAATGCAAGATCAAGACTGAAGCCATGTATTTAATACATTTCTCTTTTAATAATTATTTATAGTAACAATTACAAGCATAGAAATGACAGCAGGCTCTTCTCCCTTTTGTCAACCAGATGAGATCATAATTATTTAGAGGATTCAGATTCACATTCTATTTGTTAGGCCTAAACCTGAATAATTAATTCCAAAGAACAGAAGTTGATAGGAGGGACTTCTTTCCTCTAGCACAGGGGTGTCCAACCGCATGCGACCCAGAATGGCTATGAGTGCAGTACAACATAAACTCAAAAACTTACTTAAGAAAATATTTATTTTGCTTTTCTGAATTTTTTGTAAAAATGGGTTTACACTTAGCGAACACATGCGGCCCAAGAAATATTTTACAGTGTCTCATTACTGGACTTTTAGAAGTTTTATCTTCCCAAAGAATATAAAATAAAATAGAAAATATCCCACTCTTAACAATCACGCCTTATTCATGTCACTAGTTTTCGGCAGCACCTATATTTGTGAGCAACTATTTTCAAGGATGAGGCACCCAAAGGGCAAAATTAGAACCAAAGTATTATGGAAACACCTTGGGAATTGCTACTACATCTATCCAACCAGATATTGAGGCGTTCGTTTATCAAAACCGTGTCAAATATTGCACTTGTTTTATGTTGCCCTCTTTTACATTTATAATAAAAAATATTACAAAAGAAATGAAGTTTTATTACTCAGATAGGTACATTATCTATATCAGTGATCGTTAACTTGTGATCTGCCTAACTTTTTCTGCTCTTCAGATATCCTTATTGTTAGTGTGTTTTATGTGTGGTCCAAGACAATTCCTCCTTTGCCAATGTGACCAAGGAAGGTCAAAAGGTTGGACAACCCTGCTCTAGAACACCAAACAATTTTAAGAAGCCAACGGTTGCTTCATGTTCCTGATGGCCATCCAATCCTGAGAGAATAGTATTGGGGGGAAATAACCTTTGAAGAAAATCTTCACTGAGGGAAATATGTAGACCTCTTTGGCTGACCTCCTTCTGAAAATGCTACCTGCCTGACTGCCTCTGACTTTAATACTGTATGATACTTGGAGTGATTTATTAATAGAGCTGGAACCTTAGGTGAACAGAGCTCTTGTCCTTGAATTTAATTTTGTCACAACTGTACTAATGTTGAGCCACTGGGGCAACAAACAATATGTGGGTTGCTTGCATATGCCAAGAAACTGTCACAGAAACCTTGGGAAGCTAAAAATCAAAGCACCACACTAAAATTGAAGCCCAAAAACTGGGATTGTATTCCAAGCTTATATTGTATGTATAAGCAAACACATTTTGGGGGCCACCAGGGCCGAGGATTGCCACAGCCAGCTGCTGAATGTGACTGGGTCCCCTGTAGATTCACAGCACCTATTTATCATGACTCAGAGTTCTTATTAACATTCTCAAAGCCCTGATGAAGAGGGAACTGTGTGGTCTCCAAAACATGTTTGCTCATTCATATGATATAAGTTTGGAATGAAATCCTACTTTTTGGATTCTAAATGTTTAGTGTGACGCTTGACTTTTTAAATTCTAAAATTTCAATACCATATGAATCATTGACCTGGAAAACAAGCATGCTATGAGTGAAGTCAGCACATCTGTATATTGAAAACAAAAGGGTAAGGATGACAGCCAGGCAGCTAGCAGTTTGAGAAGGAAAGCCCACAAAGACTTCAGCCAGGACTAGTGTCAGAATCTTGGCACTATGTAGTAATAAAATATTTGTTGACTACTGATGTTTTTCTTTGCTTTTTGACAAGATGCTGGATACAACTAATGAATCTGGGAAGTTTACAAATGCATCCCAGGTACCTTAGCATCTAATCAGATATCACTTTTTGGCTACTGACTACAAGAAACTGCTAAACAGTGAAATTCGATTTGAGGTTACAGCTCATTTTATCTCCTATTAATAACTAATAAAAGTTCAATTCCACAATTATTTAGGGGTGTTCATTGCTATTTTAATTGAGACTTGTTTACACTGAGTTGTACAACAGATGGGTGACAATTTGTAAGAAACTGTTGAAACTGCTGCACTTAAGCAAGCATCACTTCCGGATCGTCGTGTAGGCCACGCCCTGACCAGTTTTGTCATCAAGGGCGTGGCCTACACGACAATTCAGAAGTGACACTTGCACTCCACTGTCTATTACCATCTACCAGGAAGATAGTGTGGTGTCTGCTGGGAAACACACATCCCATCCTGGATGGCTAGACATGGTGACAGCACCCTCTGGGCTTACTTATTTGCTTGTTTCAATATGCTACAATGTATGTAGTTAGGATTAAGGGGAACACTGTTGTATAGGGGATTTTTACATGAATAAACAGGATTACGCTATGTCAGTGTTACTCTTGTGTTTTATGATATATACGGAGCCCCTTTACCAGTGATTCCTGCTGATGATGAGGACTTACTATTGAAGTGGATCCCGAATACCTCACTTAATGCTCTTTTAATAGTGGCTTCTGGTGAGTTTGACCCCCTGGGGGAGTGTGCATCACGTGGTGGAACATGTTTTCTTTCTGGTGAAAGGCGCACGTTTGGACATCAGTGATTTAACACTTATAAAAACCTTGAACTGTCTTCATCATTACCTTCTACATAGAGACTCACATTTGTGTTTTGGCCACTTACTGTGACACTTTTTTTTGTGGCTTTTATTTTAGCGCTGTTTTTAGTATTTTATGATCCAGGGTTTGATTGCTGGACTTTACTACTTGTTTATGCTATTGAACATATATACCAATCACTTTCAGTTATATTTAAAAGATAAAAAGAAGCAAATACAAGAAGTTAATGTGGTTGTAAACTTAAAAAAAAGTTTCCCCTGCAGGTTTAATGTGCTAGTATGCATTGCATACTAGCACATGTCAGACTTCCATATTGAACGGATCCCTCTAGCAGCACACTGACAGCGATTCCATCTTCACCTAGTCTTCCTTCTGGGTTTGTGGGCTCTGTCCATTTGAATTGCCTTGCTGCAATTATATAACTCCAATACATGCGCATGGGAATCATGGGCATGGCACAGAGCTCTGAAGGGACAGCATGAGTATGTGGTCCCTTCAGAGTGCATGTGCCAGTGACATCACCGGCTCCTGCTCACTGGAATATCTCCCAAACGGTGTATTTTTAGGAGATATTTATTTTACCTACAGGTAAACCTTATTGTAAGTTTACCTGTAGGTAAAAGTTATAAAGCAAACGTTACTAACGCTTTAATTGTGAGGTTCCATTCACATCATTTTAAAATATGATATGGGCTTTTTGAAAAAGCATATGACGTCCTGGGCCGTGGCCCAGCTGGATCACAAGTACTCTTAGTACTTTCAAAAAGGTACTAGAGAAAGAAAAAAATTTTTTTTTTAATTATCCAAAAATGAGGGGTAGAGAGGTGGTCTTTCATTTAAGGCCACCTCTCAAAATTGGGTGGAACTCCGCTTTAAAAAATGCACCTAAAAAAATCTGTAGTGAATTTTTGGTGCGTTCCCATAGACTTCTTTGATGCATTTTTCAAATGGGATGCCAAAGATGCAGCAAGGGGACTTTAAAAAACGCAATTCACTTTTTAAAAGAATGCAGCAAATATATAATTTAAAGGGAACTACCTGTATTTTTCATGGTCTTTTGTTGCACTGGAAAGCACGAACAGAGCAGAGCCTTAGGGTTTGCATACTGTACATTTAACGTTTTTTTTCTTTTATGGCTGTTTTAGTCCCAAATTGGGAGATTTCTCTGTCAAATAAAAGAGAAAGCAAGGGCAAATCTCTCCACTTCCTGTCTTTTTGCCTGGTGCCAGACAGAACAGGGAATCAGAAGAAATCTTACAATTGGTACACAGATGGCCTGCACATGCATTTTATAGTATAGTAGTTAAGATTTGGGAGCTCTGTTAGTTTTTTATTGATATATGTGTCCCCATAAGGGAGATATCCCCACTTGTCCTGTCCAGATGACAGATGTCAGAACAGAATGAGACATTTTGCCTTTGCGGACACAGACAGCAGAACGCAGAACAATCTCTTCTTCAGGAATATAGATAGCGTAACCTGGCAGAAATTATAACATTTACCTGCTCTATCCAAAAGGTTGGCTGGAACTGGGCTACACCTTAGAATGTTTTATGTATTTTTGTGTGTATTGGATACATTTATTGCATTTTTGCATCTGTTTTAATGCATGGAAAAATGTTTCTAAAATACGTAAAAAAACAACATGAACTCAAATGTGCAACTTGTAGAAAATTGTTGAGTAAAATTTGGAGATACTCTATAAAAGCAGTGTTTTTCTTGCTGAATAAAATAATATAAATTCAATTGTTCTGAGATTTTTTTTTTTTCTCGAATATTAACAAAATCACAGGTCCAATCGACACTATGCTTATATTAGATGAATAGTTATATGGCAGTAATCCAAAGAATGATAGGGGAATATTTGATTAAAATCTTATAACGTTTATTATAGCATAAAAATGGTGATGGTGATATTTTATTTTGCTAGACTTTGCCATAACAGTAATCAGGCTTTATGGGATTTAGCTATTGCTCACATATGAATCATCGGTGAATCTTCTTAAAAGCGTGAATCAGCTTTGCTTTTAAAGGAACCCCCCTATCCTTAATGCCCATTTCTGTGCAAATCTTGTGCCCCTACCTTTTTTCCCACCCATTCACATTTTTCTACACAAAGACCCAATAAATTTGTATTTACCTGAGTCTGCAGTCATATCTCCCTCACTATAAGATGAGGACAGTGATGCAGGCTGTGCCTACTGCTCCCAGTCCCCTTGTCACTTCATCCTACTTCTGCAGTTGTCTAGAGCCCAAGTGGACCATACTGTTGGAGAGCAATAGGAGTTGTCCACATCATCCAGAAACCAACCCTCTCACTCTGCCCCAAGGAAGTTAGAAGACTCAAGACCCTGCATGTCATGTGACCACAGAATTAGATGAGTGTTTTTGGATGCTTTTTGATAAAGTAGTGGCCCGGCATAGCCGGAGAAGGGCTTTTAAGCAAATCTCCAATTTAAAAAAAGTTCTCACCCTGCACATATTTATTTTAAAAGCCTTCTTAAACATACCTTAAACTCAAGCAATCTTCTGTTCAGTCACAATATGTTATTGAGTTCTTTAGAATATGGCCTGGGGTTTACATGCATATGAAGAGACGGAAGTCTCGAGGGGCAGAAGAGCTTAGTGGTCTGTCAACTGCTAGTGTTTTACATAGTTACATAGTTAGTAAGGTTGAATAAAGACACCAGTCCATCCAGTTCAACCTGAGTGAGTGTGGGTCTACAACCCTGACCCTTGTCCCTAACCCTGAACATCGCACACTCACATCAATCCCTACCCTCAATCCAAGGTCCCCATTCATTTACTAGGGCCAATTTTGGACAGAAGCCAATTAACCTACCAGCATGTCTTTGGAGTGTGGGAGGAAACCGGAGTACCCGGAGGAAACCCACGCAGGCACAGGGAGAACATGCAAACTCCAGGCAGGTAGTGTCGTGGTTGGGATTCGAACCAGCGACCCTTTTTTACTGCTAGGCGAGAGTGCTAACCACTGCACCTTATGGTTTCACATTCCCCTCTCAGGAAGCACAGAACCTGGTACTGAAGAGTGTATGCTGGCCCCTATGTAGTCACATAGGGGCCAGCAGATTCATGATTTCCCCTAAATCAATTACCTGGAAGAAGCATGTCAAAGGTGAAGTCTCAGCTGCCATCCTGCATACTTGTTCTGAGTCCTGGAGCTTTTCCTTTTAAACTAAGCCTGCAATGACAGCTACCACATTTCTGTCCTCTCAGGTTCCCTTTAAATAGCAATGGAATAGAATAACAAAGTGTATACTGTATGTGAAATTTCTAAACTGATATGTAAAAGTTCACAGTTCCCTAATCAATAGGCCTCAAAAAGAATTGGACAGAGCTCTTAGTAAAGACCTTTACATTTTCCTCTGTGGTTTTCTAATACACAAGCGCTCATGATGGACTGTATTGTAAAACTATATAATCAATGCATGGCTCATTATGTTTACTTGTATGTCATCAACCCTTCATAGTGCCACTGGCATGGATAACAACACCCTCGTGTTTGGATACACTGTTTGCAACGTGCGTCATCAGAAGCATCTTCATTCAGTTCATTTGAGACAAGCTCACAACCTACATCTTGGATTCTGTCAGTGCTCATCTTAATCTTAGTGACAATTCCCCAGGTTACTTGTCAAAGACACAAGTTTGTACTCTGATTGTGTAAAGCAGTTAAATCCCTTACTGTTCCTTATAATAATATCATAATATAATTACAATTTTTAACATACAGAATAATAATCAAGGCATATTAGTTGAATAAAAAGTTGATGAGCCCAATGAAGTCAGACAGAAATGTCCAAATTAGATAAGAATCTGATGGAATCCAGAGGACAGTGCAAAGAGCAATAATGACAAGATACAGTATCCCAGAAATCCGGTCTTTTATTTATTAAAAGTCAATAATTTAAGTCTTACTGAACCCAGGACCCTGCATTACCTGTAAAATCCTTTTCTTTGAAGTACATCACGGGACACAGAGCCATAGTAGTTAATATGTTGGTTATAGGCCACCTTCAGGTGATAGACACTGGCACACCCTAAGACAAGAAGTCCACTCCCTATATAACCCCTCCCACTACTGGGAGTACCTCAGTTTTTGTAGCAAAGCATTACACGTGCATACCAGAAAGAAGGGAGGGACCTCTGTGTCCTGTGATGTACTTCAAAGAAAAGGATTTTACAGGTGTAAGCTGTTTTAAAAATCCTATTTTCTTATTGTACATCACGGGACACAGAGCCATAGTAGTTACTATGTGGGATGTCCCAAAGCAATGCCAACTGAAGAGAGGAAGACACAACAAAAGTAGGGCACCAAGAGACTAGAGGACTTATACTGCTGCCTGCAGTACACTGCACCCAAAGGCAATATCCTCATGACCTTTTACATCTACTTGATAGAATCTGGTAAATATATGGACTGAAGACCATGTTGCGGCCTTGCAGATTTGAGCCATGGAGGCTTGGTGATGCACTGCCCAGGAAGTACTAACAGCCCTGGTGGAGTGCGCTTTAATATGAAAAGGTGGAATTTTCCTCTTTAAACCATAATCTTGAACAATCACTTGACAAATCCATTTAGAAATAGTAGATTTCGATGCTGCCTGTCCTCTCTTAGGACCTTCTGGCAACACAAACAAAACATCTTTTTTACGAATCTGAGCAGTCGCCTTCAAGTAGCCCTTGACCGCTCTCACCACATCAAGAGAATGTAGTGACCTTTCTTCCACAGAACGAGGTTCTGGAAAAAATGAAGGCAGAACAATATCCTGGTTTAAGTGAAAACCTGACACTACCTTCGGTAGGAAATTAGGATGAGGACCTAATACAACCTTATCCTTGTAAATAATCAAATATGGCTCTTTACAAGAAAGAGCAGCCAACTCTGATACCCTTCTTGCAGAAGATATGGCAACCAGAAAAACTATTTTCCTTGTCAAAAGGACCAATGGAATATGCCGTACTGGCTCAAAAGGCTGTTTCTGTAATGCCGACAGGACTAAATTCAGGTCCCAAGGGTTCAGGGGTGACCTAACCGGGGGATTAATCCGCGTTACCCCCTGAATAAAGTTACGAACCAGAGAGTGCAAAGCAAGTGGTCATTAAAAAAATACAGATAAGGCCGACACCTGGCCTTTGATAGTACTCAAGTCCAGCTATATTTCTAATCCCATCTGTGGAAAGTCAAGGATCCTACTTATGATATATTTCCTGGGGTGCCAACCCCTGGATTCACACCAGGAGACATATGCCTTCCAGACTCTATAATATATGGCTCTGGAGGCCGGCTTCCTGGCATTAACCAAAGTAGACACTACTGAACCTGACAGCCCACGCTTCTTCAGAATGTGGGTCTCAATAGCCAAACCGTTAAATTTAGTGTTTGTAAGGTAGGATGGAATCCCGGACCTTGCGAGAGAAGGTCTGGCCGTGGTCGTAGGGTCCATGGGACTCCTACTGCCATCTATACGATCTCTGCATACCAAGATCTCCTGGGCCACACCAGGGCCACAAGACTCCTTGCCTTCCCTTCCTGCTTGATCTTGCGAAGAAGTCGCCGAAGCAATGGAACAGGAGGGAATGCATAAATCAGTGAAAACTGATCCCACTGGAAAACCAAGGCATCTGTTCCGCATGCCAGTGGATCCTTTGTCCTTGACACAAAGTTGTTGATCTTTTTGTTGAACCTGGACGCAAACAGATCCACGAATGGAATTCCCCATTTTTGACATATTGATAGAAAGATGTCAGGGTGAAGAGACCATTCTCCCGGGAACAACTGCTGGCGACTCAAGTAGTCCGTCTGCCAATTCTCTATTCCTGGAATGAAGACTGCGGATAGGCAAGGTGTGTTGTTTTCTGCCCAAGTTAGGATATGATTCACCTCTCTCTGGGCCGCTTTTCGTGCTCCCTTGGTGATTGATATAGGCCACTGCTGTGGCATTGTCAGATTGGATTCTGACAGGACAATTCTGTAATCTGAGCGTCCAGGCCTTCAGGGCCAGGCGTGCTGCCCGAATCTCTAGAATATTGATGGACAAGGTCATTTCTGATTTGGACCATTTTCCTTCTTCTAGGACTGCTCCCCAGCCCAGAAGGCTGGCATCTGTTGTTACCACTTTCCAGGTAACTAGTAGAAAGGATTTTCCTTTTTGGAGATTCTTGGTTATCAACCACCAACTGAGGCTTTGACGCACATTTGGGGATAAACTCATTGGGAAGTCTAGAGATTGGACCTTCTTGTTCCAAGTTGATAGGATACTGTTTTACAGCAGTCTCGAATGAAACTAAGCATAAGGAATGGCCTCTCATGCAAAGTCGAATAGAAGGATTCTTCTTTGCTTTGACCACCTGAATCAGTTCCCTTATGGAACTGATCTTTGCCTGGGGCAAAAGCACCCTCTTCTGAGCTGTATCTATGATCAGACCCAAGTATTCCAATCTCCTTGATGGTTTTAAGGAAGATTTCTCTAGGTTGAGAATCCAACCTAGGTATTCAAGGTAGCTGACCATGGTGACCAAACTCTGGTTTAATCAGGCTACCGACTGATCTACCGATACAGAAAAAGAAAATGACTCCTGCGCACAAGTGGTCAACCAGATAGATGAAAAAACGACACAGGCCTTGCTGCCCTCAAGGATGGGGAATCCTAACAGACAAAGAAATAAAAAGAGAGAGGGGCGCACCAGCCATGTGCATTATCTTTTGTAAAACATTTATTGAATAAAATGATAAAAGAAATTACTCACAAGCAGTAGTAAAATCAGGTGCCGTAAAACTCGAGCATCAACTAGCAGCAAGTGGTTATAATGATGAGCGAAGCCTTCCAAAGGTCTTAGAGGAACATATAGGCATCACTACCAGCTAACGAGTTTCGAATGTCCCTTCTTCATCAGAGCTCAGCAGTGAACCCTCCTTCAGTGGTCCCTGTATAAATAGTGAGTGCCAAAAGGCACAGTCAATGGATAGGGGAGGTCTCATAGGGCCCCTCCCCCTCAGTAAATCCCTCCCTCCTAAGCTCCTCACTTGTACAAGTGGATAAATAATAATTAGTTAATTAATGAATAGATTAATAAAAATGAGTATAGAATATAAATGGGTTTCACTGCGGTAGAGTACAACCAAAAAACAGCAGGGGCTAACCATGGGTGTACATAATATACAGTGATAGATGAAAAAATGTTGTTGGGCACAGAAAGATGCAGGGTGGCGCGGGCTATGTATACCTATTGGCAGGGAAAGGAGCCATATAGTTTGCAGGCTAGCGTATGTAGATAGACACTGTACCTTTAGTGTCCGATCCGATCGCTGTGTAAGCGAGCGGCTCGCCGATCCTTTCCGGGTGTTCTATCTGTGCTGGAACGCACGTCAGTGCCACCCTGCACCTTTCTGTGCCCAACAACATTTTTTCATCTATCACTGTATATTATGTACACCCATGGTTAGCCCCTGCTGTTTTTTGGTTGTATTCTACCGCATTGATACCCATTTATATTCTATACTCATTTTTATTAATCTATTCATTATTTAACAAATTAATTATTATTTATCCACTTGTACAAGTGAGGAGCTTAGGAGGGAGGGATTCACTGAGGGGGGGCCCTATGTGTCCTCCCCTATCCATTGACTGTGCCTTTTGGCACTCACTATATATACAGGGACCACTGAAGGAGGGTTCACTGCTGAGCTCTGATGAAGAAGGGACATGCCCTTCGAAACGCGTTAGCTGGTAGAGATGCCTATATGTTCCTCTAAGACCTTTGGAAGGATTCGCTCATCATTATAACCACTTGCTGCTAGTTGATGCTCGAGTTTTAATTTCTTTTATCATTTTATTCAATAAATGTTTTACAGAAGATAATGCACATGGCTGGTGCGCCCCTCTCTCTTTTTATTTCTTTACCGACTGATCTATCAAGAGTAGATCATCTAAGTAAGCTAGAATCATTATACCCTGAGCCCTTAATCTGGCTAAAGGGGAGCCAAAACCTTTGTAAACACTCGAGGTGCAGTAGCTAGACTGAAAGGCAAAGCTACAAACTGAAAATGAAGATTTTCTATCTCGAAGCGTAGATATTTCTGGTGAGCGGGAAAAATAGGTACATGGAGGGAAGCATCCTTGATGTTGATTGACGCTAGCAGTTTTCCACCTTGTAGAATGGAGACCACTGATCGGATTGACTCCATGCGAAAAGAGCGGATATTCAAAAACCGGTTTAGATCTTTGAGATCTAAAATGGGTCTGACATCCCTGTTTGGTTTTGGTACCGTGAAATAGTTTGAATAAAACCTTAACCCTCACTCTTCCATGGGGACCACCGATATCACCTTTTGAGACAAGAGATGGTCCAAAGCTAGAAAGAAAGACTTCTTTTTTTCTGGATCTCTGGGAACATTTGATCTGAGAAAATGAGGAGACGGGAACTCTCGGAACTCTAGTTTGTATCCTAGATATTGAGGAAGCCACCCATTTGTCTCGACACTGTTCCTGCCAGACCCTTGAGAACTGCAGAAGTCTTCCCCCCACTCGAGCGAGCGGGGGCGCCCCTTCATAAGGAGGTTTTAGTAACTTGTTTTGTGGGTTTCTTTCCCAAGGTCTTCTTTTGTCCCTGGGGTTGACCCTGAGGTTTACCTCTTGAACTTGATGGTGGAGGCCATCGTGACTGCCTGGAGGCTGAAGCACCTGGCACTGGAGAAGAAGCTTGTTTAAAAGAAAAACGCTTAAACCTCTTCTTAACTGGTAAAAGGGAACTTTTCCCATTAGAAATTCTTTGGCTGTATTTATCCAGATCGTCCCCAAACAGCTGTTCACCGCAAAATGGAAAACTAGCCAAGAGCTTTTTGCATGGCGCTTCGGCTGACCAATTTTTCAACCATAGAACTCTACACACATGCAGCAGCCCGAGCATAAGTCATGAGGCCTGGAGAATAGAATCTCTCATAACGCCCTGGTATCCCAGCCAAATCTTGGGCCTGCTGATCAGGAATAATCTTGAGCACCTGTTTAAACTGGTCTTTTAAGGACTGACATACACCGATCGCTGCCAGTGCAGGCTGAACCACTGAACCTGCCAGAGAAATGTTGTTTTGAAATAGGAATTCCAACTACTTATCCATTGGATCCTTCAGCATTTGAGCATTGTCTACCAAACAAGTCAAATTTTTATTCACAGAAGATATAACAGTGTCAATTCCTGGAATCCCCCATGTCTTATTAAACTCTTCCTCCATAGGATAAATTGTTGAAAACTTTTTGGGAGGAAAAAACTGTTTATCTGGGTGCTCCCACTCAGAATACATAAGCTTTTTTAGCAATGAATGGATAGGAAAAGCATGAATAGCCTGGGGAGGCTTTAGCGAACCCAAACAAGAAGTAGGCTCATCGACTGACTCAGTTAATGGCAGCATGAATGTGGAGCGGACCAATTCAGTAAGAGATTATACCATCAATCTTTCAGATTGTGAACCTGATCCTTCCATATTTGACTCTTCAGAAGAGGAGTCATCAACTTCTTCCTGGTCCCCTGAGAGAAATTCATCATCTCTCGCCCCCTGTTCCTCAGTTTGAGGGTCCTGGGTAATGGAAGGGGACCTGTCGAGCTTAGTCCCACTCTGGGATGCGATTAAAGCATCAATATTTTGTTCCAAGCCTAAAATGGTTGAGGAAAAAACCTCTTCAGTAATATATACAGGGGCTGCAGTGTTAAGAGCAGCTGCAACACCCGACGGTCCTGATGGCTTTTTTGTGGCTGTAGAAGTCTTTCTAGAGCCCTTTTTGAGGTGTTTTACCCCCCCTTCTGACCATAGCCTGATGCACAAAGCAGAGGTACTACCAGAAGGAACGCATCCACTGCTTGAGCAATAGACCAGCCCTGCCACTGCTATTAATGCTCAGCATTAGACACTGACAAAAAAACTGAGGTATTCCCAGTAGTGGGAGGGGTTATATAGGGAGTGGACTTCTTGTCTTAGGGTGTGCCAGTGTACATCACCTGAAGGTGGCCTATAACCCACATAGTAACTACTATGGCTCTGTGTCCCGTGATGTACGATAAGAAATACCTTTTCTCATCAGCAGTATATAGCAGTCTTGTGACTTCTATCAGTGTCTAGTTAAGGCTTGTAGGAGTAGTTTTCGTTCTACCCTCATTGTCCTATGAGGCTGCAGGACCCCTGGCCCTCTGTCTGGCTGATTGGTCCTGTGCTGATCACATGCAAAAAAAAAAAAAACTCTCTAGCAATACACACCAAACTGAGCATGTGCAGCTTGTCCCCTAGCTCTGTACTTTTAGGAGATATATTGGGGACAATGGAATAAGGGGAGGATCAGAGGAGACAGGATCAAACAGCATTTTTAAACAATGCAGATGACTACCCTCTTAAGTTCCACAGTGAGTATAACAAGCATGCTTTACTGCATATACAGACTGATTTTACTGTTGTGGGTTTAGTAACACTTTAATTCTAATTTGGTTATTGCTATTGTTTGTGTCCTGAAAGATGTACCCCTTTACAAAATTAAGTACTACCCTAGTGTGTATCTCTGTGTGTATCCCTGCCTAGCAAGTTTTGCTTATTGAAGATCTGTAGACCGGACAAAGCAGGGGGTGTGCTGAACCCAGTGGTCCAACTCAAAATCAGCAATTTTCTGCTAGAGCTTGGTGGCAATTTATTAGAAAAAAAACAACTCTTTTTTAGCTTTGGATAGAGTGGGGAAGATTTAAAGTGTATCTAAACCCAAGAACAAAAATTGTTAGTATTGCAGCTTGACAGTCCTCAGATGTGGTAGTTGCAAGAGTGTTCTTTTTTTTTAGACTTTTTTATTTTATTTTAACCTGGTAATCCTGCCATTAATGTATTTCCTGTCCTAGGTTGACAACTAAATCGAGCAGCATTATCACCGTAGGAAAGGGATGTGTTAGAACTACATAACACTGTATAATGACTACATAACATTTCCCTCTCTTCTACATAGCAAAGAAGGCGGGGGTTGCAGTCCATGGAGATATCAGGGAATAATGCTAGCTGATAACAGTGCAGAGGCAGAGAACACAGGAAGTTATCAGCGCACAAGTTTTCTGAGGCTGAGCTTAACAGACCAAAGGGGAGCAAATCAGAGAAATGTAGTGTTAGACTTTACATACATTTTAACACTAACATTTCTTTCAGCTTTTTTTCTGGTTATGCCTAATTGTAAAGAATTTCCCTCTAACACCAGGACAACAAATGGGGAAAGCGGATGTCGATGTTTGGGCAGGAGTAGTTTTCCCCCTTCTGGTATTTGGCACTGTGTTAGATTGTCCCTTTGCAGACTTCATAGGTGCCACCAGGTGAGCAGCTGTCCAATTGGACACTGCCGCACTGAGTAACCTTTGGTGGCTGTCTTTAGTATAGGCAGTGTTAATAAAAAATCAATGCCCTGCAGGATTTGCCACGCATTTGGATAGGAAAAGGTTCTACTATTGATAGGTATAGCGAGAATGTTTCAGGGAAAGGTTCCTGTTTAAGTAGGGAGATATTAGGGACACTGAGTGCCCTATTACTTTCCAGTCTCTGGGACTACTACATAGGACCTGAAAAGCAAATGAAATGTATGCTGTGCCTTTGTAATAAATTTTGGCCATGAAGATCTACCACAGCATTACTGTGACTGTTACTACCTGCATTTCTTTGTCTGTTACTACATGTACTACTGCACTATCAGTGTTACAGAGTTTGTTACTACAAGAGTGCCTGGAACTCTTGCTTCAAATGTTCTACTGCAGTTGCTATAGCCATAATACTAGTGGTTATGATTGCAGATTGTAGCACACTTTGGTAATCTTTTTACCTGCAACTCATATATACAATAACTGTTCAACCCTATCTGGACTTTGTGTGCCATTTCCTTAATCTTGGGGTTCCTGGCTACCCCCACAGCTGGGTCAGGAAGGCATGCACCATGCTTCCTTCTGCTGGCCTCTATGTCACTGTGGTGTCCTGTAGTGAAGTACATATCTGGAGGAACCACGGTGCACGCGGGGGGGGGGGGATGGTCCAATTGTGCTGGAGATGTTAGCACTTAAAGACCACAATGTTCAAACTTGCTACTTGCTGGAAAGGTAAGTGTTCAGAGCTGCATTCATTTGTATCTTTTATATCTGCTGGAGTTTAGCTTTAAAATCAATAAGTGAATGAATGCCGCTCATACTTAATTTATTGCACTTTGTGACAGTTGAATTCTTGCATAGCCAACGCAGGTTGTGAAATAGGGCAGCGTACAGCAACCCACACTTCATGTTGCTGACTGTCAGTAAAATATTAATGTAGGTAATAAAAATGCTCATATTTTCTCTCTCCCTGTCTGTGAAATCCAGAATAACATACTGAAAAAAAGGTGCTGGGAACGTTTAGACTGGTTCTAGAATGCAGCTCCCACACAACAAGGCTTCATGGGCATCCATTTCAAACCAGAGCTCAAACCATAGAAATACAGAAAGGAGGGCCAGACAAACACTGGATGAAAGAGTCCCCTCGAAGAAACACATTTCAAAAATGACAATATCCCCCGCCTAACAAACAACTACTTAAATAGTGCCTTCCACACCACCAATCCTTTGTCAAAAAACCAAAGGGGTCTCAATTTTACTAAGAAAAAACTCTCCCTTTATCCTTACACAACAACTGATAGACCCAGAGGGACGTTACTTATTCCTGAAAGGAACTTGGGATGGAAACCTTAGCAAATGTCTATTTCCCAAATAAAACTCACATAACATTTTGCCAAAAAAATAATTGACAAATTAAAATAGTATGCAACTGATTGCATACTTCTTGGCGGAGATTTTAATTTTTAATAAACCCACAACAAGACACTTCAAAAGGACAAACACATGTAGCATACAAAATACTAAAACGCATTAAAGTGGTGTTCCGTCCAAAAAATAAATAAATAAAAGCCAGCAGCTACACATACTGCAGCTGTGTAAACAAATAATTCTGCGCTGCTCACAAAGTCAGCAGCTAACACACTACATTGGATAAATGGTATACAAAAACGAAAACAACAAAGTGTAGCGCTAAAAAGTGATATGCAAAAATTAGTGTAAACAGTGAGTCTTGATGGCACTGAATTCCAAAAAAAATATATACAATAAGTGAATAAAACAAACATAAATATGTGTAAAAGAGTCAAATAAAGTCCATAAAATAATGGTGCAAAGAAATGGATGTGAATATCGTTCCTGTCTATATGGTTGAAGATGTGAGATTCATTAATGAAGGCCTCTGTGTGAAGAATTCTTGCAAAGGATGGGTTATATAATTGTGAAGAAAACCACCACCATGTGAAGGGGAGTCTTACCAGATTGTTTGAACACGCCAGAGCATACGCTCTGCGTGTCAAACAGGTTTTGGTTAAGGTGAATGGACTCTGGATCGGTGTCCTCAAGCAGGTATTTCCAATTTGCAGCCGGATGAAAACGTGAGGACCATGATATCACAAATGGGCCAAAACTCAGAAATCCACAGACATGTAGAGGATACCAAAGAAGGAAGCAAAAGGGGACCACATAGCGTAATTCCGTAAACCAAGGATAAACTTTAATAAAGTAGAAACACTCACATGTTTGAGAATAAAACAGCGCTGGTATAAAATCTATTTAGCAGCAGTGGGGACCGTCCCAACGCGTTTCGTCATCGTCTGGGGTACATACTGCAGCTGCTGTCTTTTAACAATAGGACACTTACCTGTCCTAGAGTCCAGCGATGTTGGCACCACAAATCCGAATACAAATCCGCGGCATATGCCGATGATTTATTATTCTTTCTCACTCAACCCCATATCTCCCTCCCTAACCTGAACAAAATTTTCAAAACCTTCAGTTACATCTCAAACTTTAAAGTTAACCTCAACAAATCCGAGGCCTTTAATCTTACATTGACTCCCGAACAACTCCATTTAACACAAATGAACTGCCCTTACAAATGGGAACATAAAACTCTTAAATACCTAGGGATTAAAATGACATCAGATATATAATCTCTCTATGAAGCCAATTTTAAACCCTTGTTAAAAAATATAGAAACAGGCCTTAAAAAATTGACGTCCAGTCATTTCTCCTGGTTTGGCCGGGCTTCTAATCTGAAAATGACCAAGATTATTGTATTTTTTCAACGAGTTACCCATCAAAATCCCAAACTTATTTTTCAAAAAAATTATCTGGCTTACAGCAAAATTTTCTATGGACAAACAAACAACCCAGAAATAATCTATGTCTACTTACACTCCCTAAAGTTAAAGGAGGAATGGGGCTCCAAGACTTCAAAAAATACACATTTCCAGAGTAATTGACTGTCATGAAAACAACAAAGACTGGGTAAAACTGCAAATCTCAAACAACCTACAAAATCTATTGTACTTTCCTTGGACCCTCAACTCCAAAATCACCCAAAACCCTGAAACAACACCCACTAATCAAAACTACATTAGACATATTCCACAAAATAGCCGCAACAGACAAAATAGCCTCCACACCAAGACCTTTAACACCGATCACTGATAATCCTGACTTTCCACCAGGCTTTAACCAAAAAAAATACCTAAACCAAAGCACTACACTGCTTCCACAAGGGTAAAATAAAATTATTTGATTCATTGACAGAGGTATTCAGAGGTATTCAAGGAATAATTTCCTGGCGATTGGTTCTATATACAACTGCATGATTTCCTTCAAAACGGCCAACACAGAGCTTCATACAACTTTTCCATGACTCCTTTTGAAAGGATCTGCTACAAAAGGACTCCTGTCCATAAAACTACCTCTTTAGCCTACTCGTGGCTAACTCAGGTAATCTACAAAGACACTAACAAACATAAGAAGGCATGGGAATTCAAAAGCAAAATTACTGACGCACAATGGGAAAAAGCTTGCATTTTCGCCCATAAATGTTCATTAAGCACGCCAGGAAATGGTTCCCATCAACTTCTGATACTTGCTGGAGATGCTGCTCAAATAAGGGCACATTTTTACACATATGGTGGGCCTGTCCGGCAGTCCTTGACTATTGGCAACAGATTATAAAATACATATCGCTGAAACTGAACTGGTCTTAAAACGCTGCAGCTTGCTTATTGCATATAAACTCTTACTCAATTGGACAATATAAGAAATCGCCTACTAGGCATCTCTTAAACGCAGCCAAGGCCCTTATCTCATTACATTGGCAATCCACTCATGTCCCAACAATCAAGGACTGGTTTGAAAAGGTCAATAATAGCTACAAAATGGAAGAAACCTCAGCAATGCAAAAAGAAACAATTACATTTCACAAGATGTGGAAACATTGGTGGCTCTTCACACAATCTGATGAATTTATTAATGCTAATACATAATTCTCATACATATTCCTATATTAAAGATGTAATCTTAAGTCCCTAGTACATTAAACTCCTTAATCTACAATACCAGACCATTTTATTATTATCATTGTTTAGTTAATTCATATTATAATTTATCCATTATGATTATTATTATTACTTTTATTATTTTATTGTTTATAAAAACCAATACCTCCTTCACCACCTTCTGCCTATGTATTCTTTACATAGAATCAGATACATTATGCTCCCCTTAATTCATTATTTTAAGTATATACCTTTTTTCTTTTTATTTGCCTCTTTTAAATCCATGCAAACTGACATATATATTCAACCTGTATTTCATAATTGCTATGATGTCATATCGTCATCTGTTATAAACTTTCAATAAATTTTGATTGTGAAAAAAAAGAAAGAGTCCAAGATCATTTTAACTGTTAAAAAAGTAATTTTAAAAAATCCAACATGTTTTAGGCCAACAACATTCCCCTTTCATCCAGGCTCAACACAGGATACATGTTGTCCTCTATTGAACCCTGATGAAGGGAAAGTGGTGTGGCCCCAAAAACTTGTTGGCCATTTGATTATGACTTTTTTTTTAATCAGCAATTAAAATGATCTTGGACTCCTTCTCCTGTTTTTTTTTCCTGGTATTCCTTTCTGTATTCCAGTGGCTTGTTCAGATGTCTGAGAAATCCAGCTGGGACCTCACTGTCAATATTCCAGTGGAGTTTGTGCATTTTTGCTGGTGGAATTAAGTACGGTGTGCTTACCATTCACCCGCTCTGCACATATAGTACCAAATAGTGGTAGCAAAGTAGGGAGACACATAGATGTAAAATGGGCAAATTGTCTCTTTCAGCACCTTCATCTCCAGACTTGATGGCCTTATGACGCCTGATTTTATATACTAAGACTGGATACATACAGAGCAACTTTACTGCAATAGCAACCACTTTCAAACTATTGCAAAAAACAGCTTTTATCAAAACTGAAAATGATCTATAGAGGTGGTGGCAAGTTGCTGGGGTCTGTTCAGCTGTTTTTGTGTTTGAAAAGTGAAAATTGTGTAAAATATTACCATGGGGTTGATTTACTAAAACTGGAGAGTGCAAAATCTGGTGCAGCTGTGCATGGTAACCAATCAGCTTCTAACTTTAGCTTGTTCAAGTAAGCTTTGACAAAAACCCTGAAAGCTGATTGGTTTATATGCAGAGCTGCACCAGATTTTGCACTCTCCAGTTTTAGTAAATCAATCCCTATGTGTCTGTAGAATAATGCCCCGTACACACGGTCGGACATTGATCGGACATTCTGACAACAAAATCCTAGGATTTTTTCAGACGGATGTTGGCTCAAACTTGTCTTGCATACACACGGTCACACAAAGTTGTTGGAAAATCTGATCATTCTGAATGCGGTGACGTAAAACATGTACGCCGGGACTATAAACGGGGCAGTAGCCAATAGCTTTCATCTCTTTATTTATTCTGAGCATGCGTGGCACTTTGTGCGTCGGATTTGTGTACACACGATCGGAAATTCCGACAACGGATTTTGTTGTCGGAAAATTTTATAGCCTGCTCTCAAACTTTGTGTGTCGGAAAATCCGATGGAAAATGTGTGATGGAGCCTACACACAGTCGGAATTTCCAACAACAAGGTCCTATCACACATTTTCCGTCGGAAAATCCGACCGTGTGTATGGGGCATAAGAGTCACTATTTGAATATGGAAGGCGGGAAGCAGCACGAGACATTTTCAGTAGGACAGTACAACTAACCTAGCAGCTCCATGTTAACCACTTAAATAGTAGAACAGGATCAATTTTATATGCTCCCAGTGCATACAAATATACAAATATTTGTCTTAGATGTCCTGGTCTAAAGGAAATATATGAATGTTTATATTACAGTGACAAAATTCCATACAAATAATTTTTCTGCCAAAAACGCCTAAAATAGGAAAGCAGTTATTTCAGCAAATGTTACAAATAGGACATTTTACAACTGTGTTTATTAGAACAGGCCAGGGACATTTCTCGTGATCATTTCACACAGAAGGCTGTATATAGATAATACTTTGTCCAATTAAACCTATGACGTTGCAGCACGGCAGTTTGCACAAAGCAACAGATTTCATTTTAACAATGCTCTTAATGTAGTCAAATAATTACAATAAAAAAGCAAAGAATTAAGAAAACTAAATATTTTGTTTATTGAACATAACAGCGGCACACTGCTGTTTCATTAAATTAAAACTGTAATATAATATGTATGCAAACTTGGTTGGATTTTTAGCATAGGGCAAAATAGGCTTTTGCCTACACATTTCTATCAATGATTTACATAAGTAGACTAGGTCTGTTCATGGCAATATAATAGCCTTTATAGGAAATGACTAAGGCCGATATAAGACTTGATTTTGACAATTTGCCAGCAACAGGATCGCTATGCAGTCAGTGAACAGTGAAAAGCTATCTTTAAATTGAGGAGTAAAAACAACCCGGCAATCAGGCACCTAGAGGTGTCCATATAAACATCCACAGCTTGCAGAGCCCCCAAATAGTCCTAAAAATTGTTATCCAATAGCGACTTCAGATCCAAAAACCTAATTTTCAACTCCCTGCTCGACACATTCATAATGGTTCATAACGGTTCATAACGGTTATTGCTGACATCAATAGTTAATGGGCAAAAAATACGTGAGGCCAAAGCAGATGCTATTTGCATATTGGTGTTCCCCTTGGCTTTGGGGCTCCTGAGCGTGATCTGCAAATTAAATGTATATACAGGGACCTCTAGGTATCTACCACTCCTGGTAGTTTACTAGCTTTAACCCACACATAGGTTTGTTTTTGTTTCCACTATTTTTATTATTTTCAAAGTAAAATAATTGTACACAAAACATAGCATATCGAGTCATGTTACCATTCACAAACCCGTAAGGTACACGGTTTCTTGAATAATGGCATACATTCTGTTCTGGATTGGATGCAAGAAAAGAAGGCCTTTCTTTCAAGTGATAATGCCTTTAAAATATCTCTATCAAAAGGACGTGCAAAAATCTGCAACCAAGATTGATAGAAATTTGGTATATATGAATGAATGCATTCAACTCAAAGAGATAAGACATAGGAGAGAAGAAGAAAAAAGAAAAGATAAGATAGATGCGAGTCCCAACTCTTCATCCATCTAGAGAATCCATCCCACAATGCTATTCATTGTTCCCTGAGATATAACATGACCATGGGTCGCAATTTTTTTCAAATTATTATTATTATTATTATACAGTATTTATATAGCGCCAACAGTTTACGTAGCGCTTTACAACTTGAGGGTAGACAGTACAAATACAATACAATTTGATACAGTAGGAATCAGAGGGCCCTGCTCCTTAGAGCTTACAATCTAAGAGGGGAGGTCAAGAGATACAAGAGGTAATAACTGTGGGTGATGTGCTGATTGAGAAGATAAATGTACAGTTGTTAGGTGGGGGCCAGATAGGCTTCTCTGAAGAGATGAGTTTTCAGGGATTGTCTGAAAGTGGATAAAGTAGGAGAAAATCGGACGGATTGGGGTAGAGCATTCCAGAGGATGGGGGAGGCTCTGGAGAAGTCCTGAAGGCGAGCATGGGATGAGGTGACAAGGGAGTTTGAGAGCAGGAGGTCTTGGGAGGAGCGAAGAGAACGATTAGGTTGGTATTTTGTGACTAGGTTAGAGATGTAGCTAGGGGCCAAGTTGTGGATGGCTTTGTAAGGTATAGTTAGTATCTTGAATTTAATTCGGTGACTGAGTGGCAGCCAATGGAGGGATTGGCAGAGGGGTGTAGCAGACGCTGAGCGGTTTGTGTGATGGATGAGCCTGGCAGCAGCGTTCATGGTGGACTGAAGTGGGGATAGCCTATTTAGAGGTAAACCAATGAGGAGGGAGTTGCAGTAGTCAAGGCGGGAGATGACCAGGGAGTGGATTAGAAGCTTTGTGGTGTCAATGGTTAGGAAGGGGCGTATCTTGGAGATGTTGCGAAGACAGAGGCGGCAAGCTTTGGATAGTGATAGAATGTGTGGTCGAAAGGTTAGTTCAGAGTCCAGGATTACACCTAGGACCTTGGCGTGGGGAGATGGGTTGATAGTTGAGCCGTTGATCTTGACAGGGAGATCAGGGGAAGTGGCACCTGAGGGAGGAAATATCATGAGCTCGGTTTTGGATAGGTTGAGTTTGAGAAAGTGATGTGACATCCAGGCTGATATGTCTGTTAATAAGTTGGTAATGCGTGAGGAGACAGATGGAGAGAGCTGGGGGGTGGAGAGATAGATTTGGGTGTCATCAGCGTAGAGATGATATTTAAAGCCGTGGGAGGCAATCAACTGACCCAAGGAGGTGTTGTAGATTGAGAAAAGGAGAGGTCCAAGAACAGAACCTTGGGGGACCCCAACGGAAAAAGGAAGAGGAGAGGAGGAAGTAGAGTTGTAAGTGACACTGAAGGAGCGGTGGGATAGGTAGGATGAGAACCAGCGAAGAGTACAGTCACGGAGACCAAAGGAGTGGAGTTTTTCGAGGAGGAGGGGGTGGTCCACTGTGTCAAAGGCAGCAGAGAGATCCAGGAGAAGTAGTACAGAATAGTGTCCATTGGCTTTAGCCATTAGTAGGTCATTTGAGAGTTTAAGGAGAGCAGTTTCCGTGGAGTGTTGAGGGCGAAAACCGGACTGAAGGGGATCAAGAAGTTTATTCATGGTCAGATGGTCACTTAATCGGTTGTAGACCAGTCTTTCAAATAAAAATAAAATAAAAGCATTTTGTCATGCAAATTGGCTGATAATTTTTCATTTATGATTATCTACGATAGTTTTGCTTGTATTCATGTGAACAGGATAGACAAGGATCACCATGATCAAGCCATCAAGCAATGGTTCTAGAAATATAAAAGATGTCAATTTTTTGGTATGTCCTGGTGCCTCCTCAATTGGTCGCCCCAAAAAGAGCCTGCCAGGGGGCGTAGGTTTGTTTTGAAGCCCATTTACAATTTTAAGCCTCACCCACTTGCTTTACTTTTTTTGTTTTTAGTTGCAAAATCAGCTGGGACTAGAACTTTGACTAATGCAACCCCAAAAAGGCAACACAAGAGGCAACATTTTCACCCTGGCTCATGGTAGTGACTTCAAAGGTCTGTAAGATTAGTGGCCAATTACAAACCTAAATTGCATTGAAAATTCAAAACAATATGCCTATCCCAGGCAACTCTGGTAAAATACGGGCCAGAGCATTAAGATTACCAATATTCCTACTATATATATATATATATATATATATATATATATATATATATATATTCAGCCAAACTTGTGAGGTCTAAACATTCAGCTTCAAGATCATGGCAAATAATAATAGATGTGGTCATACCATGGAGGAGGCAGTTATCACCTCACTAGATTTTCCATACAGTATTACTAATTCTGTATATCAACAGATATTAGCTGGACGCTGATATTGGTATGTGTCCCATATATTGGTACACAAGTAAATTAGGTTTACAATGACTTCATTGGTCTAATATTTGGTCTATGTACAGGTAATATGATATTTGTGTTGTCATAACTCAGAATTCCAGTTTGGATGGACAATGTATGTTAGGATACTTGACCAAAGGTTTGAATGAATCCTAATTATTCTGTTAGACTCTCTACAGGGCTCATTGTTATTGTTTTAAAATAGCTTTTACAGATAGGCTTTATGTGTTAAAGTCTTGATTTATTTTATGTTCAAGCTGGGAAGCCAATCTAAAAATAAAGAGATGCACCACTTGGAAGCATGTGTAAGTTTGAGGGCAGCCCTTTAAAGAAAACAGAATGCTTTTTGGCAAGATTTGGCTTGATTTAGGCAAGAATAAAACATTGCTGATGTCACAGATTTACAACACCAGGTCCAATAAATTGTGTGTCGTAGTAATGGATTCTTCATAACCCTAATTCAAGTCATTACTACTACCGTAATAATGTAGATACAGTAAAAACCCTTACATATTGACATTAAGGGGTTTATTCAGTAAAACTGGAAAGTGCAAAATCTAGTGCAGCTTTGCATAGAAACCAGCTTCCAGGTTTTTCTTTTTTTGTCAAAGCTTAATTGAACAAGCTGAAGTTAGAAGCTGATTTGCTACCATGTACAGCTGCACCCGATTTTGCTCTCTCCAGTTTTTGTAAATCAACCCCTAAGTTTAGCACTGTGTATGATGAACAATTACCATTGTAAAAGTATTTTTCATTCTGTTATATCTTCATGCTGCTCATCTCCTGCTGCCTCTTTTCAGCCACTTACTGCCTACATGTACTCGAAAAAATGACTGCATGGTAGTTTCTTTGTGTGGTTTTCCTGATGGTGACAGCAGTGGACCATTCTTGCATAACGTGTGTAAAAAAAAAGGCCTTTAAGTCCCCAACTGAAGGCAATATGACAGTGTGACAATCCAGAAGCACATTTGGGAGACAGGGACAGTGTGTTGTCACCCTATAATAAGAAGAGCGCAAAGAGTAACTCCACTTTTGTTGTGAAAAAAATAATCCACTTTGAGTGATCTATGTGCATTGCAAGGATTTTAACAAACTTTGTTGCAGATTCCGACCTGATTCTGCTCTAGAGAAAAAGCTGTATGTTTGATTATGTCAGTGTGCAGAGTGAATCTAAATGGGCATTTTCATTAGTAATCAGCTGATGCACTTGCACTATTCTAATGAGGAAAGTTGCAGGATCTGCATCCCTTTAGAAATAATGAACATTTTGGGAGTATCGCAACAAAAATGACATATTCGTTGCAGAGGATGCCTAAAATCTTACTTGTACTTAGTGCAGACTTTTGGAAAAATCAGAGAGCAATCACACAAGCAAGAAATTACATTTTGAGGACGTTTTGTACACCAACTGTGTACAGAAGGCCTCTAGGCTGCCATATTGCATTAAATTGTACAGAAACTGCAGACTGAAAAGGAAAGGAAACTTTTAATAACATTCAATTACAGTATGGCTTGTATAGCAATTTTATATGCTATATTTTTTTTTATTTGATATTTTTTTGCCACGAAAGAATTACCCTTTAGACAAGAATCTTCAATGTAGGGTAACTGGGTATTTTAATAAAAGCTTCAGATGTACAAATATTGAAGATGAGTCTTGAAATTACATTAACTTCCTAAAGCTTATATGAGATTTTAATAATACTTTAACACCACTGAAAGCATGAAATAGTTAGATATAAATTAACACATACATAAAATATTAAGTTATATTATTCCATACATATTCTATGAGAACTTATAACAAAGTCATGATAAACTCCCTTTTGTGCATGAGTTGATTGTGTGAAGAACAATTCACGTTCCCTGCCATCTGACATTGCGTTATACCTGGACTTGCATTACACCTGAAAAGGAAGCACTTGTACATGTGCAATTCTTTCACGATGATTTGCCAGCCGTCTCTAATGTGTAAATTACACAAAGAGAAGTCAGTTGTATCTTAACATTTAAAGCATCAGCAATCACATGATCATCTGTGTCAGAATTAATGGACACAATGCATCCTCACAATGTTCAATGAAGCTGAAAAGAGTATAAAATGCTTTGTGGCAGAAGCAGTTGGAATCATCAGAAAAGACTGAAAAGTATCTTCAGAAGGAGCTTCATTTTGTCCATTACCAGAAGTCCATTTCACGGTGAGCATTGTCCTATGGAGTGCCATACAGCTAACCAGTGGCCACTGTCTTGGAAGGTTTTTATGAAAGCTTAATTATTTTTATTTTCTACATTATTTACTATGTTTTACAGTTTTTCACCCTTCTATTTTCTATTTTTATTTTTAATATTAATTTATTGAGTTACATTTATGTTTGGTTTATTAAATCTTTGAACATTGAATTGGAATTTCTTTATGTTAAATTTGAATTTGAAATGTTAAATTTAGCTTTCAGGATTTATTTTATTTCATTACAGATTTTTTAAACCAAAATATATTTTCTAGACATGTGCAACTGCATAAATATATTTGCATTTTAAGGAATGATGTATTCTATAAGTTTATTTTTAAGTTAGCAATTAATATATATTTTAATATAAAACTGTTTTAAGGGTTGAAAAATTTAGTTCTATAAAGTATTTTTTTTAAACCCTCAAAATAAGTTAAGGTTACCCAAGCCACCTACTAAATAAGTAATATTATGCAATATAAACAATGAAAATACTATATATTGGAAAGCCATATCAATAATTATTTATTAATAAATGTATGCTTCTCTTTCCCTGTTAGTTGGGATCATTTCTTTCTATAAGCTAGATGCAAATAGATATGGATATTCAGCTTCTTGGTCCTTGCAGAATATTAGGCATACTCATTTGCATCATAACTTGTTGAAGATTAAAGGTGTCAATCACTTCCTAGTGTTTAGTTTTAATCCTTATATTTCTATAATAGATGCTCTCTAATTTAAATAGCTAAACGTTGTTGCGTGCATAAGATAAAGAAAACAAGTTTTGCTATGTGCATAATCTTTAGTATGCAGCTCATTTAAGCACACAATTTATATGACCAGATTTTTTTTTTTTCAATTTTTGTGGTAATGTTTTACTGCTGTAAGCATAATGGATTATTGGCACACCCGATGGAAACTGTTATTGTTTAATCTGTTGCAGAAAAACCATGAAAAGCATTTATTATATGGTGGGGCTTCTTTTTATGTTACTGCGAGGAAGTTTCCAAAGTCCTATCCAGGAAACAGAGGACAAGTCCAGGTATGTATCCATCTGACCAAAGTTCTTTTCATTTTTTTTGGTATTTTTATTATTATATTGGATATTTGATTAATTAGTGGCCTCTAATCTGTTGAATAACCATAGATCCCAGTATATAATGTCCTTTGTTTGCTAGTAATTCACGCTAAAATGTATTATTTCTTAAACCAAGTGGACTGAAGGTTTTCTCTGACTGTTGCAAGGTGCTAATGTTTTATGCAATTTAGTCTATGTACAAAGATGTACTTAAATGTCAAAAACCTAAAGGGTTAATCCTCCTAAAATTCATATTTTGTTTATTGGTGAACTGTGGAGTGCTGAATCGCTTCATGGCTTCTTATATCCACTGTGAATTCTAGCAGTGGGATCTCTCACAAGAGAAGTCTCATCATTCGTGTTACATTCTCCAAAGCATCAAATTTTACTCACCAATGAGAGTGAGCCCCTTTCCCCAGATGATGGGTGTTAGGGGAGTATGGTGGAAAATTCAGATGCATAGATCTCGCAGATTTTATGTTGGCCTTACCATTACCATAGAATTGAGCGATCAACAGCAATAGTCCATCTATGAGTTAAATAGTTACCAGCTTTAGGCAATCAATCAAAATTGTAATGGAAACTGATGAAAACTAACATATTATCAATCAAAAGGCATCAATTTCCATATCAATGTTGATTGGTCAGTGGGAATGACTGAAATTGCAGGTGGCAGATTACTGGGGTTATATGCAAAACGTTTTATGTAATTAAAAGCTGTTAGAAAACTGATGACAGCTGGTAATTAATTAAGCCTACCATATTTACCTATAACTAAAATGCCATTTTTGGTTGGGCTATTTTTTAGCTAGTTTTTGAATTACAAGTCTATTTTCCTTTATAATTAAATGTAGAACAATAATAAAAGATATAAATTATGTTACTGTTTATTTAAAGAAAGTTTGCTACTCCTATTGTTACTTAATTCATTTCACTAATTTTTCATCCAATATTTTGTGTCTTTATAACAGAAGGTGCAGACAACATTAACTATTCCATTATTTTAAAAAAAACTTTACAATTTGTATAAAGCCTTGTTTTGGGTTTTTAAGTTTTTCCCAAGCAAAAACCATCTCACATAAAGACATGCTTTACTGTATTTACAGTTTTCTTTTTCCTAAGAAGTAATCTTATCTCTTATGGCCACTTTTAACTTGAGAAAATATGTTCTAACTTAAAAAGTCCATTTAAGGATTGCAAGGGGGGTATCTTGTGGCACATTATTTTAAGTGTCTGTAACATGGAAGGTTATATAAACCACATGTTCTTTGCTTCCACACAGTGTTTTTGAGAATTACAATATGTGACTTGTATGTGAAGAAGATGGTATCACTTCAATATGCCCCAAATAATTTAATAATTTAGCAAAAGAAAAAAAAGCTCCCTATGTCTTCAAAGTGCATCAGTCAAAGTCTTTCCTTGTTGGCTAATTCCTTACTGAAAGGTGTTTGCACATCCCTGCACCCGTGAAAAAAAAGAATGGTGTCTATTAAGACTCTACTAAGCTCATGTAGCTAAACAGTAAAGATACATGTTATACAGCCCTCAGTGTGGCTGATTCACTATAGAAGTTGAGAATTGTCACCTAAATTGAGTGAAATTTCACTTAAATTGTCTAACCATGTGCAAAGCAAATGCCTATTCACTATGAATATTCAGTCGTGTGTAGGTTAAAACAGGAATAAAAGCAATTTGCTTTTTATGTCATTGACTAATTGTACTGTAGTGGACGTTTGCTCCATATTTTGAGTAATTCTCAACTCCTTTAGAAAATCAGCCTTAGGGTGTCATAACACCCATTGAACCTTATCATAAATCATTGAAATCTAAGCCTTTAATGTAAGAGTCCTAAGTACTAGTATTAGGGTCAGGAACGAGTAACCTGTTTAATATACCATAGTTTGGTTTGTTTCTTTGTTGTTTAATAAAGAGCAAGAATAGTGTGTGTATTTGAAATATTTAGTAGACATAAGATTTCATAAAAAGTTCATTTTTTTAACAAGCGGAGACAGATTATTCAGATTAAGTTCACCAGTCTGAAACTGTTCCTTACTTATTTTATCTTAATAGTTAATTTTTTCATTCATATTTATTTATGAATCATTGAATTATCATAAATTCATGAATTATTCTTAAACTTTCTAAAGCCATTACTTATTTTTAGATTTGAATAGAATCGGGAAGGGTTGACACCTTTTTTTTTTCTTTTTGCTGTTTGCATTCTATTTGGCAGACTTCTCACTTCCTGTTTTAGAGGCACAACAGGAAGTAAGAGGATATCTCTCCAAAATGAGGGAAAATCCCACATTTGGACATGTGGGTGTCCCTTTCAGAAGATTTGCTCTCTATTCCTCTTCTAGTGACAACTGTCAAATTTTGGATTTCCCATTATTTACTGTCCTGGTGACCATTTTTTATGACAAAGTATACATTTTGTCAGTCAGGACATAGAGATCGGTTTACTAAAGGCAAATAGGAAACATTTCTCTGAAAAGTGAAGAGCTTAAGCTTAGTGATTGTTGTGAAAATTCACTTTGCATGACCAAGGAAAAAAGCAAAAATAGTATTTTTGCTTGCACAAGATTGGATGATGGAAGTCAGTACAGCTTTGCCTCATTCACTAAGCTAACAGAAGCTTTCCTTGCAAAGTGAGCAGCCTATTTACTTTAATAAATCAACCCTGTAGACAACAAAAAACACACAAAAGTCAACAACACAAAGGGTTTAACAATTCCGTTAAAACTAAGAAAAAAAAGTTTTGGTTTGAAATATATATATTTTTTTAATTTATCAGGAAGAAGTTATTAATATATATGCAATTTAGTAGTCACTTCCATATTGTCCTCTGTAGGGAAAAAAAATAGCAATCAATGAGGATGTTAGAAATCATTATTTTTCTCATATATCAGGACACATGATTTTAAAAGAGATCAAGAGGATTAAAAAAAATAAAGTCTTCTACGCTATGATACATGGTTGACCAAAGAGAATTTTATTGTAGGACTCAGTTTTGCAACCACCCTGTGTTTCATCATGTAGGCTAGCTATAGAAGTGTAGAGTTCAGAATAATACCCCCCAGGCTCTTGATAGATACTTATATCATCAATTAAAAAATTGTATACGCAGATCAGTCAAAGCTGCAAGGACTGAAGCACTAGATGATTCAGATCAGCACAATGAAGTTAAACGTCATTCACAAGGCACATTTACTAGTGATTACAGCAAGTACCTAGACTCCAGGCGGGCTCAAGACTTTGTCCAGTGGTTAATGAACTCAAAAAGAAGCGGGTAAGAAATATGGAGCCAACAGAGTTTAACGTTCTGTTTTAGATGGTAACATATAGGTCCCCTCCAATTCTGTGTCCTAAGTCAAACCTGTCTGTTATTATGATCCTATGTCAGTGCTTTACATGTGTCCATTGAACCTTACCATCACTGTTTAGCACGAACCTTGGTTGTGTGGTTTGATCAATTTACCTTTTTCCCCTCTTAAACCCAAATTTATATTGTGTGAGCAACATGTCTACCGGCAAATAGATATTAAAGGATGATAAGCTAATTTTTAGCATTCCAGACCTAAACAAACATGCATAGAAGTAGGCAAAGTCCTTTGGACCCAAAGCAGCACATTTAATCAGGCTCACAATATTTACTCACGATTCATAATTTTACCTTTTTTGCACAAAGAACTTGCAAAAATGTGAGCATGAAAACCTCTTTTAGTCAATGAACACACCATCTGTGCTGCAGGAAAAGAAACATGCATGCTTGATACAGGATCAGAGCTTTGTCCATTTGCCCAAAACTACATATCTATAAGCTATGCAGCTGCATTTATACATTTTATTTTTGGATAGAGTAGGCAATAATTAGGACCCCGTTTTTTGTTTTGTTTTGTTTTTTTTGTTTTTTTTACTTTGTCCCATCAGAAACATTGCTCTTCACATCCTATACCAGAGACACAGAAGGAAGTGAGTGGAGGTCTTTCCAAGTGAAGGGATATCCAGAACAATGTTCCCCAGTCAATGATTTATACTCCTCTTCTGTTGCTGTGATAATTCAAAATCTATGGATTTCCCATTACTTTTTCTATGGGTGACAATGGTTACTAGGACCAAAAATAAGATTCACCCTCTCTCTTGACCACTGTCACTGAGACAGTAAGTGAGAGGAATTTCACTATTAGATAGTGGAGTTGTCCCTTTTCCTCCTATTGCACCTTCCGGACAAGAAAGAAGGAAAATCTCCCCAATTGGACACAGGCAGCAAATAATATACTGACAGGGGTTTTAACTACTCTATTTTGTACAAAATAAAAAAAGATAAATCTCCTCTCCCCAAAAACATATATTAAACATCATATTAATGGGTAAATAAAGGTGTAAGAATTAAGCAGAAAGAAGACGTGTTGGGGGCCAAGTTCAACACATTAACAAGTTAAACAGTACCTGTTGAAATGTTGCACCCTTGTTTTTGTCTGCAATAGCTATACAGCCTGCCAATAGCAGTGGCCTATGTCTTGTGATCATTAAATATGCTAGACCAGTGTTTTTCAAAACCTTGGTCAGTTGTATACTACCATCACAACATTTGCAATGTCAACATACTACCTATGTAGTAGCAATTAAATTAAAATAAATCTGAATTCACTCTTTATACAAAATGCATTACATTCATTTATGTTTTTAATCTGGTCAATGCATTACCCTTGGAGAGACCCAGTATCCTATCAAAATCCAAAGAAGCGTAAACACTTCACATCTATGGCTAACAAATATTGGCAGCTATCACTGCTGTCAACATATGCCCTCTCACATGTCTGCCGTGTTGGGGACCACTTGCACGTTGACTACATATCATGAGTGGTACATGACTCACACTTTGGGAAACACTGTTTTAGATGAAAAGTCCATAAATAATTGCATTTAATTGTTAAATTTGTCTTTCTAGAGGAATATCAAAGCGCAATGTTCAATTTGAGAGGCACGCAGAAGGCACATATACCAATGATGTAACCCAGTTCTTGGAAGAAAAAGCAGCCAAAGAATTTATTGACTGGTTGATAAAAGGAAAACCAAAAAAACAGTAAGAACACCACACAAGTTATTTTTCTAAATTAAACTTTTTCTGCTCATAATGTATTTAATTTATTTCATTATCAGCCTTTTTGGCTACACTAAACTTACATCCTTTTATAGAGAAACCTGGTCTTATTAAATGGGAAAGAATCTTCTCATTTTTGCTTCCTTTGCTATGTTTTACATCAGTTTTTGTCTGTAAGCCATATGGCAAATAGAAAACACAAGATACTGAAAGAGAAAAGATAAATCATTCACAAACAAAATAATTTAGCACAGATTAGATTAGAATTTACATGTAAATGTTTTAAAGTTTTGCATTTGCTTTTATCTAAGCTGTTTCTTGAAACAGAAAAAGTCCACTTTTGCCAATCATTTCAATGATCACCAGAATTCACCTACTGATATACTTTTCTTCAGCTGTCTATGGTCTATCTCAGATTCTTTTCACTTGAAAAAATAATGAAAAAATAAATAAATAAACATGTAAGTTGAGCAGCACAGTGGTGTAGTGGTTAGCACTTTCCGCCTAGCAGCAAAAGGGTCACTGGTTCTAATCCCACTGATGGCACTACCTGTTTGCATGTTCTGCATGTGTGGGTTTCCTCTGTGCACTCTGGTTTCATCCTATACTCTAAAGACATGCTAGTGAGTTACTTGGATCCTGTCTAAATTGGCCCTAGTATGTGTATGAATGTGAGTTAGGGACCTTAGATTGTAAGCTCCATGAGGGCAGGGACTGATGTGAATGCACAATGTATATGTAAAGTGCTATGTAAATTGATGGTGCTATATAAGTGCCTGAAATAAATAAAATATGTGAAACTGTGGTCAAGTGATGTTAAAATGCATAAGCAAAAGTTATATTCACTGAAAAACTACTTTCCAAAGTAAACAGCAGGTCTAAATAGAGGCAGCTGAAGTTGAATGGAAATCTTGACCATTCCAATAAAAGTCAACTGCCCATTTCCCTTCCCACCTTGTGAGATTTCCTATTACTCACTGAAGCCATCCTTCAAATCAAAGTGCCAATAGGGGTTCTCAAAAGGCAGATGACATAGGGTCAAGCTTGAATATAGGTTTGCGTATACCTTTAGCTTCCTATATCTCTTGATCTACTAATCACTTTGACAAAATTTACCGAAGAGTGCTTCTAGTTATGCATTTTCTTTCTCCATATGCTCATGATTGTGACTGATTTACATTATAAGGAAATATATGGCAAATCACAGATGATGCTTGAAATGTTTTGGGAACTTGGCGATTATTCTTAAATGATTTATGAATAAACTCTACAGACTGACCATGAACTTCGACAAAAGATAACAGATCCCAGATCTTCCAAACACACACAATATTCTACCAAAGTGATTTGTTTTACAAAATGCCACCTTTTCAAATTTCAAATTCTAAACTGAGTTATGAACTCTGAAAGATGTGACTTTTTTTACCAGTTATAAGTTACACAATATTTTTACTGGGGGACTTTTACATATATAAATTTCACCATTAAGCATCCTGCATTACAATTAAAGTTTAATGTATAGCCCAAATTTATTTTATAGTTTTTGATAGAGCAGGAAAGGATTACAACCCTGTCAGTTTATTATTTGCTGTCTCTATCCTACTGGGGAGATTTCTCTTCACTTTCTGTTTTGGAGAACCAACAGAAAATGAGAAAAAATCTCCCTTGTTCCCAGTGTCTCGGAACATGAGTTCCCTTCGGAACTTGTTTTCCACACCTCTTATTTTGACAAAATTGTCAAATTTGTGATTTTACATCACTTTTATCTCGGTGACAATGGTCACAGTACAATTATGAGGATGAATCTACCTAGCAGAGACACAGACAGGAATAAAATCATAATATGTGTCATAATACTTGCCTAACTTATCCAAAACTACAAAAAGTAGGTATACACTTTAAGAAATCATGATATTGCGATGAATAATTGAAAGCATCCCAAATTCAAAAGACTTTCTCATTGTCTAGGAGATTATCAAGACACGCAGACGGAACCTTCACTAGTGATATGAGCAGCTATTTGGAGGAAAAAGCAGCCAAAGAATTTGTTGATTGGCTAATTAAAGGAAGACCAAAAAGAAAGTAAGGATTTGCACACGGACAAAGATTTTTATGCTTTTTTCCTATTTTGCACTTTGATAATACAGATTACATAGAAAAATAATTAAGTCATAGTCTTTTGGCTCCTAAAATATATACCTATAAAGATTATAACCATATTTTGTTAATTGTTACTTACATAATACATGGAATATCCAAAAAATAGCCTGTGTTGGTTGGAGGTGATGATAATAATTAACAAGAATAATATGTATCACCCCATATATATTTAAATACAATAGAAAACTAAAATACACTTTGATCCAATAGGTGTTAAAAAGAATTGTAAAATATATCTAAAGGTTTCCATCAAATGCAGCTGCCAGAATAAAACCTTTAAAGTAGATTTTCTGCTTTTACAAAGTGTAATCTTGAGATTGAGGATAACTTAAATTTGACATTTACTTAAATATTAATATAAAGCTATGTGAATAAGCTTGATGGGATGGATACAAAATAGTATTTGAAAAGCTAAAATACTTTTTTTTCCATGAGAAAAGGTTGCCCCCAGGCTTTTTCAGTGCTACCCACATACCAAAATCAGGTCATGTGATCTCTTGAAGAACCCTTTAGCACAAAGGATGTGGCCAAAGACTAAGGTGATTGATCATTTGACTAGGCCACGAGAAAAGTATTTCAACTGTTCCACTGCCCTTGAATTATTCATTACAACAAATCTATTATCATAATTTTAAATAGATATTTAATCCCTTTGAAGTCAGAACTGGAAAATAAAAAAACTTTGCAATAAACGATTAAAGTGGCTCTAAAGGCAGAAGTTTTCGTTTTTTTACATTAATGTACCCTCTGTATTAAGGCACAAAACGGTTCGTGTTCACCCCCCCAGCCCCCCCCCCCCCCCCTAAATACTTTGATCCAGCGATATGTCCAAGAGCAGCGGCTCTTTCTTCTCTCTCTCTTTCTGCTCACTGGCCATGGAGGCCATTGACTCCTGCTGCTGTCATTCACAGCCTGTAAGGAGACAGTGGGGGTGGGGCTGAGCTGTGCTGTGTGTGTGTGTGTCAATGGACACACACAGTGTGGCTCTGGAGCAAGCCCGCATTAGTGCCCCCATAGCAAATGGCTTGCTGTGGGAGCATTAAGAGGGGGAGAAGCAGGGAGCGTGGGCAAGGAACTCCAGAAAAGGAGGATCAGGGCTGCTCTGTGCAAAACTATTGCACAAAGCAGATGAATATACCATGTTTGTTATTTTACAGAAAAAATCCCTTTAAATCACTTTAAGGTGTTCAAATATATTGTTAATATATACAGAGAAAGTTTGAAGACTCAAAACATATGAGTTCCCCTTGATTTCCTTGCTCAATAGTAGGTAGCTCAGTAACTAGGGTGGTTAGCATGCATACTGACTAATACCCCGTACACACGATCGGAAATTCCCCCAGCAAAAGTCCAATGTGAGCTTTTGGTCAGAAATTCCAACCGTGTGTATGCTCCATCGGACTTTTGCAGGCAGAATTCCTGCCAGCAAAAGATTGAGAGCAGGTTCTCTATTTTTCGGTCGGAAAAAGTTCCGAGCGGAAATTCCGATCGTCTCTAGCAATTCTGACGCGCAAAATTCCTACGCATACTCGGAAACAACTCGACACATGCTCGGAAGCACTGAACTTCATTTTCTCAGCTCCTCATAGTGTTGTACGTCACTGCATTCTTGACGGTTGAAAGTTCAGAGAACTTTTGTGTGACCGTGTGTCTGCAAGCCAAGCTTGAGCGGAATTCCGTTGGAAAAACCATCCAAGTTTTTTCTGAAGGAAAATCCACTCGTGTGTATGGGGCATTAGATCTGTTAAAAATGGCTACCATTTAACTACCATATAATTCTGAAAAAACTAAATATATTTTTAAAGAGAGGTGACATACTGTAAGTACCTCGCCTTGAATTCAGCCTCCGGAACTTGCAGGGCAGCACTGAGTTTAGGAGAGGGAGAGGCAACACTCAAAGTCCATCAGGACTCTAGTGCTTTTCACAGGGCTGATTGTGAACAGGCTTAGAAAATTGGAGATCACTGGACGACATCATCAGTTTGCTGCTGCTCCTCCATTGTCCAACCACATCCTAAGGTTGGTGCTTACTTTAGTCTATTCTGCAGAAAGGTCCAGGATATGTCTTGGTGGGGTTGCCTGGCTCACACAATCAGTGGCTCTACAAACTACTTTTGGAATTATTTAGAAGTAGTTCACTGTATATGTGTTATATGTCCATTGTGTATTTACCTATCAGATATTCAGACATAATATAGAAAGGCTAATATTCATGTAAAATACATTCTTAAGGTATTAAAAAATAAAACACACTAACCAATATTGCCTGAATTGCTTTTTGTTATGTTGCCTTTACTATAGTAGTTTATTGCTCAGGAATTCAATACATTCATTATCTTTTTTGTCCAAATAAAGTTTCCCAGATCTTTCAGCAGAAGAGATGGACAGACGGCATGCTGATGGCAGCTTTACCAGTGACTTCAACAAAGCCCTCGATATAAAGGCTGCTCAAGAGTTTTTGGACTGGATAATTAACACCCCAGTTAAAGAAAGGTATATCTATTTACAACGTTAAATAATAGGATGCAAGGTGCCTACTTATCAATCAGTTTATACTGAATAAAATGGAAACATTAAAAGTAAACTTGTACTAAGGAATATTACACAGAGCTGCCATTGTTGATCTCTCTCTAAGAATAGTTGCCTGGTTGTGTCTGACTTCAGGACTAACATGGTAGTATGCATAACAAGTAAATCAAGATTATTTACCTTGGCAGTATGCTGGCTTACACTTTTCTTACCCTTTTGAGGTCAGCAGAATCTCTCCTTCCAGATTTCCCTTAATTTGTATCTAAATTGAAGAACAAACATTAATATAATGTATAATAATTAATTTACTGCAGATTACCAGATGTGTTGGCTGCATTAATTTTTTTTTTGGCTTTTATTCCCTTCTTTTCATCTGATAATCCTACCAGTAACACACTTCATGTTTTAGGGTGATGGCACCTACTCACAACACTGTACCTACTAAAGAGCAGCGTTGTCACCCTAAGAAGGAGGTGTTTTAGTACCAGTCCTGGGACAAGGTCATCTAGTGCCCAGGGTGAACGTGCCCCCCCCCCCCAAGATGTTTTAGCATTATGGGTCAGCAAAAATCCCCTGCCCCCCAAAAATTGAGCGCTAATCTGCATGCTTAGTTCATATCCTCTCATTCCACATATGCTCCCAACACAATTCCCCCCTCCCAAAAAAAGAAATTCTGCCTTTTTGGCACAAATCCTCTACATCTCAAATTTCTCCTCTGAGCACAAATCCCCCCCACTCCAATTCCCCTCTACAAGCACACATTCCCCTTCCCAATCCCCCATCCTAGCACAAATCCCCCCCCCCCCAAAAAAGTAAAAAAGTGTCCTCCTAGCATATATGCCCCCAATCATCCCTACTAGCACAAATCCTCCTCCCCAAAAATATTTCCCTCCTAGCACAAATCCCCCCGCGACAATATTACCTTTTCTTGCACAAATCCCCCATCCTAGCACGAATCCTCTTCCCCATCTCTCCTCTCAACACAATTCCCCCCAAATCACTGATTCTAGCACACTTCCCCAAGTCCCCCCCCCGAACAATTCTTACCTTCTGCTGCCCCCTCCCCCCAAATTCCTCCTCCAAACAAAAATCTCCTTGTGGTGCCACAATCCTCACATAATACAACAGTGCCCAGGGCAACCGTCCCTCCCACCCACCCCTTGTCCCGGTTAGTACTAAAGAACATCTTTCCCTCTCCTCTCCTCTCCTCCATATTAGAGGGCAGGCGTCCCAGACAGAGCAGGAACAATGCAGGAAATAATAATGTGCTGACTGTTAGCAGAGGCAGAAAGCAGGGAAATAAGTCATCAACTTACACGAGTTCTGGCAGGATCGACAAGTATTTACTTGCACTTATTAAATTTAACAAAGCACATTCAATGGCTTATTTAACAGACCAAAAGGGAGCAAATAACAGAAGTCCATTGTTAGGGTTAACATACACTTTAGATTGAAAATTAATCATTTGAATCAGTCATTTTTATGAGTCAAAGAACATTCCCCTTACTGAGGGGGCAAGGAGGGGTTTTCTTAAACAGGAGGGATTTTCTTGGGAGGTGGAGGATTTGTGCTGGGGCAAGGATTTTTGCTTGGGTAAGTATTGCATTCTACAATACATACTCCTAACTCCTGCACTTTGTGCATTATATACCACTGAAACCTACACTGTATCCTTCACATATTGACCCCTTCTCCTGGGCATTATATACTACTAACTCCTGCACTATGCGTGTTACATATTTTTGTATCATGTGTGTTACATGCCCCTGACCCCTTCATCTGTGCATTACATACCATTGACCACTACAGTTCGTATTATGACCCCTGAATGTTGTACATTACATAATCCTAACCCCCGGACTCTGCATTCTGTACTCCTGACCCCACCCTCTGTACACTGAGTTGTACATTACATACTCCTGAGCTCTGCACTTTATAAGCTGTATGATACATTTCGCTTAGGTTCACAGTGATGCAATGTGGGAAATGAAGAGAATCCTGTTTGTTTCCCACACCGCATTGCAATCGCACAAGGCGCCTATGCAATCTGCTGCAGGTGTCAATGGTAGATTAATGACACCCTGTTCGCAAAATGCAGTGCGATTGTCAGAATCGGATCGCATGTGTGTGAACACCCATGCAATGTGATTCAAGTTTGGAGAAAAAAAAAGGGTCCTGCACCATTTTGGTGTGGATGCGTTGCGTTGCTATTTGAGCCATACAAAATATATCCTGTATATATATCCTGTGCGAATCACATGCGGTACTCCGCACTGCACAAGTGTGGTCCAGGGCTAATACTCCATATTTTGTGGGTACAAAAACTATGACCTTTGTGCAAGTAGACTTATTCTCTGCTTACCCATACCTCTTCAATCCCCTCCCACTATTAGCACAATGTGACCACCCCTACCACCTCAACATCAGTGTTTCCTTCAGGGTGCCGAGGGTTGCGCCAGGTCCTTCCTAATCCTAGCAGCACCCCTAATTTAACCAAAATTAAAATATTTAACTGGGATTGAAAACCCAAATATAAACAATTCTCAAGATTTTTAATAGAGGAACTGCAGTCTGCTCACATAATTTGTAATAAAAACATCTTTGCCATTCTGAAGCTTCCACCCAACTACTTTGCATATTATTTTATATATACTGTGATTCTGTACTTGCCAAATATGCTGTAGAAATCTCCCTCCACTGAATCTGGCTGCATCCATTTTAACTGTGGGCAGCTAAAGCTGCTGCCTGTTCAATTCCTGGATTTACACAGACACACCTTCAGCTCTGCAGCCTTCATTGGCCCTCCAATGACTCATTCCCCCTCCCTTCCTGGCAAACTCTCAGAGTGAGAGAGAGAGAGCTGTGTATGATGTCATAAGCCTAGGCTTTTTACCAGACAAGAAACAGGAAGTGGGCTGTATAAAGTATTTACTGGCAGAAAAAAAATGTTTTACTATTCAAAGTTAAAACAACAAGGGCAGAAGATTTAACAACTTCCCTACCGGCCCATAGTAATATGACATCCGCAGGAGGGATCTCCCATCCTGGACAGGCGTCATATGACGTCCTGGGCTTCCCGCCTGTCTAGGGGGCACACGGGCGCGCTCCCGCCGCATCACTCGGGAGCCGGTGGGCGTGCCCGGTGGCCGCGATGTCCGCCGGGCACCCGCGATTGCCCGATAACAGAGCGGAACATGGGATCTGTGTGTGTAAACACAGATCCATGTCCTGTCAGGGGAGAGAAGACCGATGGTGTGTTCCCAGTACAGAGGAACACCGATCGGTCTTCTCTCCTTGTGAGTCCCCATCCCCTCACAGTTAGAATCACTCCCTAGGTAACACATTTAACCCCTTGATCGCCCCCTAGTGTTAACCCCTTCCCTGCCAGTGACATTTATACAGTAATCAGTGCATTTTTATAGCACGGATCGCTGTATAAATGTGAATGGTCCCAAAATAGTGTCAAAAGTGTCCAATGTGTCCTCCTCAATGTCGAAGTCCCGATAAAAATCACAGATCACCGCCATTACTAGTAAAAAAAAAAAAAAATGCCATAAAACTATCCCCTATTTTGTAGACCCTATAACTTTTGTGCAAACCAATCAATATACTCTTATTGTGATTTTTTTAACCAAAAATATGTAGAAGAATACATATCGGCCTAAACTGAGGAAATTTTTTAATTTTTTTTTTTTAATTGGGATATTTATTATAGCAAAAAGTAAAAAATACTTACAAGACTCAAACTTGTCCCTCTTCTTTTGTTTATAGCTCAAAAAATAAAAACCACAGAGGTAATCAAATACCACCAAAAGAAAGCTCTATATGTGGGGAAAAAAAAGATAAAAATGTCATTTGGGTGCAGTGTCGCATGACCGCGCAATTGTCATTCAAAATGCGACAGCGCTGAAAACTGAAAATTGGCCTGGGCAGGAAGGGGGTGAAAATGCCCGGTATTGAAGTGGTTAATAGATGGAAAGTTGAAAAAAATTATTGAATTTCCACTTTAATTTCTTTTCAGGGATTTACTGGAAGAGCAATAGAAATACAGAAGATCTTCAACAAGGATTCACGCGGCTGTCACTTGAAAAATGATGACTTTGTGTTCTGTAAATTCAAGCAGGTGTATCATAAAGCCATACAGTATAGCTTTGCATGCAAAGTAAATGAAATTTCCAGTAGTGTTTTCTTGTTGGGGAATTCCACAAAGAGAAGATTCTGCTTATAAATGTCTCTCTACCGTAACAGGTTTAATGCTTTCCTTCACGTTCGGATTTGCACTGCACAATGAAACAAGCTTTGCCCATCTGCCGTGAATGATGAGGGCTTAAATCCAGAAGTGCCATTCTCACGTCCCGCTTATTTAAAAAAGTTATTTAAAAAAAAAATAGAAAAAATATAACTTGTTTAAATTAAAATAAAATATATACCTTATTTTTCTATGAAAATGAACTGTATATAGAATTTACTCCAATCAGTCGTGTCTTAGAAAAAGGGTAACCCTGTTTGAAATGTTTATTACAAGTGCTAAGCTTTCGGAATATTAACTAGTAGCCTTAAATAAAGTTTTTTAAGCGTCATTTGTGTTGTGTTTTTGTTTGCAAACTTGTTCAATAATACTTTTTGGGAGGAAAACATTAAAGTTGAACTTCAAACAGCTAAATACACAGACATAATGCAAATTTACCTGCAAATATTTGTGTTTCTATCTATCTAGTCCAGAGAATTACACAGTGAAAGGAGAAGTAACATAGTAATCAGCTCAGTCCTCTGTCACTCTGCTTTCCCCTCCTATAGAGACCTCCACAGGGGTGTTTTATGAAATCAGTAGGCCTGTGTGCAAGATTATATGATATGTTGGGGCCCATAGTGTAGTGTGCATAGTATGCCCACGTGTAAAGTAAGCATTGTTTTCAATGTGCCAGGGGTGCTGCTAGGATTGTAAAAGATTTTGGGCACCTATGGGCACATCAAGTAGAAACGTGCGCAGCAGCGAGCAGCGGGTGTGGCCAAATTGCATTATCAATGGGAGGGGCTTAATGGGCATCGTTAAATAAGACAATTACCCCCAGTATAATCCCCCATGCTCAGTCTCTCCTGCAGTATAATCCTTGCCCCCCTCCAGGTCAATCTGTTCGCCAGTATAGTCCCCCTTGGTCAGTCTGCCCCCAGTATAATCCCCCCCCAAGTCAGACTGTTCCCCAGTATGATCCTTCCCCCTTCACCCCAGGTCAATCTGTTCCCCGGTATAATCCACCCCCCCCCCCCCAGGTCAGTCTGTACCACAGTATAATCCTTCCTACCTAGGTCAATCTGTCCCCCAGTATAATCCCCTTTGGTCAGTCTGCTCCCAGTATAATCCCCCCCCCCCAAGTCAGTCTGTTCCCTGTATAATCCTTCCCCCTTCATCCCAGGTCAATCTGTTCCCCAGTACAATCCACCTCCCCCCAGGTCAGTCTGTACAACAGTATAATCCTTCCTACCTAGGTCAATCTGTCCCCCAGTACAATCCCCTCTGGTTAGTCTGCCCCCAGTATAATCCTTCCCCCCAAGCCAGTCTGCTCCCCGTATAATCCTTCCCCCTTCACCCCAGGTCAATCTGTTCCCAGTATAATTCACCAACCCCCCAGGTCAGTCTGTAGCACAGCATAATCCTTCCTACCTAAGTCAATCTGTCCCCCAGTATAATTCCCACCAGTATATCACCCGCCATGGTCTCTCTGTTCTCCAGTATAATTCCCCCAAATTATTTTGTCTCCCAGTACAATCCTCCAAGGTCAGTCAGACTGACCCAGGGGGATTGTACTGGGGGAAAATACTGACAGTCCAATCTTATCCCATAGTACATTCCCCCCCAAGGTCAACCTATCCCCCAGTATAATCTCCCCCCTCAAGCCAGTCTATCCCCCTGACTGACCTAGGGGCATTGTACTGGGGGGTACAGACTAACCCCCAGTACAATCTCCTCAATAAATATTTTCTTAGCCCCCCGCAATAATTGCTTACATGTTTAGCAAATCACTGTTTTCACAAAAAATACACTAATTTCTGCAGAGAGCAAAACTGCAATCTTCTTGTGTGAAGAAATATTCTTTTCCAAATGCTACAAGGATGACAGAACACATCCTTGTATGACAGAGGTGCCCCCGAAAGACATTAAAAAATACTTTATGGAATTAAATGATGGGGACCAAAATGAAAGTGCAGGTAGTTTTTCACTCCGGAGTTCCTGTTTCAGAAACACTCTTTCTGCTGCTTCTGGATCATCACAAAGAGTCTCTTCTACAGCAACATCTTCAAGTAAGAAAGTCAGGAGAACATTGACCAAGTCTTTATAGGAGTAATCTACTGTATGCTTCTGGATCAGCATTGTTATTAACTGAAAATGCATTTAGGCAGGAAGCTTTTATTATTATTTTATTTATGATTATGACGGGGGGGGGGGGGGGAGAGGTAGGGTGACCTGTTCTCATGTATAGCTAAAATGTTCTTAACATATACATTTGTTGTTATTCCATTTGTAATACAAAAAAAATACAATTTAAAAAAGCAAGTTTAGTTTATTTACTGAATAAGTTGTACTTTATTTCAAGCATAATACTTTTACGAGTATAAACACTGCATTTTAAGTTGCCAGTGTAACAAAATGACTCATTTTGTAAAACTACTCCACTCCACATTTTTTTTATATTTTTCCAAAAATTTCATTTTTTTCCCAGAAAAAACAGGGAAAAACTTTTTTTTTATCATGGCTTCAAAATTTCCAGAAATTTAACATCTCTAGACATGTGGAATTTGTTTCATTACGAATCAAAATTCAGACAAAATTTTCATTATTCGGAGTTTCAGATACATCACAATAGTAACAAATTTCAACAAATCCGAAATAAATTATAACGAACACAACAAATTCATTTGTATTCATTTGTGTCATTCGTTTCCAACTTCAGATGGTTTTGTAAGTTCAATAATGTCTGTCACATTCTGTATGGTTATGATTATCCAAAGCCAAAGTCGCATACAAAGTCGCAAGTTGCAATACAAAGTCGTACTCGGGGGGTGACTTTGGGGTCCCAGCAGTGTGAACCGAGCCCTAATGTTTGAAGCATCAGAAATTATATAACAACATAGTTAATGAATCTGAATCTTCCGAAATAACTTCTGAAAACAGAAATCAATTTGGAACAAAAAAATATATGAAATGAATCCGAATATATGAAACAAATTCCAAAAACGAATCATTCTTACATAACGAATATGACAAAACAAAATGATTGACTTAAAGTGGAGTTCCACCCACTTCCGGGAGATTGGGCCACGCCGAATTACGTCAGCGGCACGGCTCCCTCATCTTTCCTCCTTCTCCCGCCGCCGAGCCAGTAGGAGAGTTCAGCGGTGCCTCTCGCATGCGCAGTAGGGACTCGGCGTGAAGCTGTAACGCTACACTGCCGGGATCCCTTGCCCACAATGACAGCAGCAGTACCTGACAGCTGATGGAAACATCAGCTGCAGTGCCGACATTGCTGGACTCCAGGACAGGTAAGTGTCCTATTATTAAAAGCCAGCAGCTGCAGTATGTGTAGCTGCTGGCTTTTAATTTTTGCAGGGGTGGGCGGACCTCCACTCTAACAAATAAATCCAAAACGAAACAAATGTTTTCGTCATGCATATCTCTAGTCCCATTTATGTCCATTGGGACACAGTAGCTGCACAGACATAGTTGCCGCACCCAGTATGACATCCGTGTGGATGTGGGTTTACAGCCCTGAATGCAATCAGGAACATGCACTTGCACCCACGCAGATGTCAATTCGAGAGCAGCGGCTATGTCCGTGCGGGTAAACACAGCTTCGCAAGTAGTATGCTGACAGAAGGGGTAGGAGGAAGGACCGCCAGCAGCGCTGCAGGGAAGGGGCACTGGGGATCAGTAGACATGTGCAGTGCTGAAAAATTCATTTGTTTTCGTTTCATTCGGTTTTTTTCCTTTTCGTTTTTTGGGTCATTCGTTATAATCGAAATTTGTAAATTCCTAAATTTGAAAATTTGTACATTTATAAATTACAAAATTCGTAAATTCGTAAATTCGAAATTTCTAAAATTTGAAAATCCGAAAATTTGTAAATTCGAAAATTTGTAAATTCGAAAATTCAGAAATTCAAAAATCCAAAAATCCGAAAATAAGAAAGAAAATCCAAAAGAACAAAAATCCGAAAATTCATAATAATAATTAACTAACTATTAAAATATAGGTATTGGATTTTCCTTTCAAATTTGGCTGTTAGCCAATGTAACGAATACAAATTTATCCAAAGTTACATATTTTCCGAAATAACGAATGCAACATCTAAACAAATGGAATGGATTGAATTAATAATATTAATAAAAAGTTTTTATTATTATTGTTATTTATTATTATTAATGTGTTACGTTCCATTCGTTTAGATGCGGCATTCATTATTTTGGATAATTCGTAACTTCGGATAAATTCGTATTCGTTACGTTCTCTAACAGCCACATTTGAAAGGAAATTACTACCTATAATTTAATAGGTAGTTATAGTTAAGTTATTATTAGTTAGTTATTATTTCAGATTTTTGAATTTTCGGGTTTTCTAATTTTCTGATTTTTGTTTTTATTTTTGGGTTTTCGTTCTTTTGAATTATCGTTCTTATTATTCGAGTTTTTGGATTTCCGAATTTCCAAAATTTCGGATTTTCAGATTTTAGAATTTAGAATTTCCAAATTTTTGAATATTCGGTTTAAAGAATTTACGAATTTTCGAATGTTCGAATTTATAAATATTTGGAAAAAATTGTTAAATGGGTTTCCGTTAATTTGGATATTTCCGAATTAATGAATTTGTCAAAATTTGTTTAAAAACTAAACAAATTGCTCATGTCTAGGGATCAGTAAGGGAGGGCCCAGTATGGGGGTGGGGTTTGAAGCAGCAGGATGGGGAACCTTTTTGCTAAGTTAAATCCCCACGTGGCTCCCCTGCAGCACCGAAAGCCAGTAGGAGGGGAGAGAAGGAGATGCTGGCAGCTTCAGAGGAGCCACAGGAGATTAGTGCAATGGGGTGGGGGGCACATAAGAGTGGAGGGGGGCATATTAGAGGGCAGGTGAAGCGACAGCAGATCCTCCATGGTTGTAGTGTATGAAGACACAGTGGGCTCCATCCCCCTAAGGGCCCATGTGCACCGCACACATTGCACCCATGGATGATACCCCACTGGACCAAGATCTGCAGTCCAGATGCAGTGACAGTTCAGAAAGAATGAAAGTCCACTGTCTGTCATATGACTGGAGATGAATGAGGAGCCTTCCCTTAGCTCTGAACTGCCGCTGTCAAGGGAGTAGCGGGTGCCGACTCTCTGGGGGGTGCTGCAGCTATGCATCATTTTTTGTTTTGAGTTGCTTGGCTCCTTGTTCTGCTTTTCACTCTCACATTCTGAGCTCTGCTTTATAGTAGACTGTAAGAGGTTGATACCAAGTTAAATTTAGGTACAGTGGAACCTTGGTTAACGAGTAACGCGGTTAAAGAGTGTTTTGAAAGACGAGCAACTTCTTTTTTAAGTCCTGACTTAGTTTGTGAGTGTTGTCTTGCAAAACAAGCAGAATTCAAGCTAATGTGGTGTGCAGTACCACATTTGGCCAGAGGTGCGGGGGCGCCGGTGGCACTCGGAATGGTTCGGAGCCGTTGGGAAATGCTCAGAATCACTCGGAAATACTCAGAAACACTCGGAAATACTTTGTTCCCGAGTGTTTCCGAGCCTTTCCGAGGGTTTCCGAGTTCAGCCGAGCTGTCCCCGAGTATTTCCGAGGCTCTCCGGCACCCCCCACCTCTGGCCACATGCGGTATTGCATGCAATAGAAGTCAATGTGGAACGATTTGTCTTCGTTTCCATTGACTTCTATGGGGAAACTTGCTTTGATATGCGAGTGTTTTGGATTACAAGCCTTCTCCTGGAAAAGTAAAGTACATTTTCAGTTCCCCCCCCCCCAGAAGACAGTTGGGACATCAAAGCCCCGCACTTACCCCAACTAGGAAGCAGGCGGCGGACAGCGTCTCCGGCAGCTTTCTTCCTCCTCCTGTGGTGTGGATCACGGTGGCTTCCTCCTCCTAGGTGTCCAGTAGGATCGCCTGACCTTTCAACAAATCGGGAAACGGGTATCAGACCCACGCTTCCTGATTGGCGGAGAGGCAATTCAGTGTTAGAAAAGCGAATATTCATTTGCTTTTCTAACACAGCTGGGTGGGCTCCGAGCGCAATGCTCTGCGCCACGAGCCCACCCTATTTTGAAGTCTATTAGAGCCTATGGCTCTAATCAGATGCTTCAAAAAACACCCCCACTACTATAATTTATGCGGCCGGCATCCTGAAAAGGGTCAGACGCATAAATAGGGGGTGGCCGCGGCGGCCGTGGATAGATTCATGCTATGCATGAATATATCTATTAATCATATAGGTGGTGGCCTGGATAGAGGGGGCGGTGCCCGTGTGCCCTTAATGGACGGGCCACCCCTGGTTCCAACATTAACACACAGTTTTTGGTCCACAGAATACAAAGCATTCCGTGCATGGGCAAGAGGAGGGGTTTGGCAGTTTTCATATATAAGATTCGTATCTCTCATAGCCACAGAGGAACAGAAGTATATAATGACCTATACTATCCAGCTGAAGGAAAGTGTCGATTTACAAGACTTGGTATACACATCATTAACGGTAACTTTTTTCAGAATACTATTGATTTAAATTAGTTTGCCTGGAGTTCTGCAATAATGTGACACTAAACAATATCCATATTCACCAAGAATAATTCACATCCACTACTTAATGGCCCTGTAATCCATTTTTCATGAATTTATGTTTTCTGCCACCTTGCCGCCTTGTAAAGTAATATGCCAGCTATTGTATCTCTCCTTTTCCCCCTCACTTCCATTTGTTTGGAATGAGCAGTGCACATTAGTTGCGGTCATGTACACTGCTCAATGCAAACTACACATCTCATCAGCCACAGTCCCTAGTCCGTCTCGGGAGCAAGCAAGAGAGGGTTGCTACATTCCTACTTACAGTGACCATGGAGAACGAACATAACCATTAACAGGAAGTCAGATTACCGCACCAATAAAAAAGGAATTTGGAGGCTGAGAGCAATAGAAGGGAATTTTTGGGCTTAAGAATACTGACTTGAAAAAAAAATGTAAACTGATTTTAGGGTCACTTCAAGCACACCAACTACCGCCTTTTTATTACACACACATTGTTCTGAACCAAGAACCTCTGAGCAGATAGCAAAAAGAAAATATCCCCTAATGTGGACATTAAAGGCACATAAAAGTATAGTTGAAAGAGTGTACAAAGTATTTATAGTACAAAAAATATTTATTAATGATTAAACATGATCACTTAAAAAGTACATATGTCGATATACATCCCTGAAGGAGAAAAATTGTACTCCGAAATGTGTTGGATGCAAAGAGGACTTCATATATGTTTATAAATATGGTGACAACATCAGAAATTGTTTACCACTTGACAACTGGGCACTTAAACCCCCCTCATGACCAGAACAATTTTCAGCTTTCAGTGCTCTCACACTTTGAATGACAATTACTCAGTCATGCAATACTGTACCAAAATTAATTTTTTGTCCTTTTTTTCTAACAATTAAAGCTTTCTTTTGGTGGTATTTGATCACCTTTGGGTTTTTTATTTTTTACGCTATAAATGAAAAAAGACTGAAAATTTTGAAAAAAAAAGCCACATTTTTCTAAGTTTCTGTAACAAAATTTTGCAAATTATTATTTTTTCTTCATAAATTTTGGCCACAATTTATACTGCTAAATATCTTTGGTAAAAATAACCCAAATTAGTGGATATTGTTTGGTTTGTGTGAAAGTTAGAGAGTCTACACGTTGTGGTGCAAATCATAAAAAATTGATCACACCTGATGTACTGGTGCCCAATCTCATTTCTTGCGACCCGAACAAGCCAGGAAAGTACAAATACTCTCCAAATGACCCCTTTTTTGAAAGTAGACATTCCAAGGTATTTAGTAAGATGCATGGTGAGGTTTTTGATGTTGTCATTTTTTTCCCACAATTCTTTGCAAAACGAAGATTTTTTTTTCCCCACAGAATTGTCATTGTAATAGGTTATTTCTCTCACATGGCATGTATATACCACAAATGACACCCCAAAATACATTCTGCTACTCCTCCTAAGTATGGCGATGTGTGACTTTTTCACAGCCTGGCCACATAGAGAGGCCCAACATGCAGGGAGCACCATCAGGTGTTCTAGAAGCATAAATGACACATCTAACTTGTTGACTACCTATTACACTTTTGAAGGCCCTGGAGCACCAGAACAATGGAAACACCCACAAAATGACCCCATTTTGGAAAGCTAACACCCCAACGTATAATCTAACACTAACAGGCCAGTCCGCAGGTGAGCGAGCGGGTAGGCCAGTCGGCAGGTAAGCGGGCGGGCAGGCCAGTCAGCGGGTCGGTGGGTGAGCGGGCAGGGGAGCAGAGAGATGACATCATCTCTTACCACCCGCCCTGCATCACCGCAGTTCCACCCTCACTGTGCAGCCGCAGGCAGCAGAGGGATTACATCATCTCTCTGCTGCCTGCCTTCACTCTGGGACAAAGTAAGTGACAATCTGCACCTTGTAGCAGCAAGTGACAATCTGCACCTTGTAGCAGGCAAGTGATACAGCAAGTAACAATCAGCACCTTGTAGCTGGCAAGTGACAATCCGCAACATGTGGCAGGTAACGTGGCAAGTGACAATCCACAATGTGTGGCAGGCAACATGGCAAGTGACAATCCACAACTTATGGCAGGTGACGTGGCAAGTGACAATCCACAATGTGTGGCAGGCAACATGGCAAGTGACAATCCACAACTTGTGGCAGGTAACGTGGCAAGTGACAATCCGCAACGTGTGGCAGGTGACACAGCTATTGACATTCCGCAACGTGTGGCAGGCGACATGGCTAGTGCCAATCTGCAACTGGTGGAAGGTGACGTGGCAGGTGACGTGGCAAGTGACAATCCACAACATGTGGCAGGTGACGTGGCAAGTGACAATCCACAATGTGTGGCAGGTGACGTGGCAAGTGACAATCCGCAATGTGTGGCAGGCGACATGGCAAGTGACAATCCACAATGTGTGGCAGGGGACATGGCAAGTGACAATCTGCAACGTGTGGCAAGTGAAAATCCACACCTGGTGGCAGATGATGTGGCAAGTGGCAATCCGCATCTGGTGGCAGATGACGTGGCAAGTGGCAATCTGCATCTGGTGGCAGGCAAGTGACAATCCGCTACTTGTGGCAGGCAACGTGACAAGTGGAAATCCGCATCCGAAGGCAACTGACAATCCGCAACTTGTAATAATAGAAATAATGCGCTTCAATCATCCTGACTTCATATCAACCATGGTGCCATGATTAGTGAAGCGCAAACACCAGCCATTGCCCCGATAGATTGCCCTCAAAAAAAGTATTTTCTGGCAGTGCCCCTCCCATGACTAGACTTTGGATCCGCCCCTGTCTCTAGGTGATCTATGTACATTGAAAGGATTTTAACATGTTTTGTTTCAGATTCCTACCTTTTGAAGTTGTTTGTTTGTCTGTGTCCATGAGTGAATGGCAGTGGTTTTATAATTATCAATCAGCTGCTGCACTTGCAGGGATCTAATGAGGAAAGTGGCAGGGCCTGCATACCTTTAGACGAGATTTCCCTTTGGGAGCATCTTATCAAAAATTATATTTTTGTTGTAGGGGATGCCAAAAATTTAGACTGGTAGCTTAGTGCAGACTTCTTGGAAAATCAGTAAGCCAATCACACACACAGGAAATGCCATACCGGGGGGCGTTCTGTACACCACCTGTCTACAGAAAGCCTCCAGATAGCCTTTTATAGAAAATTACAGCAATGTAGATTGAAAAAGAAAGACATAGTGATTGTAAAGGATCGTTTTTTATTTTTTTAAAATAACAAACATGTCATACTTACCTCCACTGTGCACCTCGTTTTGCACAGAGTGGCCCCGAACATTCCATTCTGGGATCCCCCGGTGGCTCTTGTGGCTCCTCCCCGCATCAGATAACCCCCTAGGACAGGGGTCTCCAAACTTTCTAAACAAAGGGCCGGTGTATTTTCCTTCAGACTTTTTGGGGTCCGGACTGTGGCCAGCAGAAGTGGGAATTTTTTTGGTGGGAGTAACCATAGCCACATTTGATATTAGGGGGAGAAATAGTGCCCTGTTGTTGGTATCAATGGGAGAAATAGTGCCCCATTGTTGGTGCTAGTGGGAGAAATGGTGCCCCATTGTTGATATCAGTTGGCAAGATAGTGTCTCATATCACTGGGAGTAATATGCCCCAAGAGACGGATAAAGGCAAGCAAAGGGGCGCATCTGGCCCCTGGGCCACAGTTTGGAGACCACTGCCCTAGGAGAAGCGCTCTCCAGAGGAGGTTACTTGCGGGCATGCTCCCGAGTCCAGCATTTTCCGTCCACAGACACGAATGCTGGAATCGGCCCCGCCCCCCGGCGCCTGCGTCATTGGATTTGATTGACAGCAGCGGGAGCCAATGGCTGCGCTGCTATCAATCTATCCAATCAAGAGCCGGGACTCCGTGGAGAGAGGGACAGCGCGTCCCCACCAAAGAGATGAAGGGGCTCAGGTAAGTAAAACGGCAGCGGAGTTAACCCTATGCCACACTGCAGCTTGCACCTACATTTATATGAACTGGTGATCATCTTCTAGAAGTTGAATGAAGAAAGATTGCACAATTTCAGTTGGTGCATGTATATGGTAAGATTTGGACTGCATGCCTTCTGGGGTGTTATGGTGATATTTGTTGAATCCTCATTTACCCTGGGTTCCCACCTATATGTTTTTTACTGCATTTAGCAGTTTGCAAAAACACATTACACAGTCCACTTAACATGGTTTCCTATGGTACACATTCACATCTATGCGGCTGTTGCGTTTTTGGAAAGGGGACTTTTTTCTGCCATTTGTGTGTAATAGACTTCAATGGAGCATCAGAAATGCAAAGTGTTGTGTCTGTGATGCAATTTCTGATGTGCTTTGCGGTTTTTATTCTTCTGATAAAACACTGTTTATAGCTGGTTGCTAAGGAGGGGGCTGGGAAACAACTGAAAAGTCATCAGCTGAAAGCTGAATGTAAAAAAAAAAATTGCGAAAAAAATGGCGTGGGGTTCCCCCCAGGTCCATAGCAGGCCCTTCTGGTCTAGTATGGATTCAAATGGGACCCCCCATGCCAATTTTTTTTTTTTTAAATGGCATTGGATCCCGCCCAAAATCCGTACCAGACCCTTATCCGAGCATGCAGCCCGGCAGGTCAGGAAAATGAGGGGATCAGCAAGAGACCCCTCCTCCTGAATATTAACAGGCTGCATGCGCTCAACATGGGGGGGATGGGTGCTTTTGGGGGGCCCCGCCAACCCCCCATAGCACCTTGCCCCATGTTGATGGGGACAAGGGCCTTTTCCCAACAACCCTGGGCTGTGGTTGTCGGGGTCTGCGGGCGGGGGGCTTATCAGAATCTGGAAGCCCCCCAGATCCCACCCCCCCATGTGAATGGGTATTGGGTACATTGTACCCCCCTTCCCATTCATCCCAAAAAGCAGTGAAATGTTAAAAAAAAAACAAGAGCCGGTTTTTGACAAGTCCTTTTTTAAAAAAAAGAAGCCCGAGCTGTCTTCTCCCTTCCTGCCGGTACCTGCTAAAAACAAAAAAAGGCCGCTCTTCTTCTAAGGCTGTCTTCCTCTGTTGTGTTGTCGCCTGCTGTCTGGCATCTCTTATATAGCCATGAGTCGTGGTCATCCGATGACATCACCCAGAGAGCCCGCCCCTTGTGCTGTCATGTGTGTCCGATAAGTCACCCGCCCGCAGACCCCGACAACCACAGCCCAGGGTTGTCGGGAAGAGGCCCTTGTCCCCATCTACATGGAGACAGGTTGCTTTGAAGGGGCAGAGCCCCCCCAAAGCACCCATCCCCCCCATGTTGAGGGCATGTGGCCTAGTATGGTTTAGTAGGGGGGGTGGCGCTCTCTTGTCCCCTCCCTTTTCGGACCTCCTGGGCGGCATGCTCGGATAAGGGTCTGGTATGAATTTTGGGGGGGGGGAACCACATGCCATTAAAAAAAAAAAAAAATTATACATTGTGTTTAAAGTGAAAAAAAAAACACGTAAAAGGCAAAATGCATGAAAACTGCATGCAAAAACGAATTAAAAAAACGCAAAACACACTGAAAAATATGCCTGAATAACGCATCAAGTGCAGCCGCATAGATGTGAACCTAGATTGAAGCAGAACAGGTGCTTGTTCTCTTCAATGACATTGCTGGTGAATGATTGCAGTTCAAGCATAACTGCATATTGAGATGAAATGTCTTCCTCATAAATATAATGTTGCAAAAATTGCCAGTTCAAAGGATAACATACAAGATGCATCTATTCAAATAATCTTTTTTGTAATTAAGAAGGGGAACGTATGCCAGATTTTCTATTATAGGTTGTTTATTTACGGATTCATGTGGTTTGTTATATTGATGAGTATTTTAGTTTTTGATATTTGAGCACACATGTGTTCTCTCTTTAGTAGTTTTTTGTTTCACAATATGTAGGTGAGTGTGCCCCACTAAAGTTAGTAGTTATTTTGCTTTAAAAATAGGGGATGTGGCACAAGTAATTTTTATTTATTGCTTTGATATTTGTATCATTGCTATCACCTTTTAAATGGCCCTATATCTAAAGCTGGCCATACACCTATAGATTATCTGCAGATTTTCTATGGTGCAACAGATTTCTCCATGTTCGCTAAACTGTGTGGATGGAGGAATCTCCCACTTTTCCATCTAAGCATAGAAAATCTGCAGATAATCTATAGGTGTATGGCCAGCTTTAGCCTACAGAAATGCAGACCTTTGTGTTCCGTTGTTCTAGCACTTATCCTTTTCTGATCCTAAAGCCCCTTTCACACGATCGGACTGTTCAGGTCCGCCTGTCAGTTTTGACAGCGGACCTGAACGGATGCTCCATGTTAGTCTATGGAGCGTCGGATGTCAGCGGAGACATATCCGCTGACATCCGACCCCGTCCGATCTGCTAAAAGCAGACGGATGGCTCTACGTCCAGGTCCGTCGCTGGCAGATCGGATCGGGTGAGATCTGATGAAAACGGACATGCTGTCCGTTTTCATCCGATCCCTCCATAGGCGGCAGCGGCGCCTGACAAGCCCCTCCCCGCTCAGTGAGCAGAGAGGGACCTGTCATCCGCCGGCTCAGCGGAGATCAACGGACAGGTCTCCCGGTGAGCCAGCGGACTGAGGCGTGCTCCGTAGAAATGGAGTCCGCCTCGTGTGAAAGGGGCCTAATGCAGCATTGTGCACACCCGTTGGAGGATAATGTTGCACAGCAGTGGTCTTCAACCCTGTCCTCAGGTGCAGACTAGAATACTGCAATCACTGAGCAGCAAATGATATCACCTGTGATGTATTTCAGTTATCTTGCAAACCTGGCCTGTTAGGCTGGATTCACACCTATGCATTTTTAGTGCTTTTCGCATTTTGCAGATTTGCACTACAGAACGTGTTCCATAGGAAACCATGGTAAATGGACTGATGACCACTGTGCTACAGCACAAATGTTTGCAATTCTATTCAAACCCACTGTGAAAGTTTTTAGGAAGCAGGCTCCAACTTTTATAAAACAGGTAAACTGTTTGGGTTTTCTTGAGTTTGCACAATTTTATAATTTCATGAACACTTAACTGTTCAAAGATTAATTTTACTGGTTGCCTGGAAATACACTTTAAACTAATATTTTCATATATTTTAGCAGCAGGTTATCAGCACTAAACATTATTTTAGAGTACATGTTGTTTTCCTATCTCAGTTTTATCGCTACGTGACATTCACAGCCAACCGCACAGCACATTACACTCAGGGGAGTGATTTTTTTAAAAGTTGGCAGTAATGCACACACAACTTTCCAGGTCAAACGCTCATTCAGTTCATCATCATTTCATTCTGCCCACTAAGGGTTGTGACCAGCTAATTCTAATTGTTTTATATATCACTCAGAACTGAGGAAAGTTTTGTAATTGTAACTGTTTTACTTGCCAAAAAAATTACTGTACAAAAGGTGAAATTGTAGGAAAATATTTGAAAGAAAACACTTTTCAATCCAGCTTTGTACTAATGAAAAAAATAATTAGGAGCCAAATCCCATGCTGTAGTATGTGGTGCAGTGATGTATTTTGGTTTTGTGCTGTCCTAAGCAAGACTAAAATCGGGCACCCCCCATCTACATTTATGAATGAATGACTTGTATAGCGCTGAATCGCCTCAGGGCGCTTGGTCCAGCTTCTTAGAAGAGGTAGGTCTTGAGTTTCTTCCTGAAGGCCTGATGGTTTTCTTCCATACGGATGTTGGTTGGTAGAGTGTTCCATAGCCGTGGTCCTTTGACTGCAAATCTTCGTTCTCCCTTTCATTTGTAGCGGGATTTGTGGAGTAGGTTTTGGTGGGTTGATTATAGACTGCGATTAGGTACGTAGTGTTTTATTTTCTCCAATAGGTATTGATGCGCGTTTCCATGTAGGCATTTCTGGGTGAGGCAGAGGGTCTTGAATATGATCCGATCCTTTATGGTTAGCCAATGTAGGCTCCTCAGGGATGGGGGAAATGGGTTCCCAGGGTTTTTTTCCTGTTATCAGTCTTGCTGCGGTGTTTTGGATGAGTTGTAGGCGTGCAATCTGGTATTTAGGTAGTCACTTATCCCACCCCTTCCTTCTCAGGTGGCTCTGTGGGGTCTCTGGTGGCTCTGTGGGGTCTCTGGTGGCTATAAACCCAAACAATAGCTGCGATTGTATAAAAAAAAGTATGGTAGCAGCCAGCACCAATAGGCTGATTACACACTATATACAACATACATAATACAGAGAGGGTGCAGCACTAACTCAATGTTCAAAAGTCACTAATAAATCACACGAAAGTCCACGTATAAAATGATAGCGAGAAAATCCCCACACTGACTTCTGTTAAAAGGATGTGCACAGGGCCGGTACAAGGGAGGGGCGGGGGCGCTGGGTCGCCGGCAGCAGCATGCAGAGGAATCTGGGCAGAGTATATTTAGGTTATGGCTTCACTCAATGCTACAGCCTGCCCAAAAAGTGGGCTGAGGATGACCCCACACATATTGCTTGCCTCCTCTCTACAGCCGCAACCACATCCTGGCACAGAGGGAGAAGAATTTACTCTCCCGGGCTTGATTTCTCATCAGTCTGGCTGGCTGGATCGGGCTGTGACACTGAGAGCTCCTCTACAGGTGGGCGGAGCAAGATGATAACACAACAGTGCAGTTCCCGATCATTGCTTCCCGCCCCCTGCATACATCACACAGATCTCCCAACATGAAGATCTCACAGGATGGATGTCCTCTGTGTTTTCTTCTATGTGACTCCCCACTGCTCTGCCTTCCAAACCAAAAAAAAATACTGCAGCTGCTGACTTTTAATTGGACACTCACCTGTCCCAGGGTCCAGCGATGCGGGGGATCGAAGCCCCGCTCGTCTCCTCCTCCGTTCAGCAGTGCCGGCATTGCAACTGTGGGCGCCGGGCTGTGGCTTCACAGCCTGGCACCCACTGCGCAAGCAGCGCCGCGCGCCGTGATTGGCCGCTCAGTCACCTGGGACCTGTAATGGGTCCCAGATGATTGACAGGAGGGAGGGAGCAGAGCTGAGCCCTTCCTGTGCCGAGGGGGAAGTGATGTCACCAGCCCAGGCACTGGAAGAGGCAGACTACGAGGGACCCCCTAGCAACAGGCATTTAGAGGTAAGTAAAAAAAAAAAATATCCAAATGTTTTTTTGTATTTTTTTTTTTTTTTAATTTTTCATGTAGTTTTTTTTTTTGGGTGGAACCCCACTTTAAATATGTTTGGAATATACTGGGACTTTTCAGTTGTTAATGTTCTCTGCTGATCCATCTAGTACTTGTGTATGGGGAGGGGATCCAGTGCTTAACAACCCCCCCCCCCCCAGCTGCCTCCCATCCTGAACACAGGATATGTCTCACTAACAGCAGTGTACTTACTATATTATTTGCCTGATATAAGCTGGGTGCAATGAAAAAAAAATACCTGTCCCTATTAGCCTAATCTCCTGTCAGTCTATTGAGCCCTCCCCTGCTCTGTCAGACCCACATTCCCAGAAAAGAACTGGGGTGTTAGTATAGAGCTCTGTACATGTGCAGACTGGGGATAAAGGCTGGGGAAACATTATTTCAGCAAGCTGCAAATGCCATAGACATTGTTGGGAGTCAGAGCCCCCCCCCCCCCCCCCCCGTGTCCTCCTCATTCTCTTTCTCATGTTGACTTTAGACAGCAGAGCAGAAAGTAGAGGAGTCCAGTGTGCTGAAGTGTGGAGAATGTAATACTGTTTTCCATAGGCTAGTGAGTTTGGCTTTTGGCCCTCCTTCCCATACTGACCATGCTGCTATCGGCTGTGCCTTCTGTGCTCCTTTATCCAGATTGGGGGCACTTTAATACAGGACGTGTGCCACTGGCCATATCACCATGTGAAAACAGAGGGGAAAAGCCTAAAATAAAACTAATGCAGTCACCACATCTAATGATTGTTAAGCTGCAATATATAACATCTTGGGTTTTATACCAGTCCTCAGTTCATGCACACTAAAGTATTGAAGATATTCTGAACAAGCACTAAAAGACGTGGACCCTCCCTTCCCTAAAAAAACTTTAGATCTTCTGAACCCCATTTCCACAATCCTTAAGTCTTTTTTTTTTTCCCATTCCTGAGCTCTGCATCACTTGCTACCCTAAACCCTTGCACTGTAAATCTTTTTACGCCATACTCAATAGTCAGCAAGTGAAAGCCACACCCAATTTTTGCAGCTCACCGCCGTTTATCCTCTAGAAGCTGGGCCCAACATATGATCCTGCACACAAACCCACTGCTTTTATAAAATACCCCTGTTGCTGATTCCTATACTCTGTACATTATTTCTGCTCACGACCCTTGCACTTTGTAATTTATCCAGTCCTGACTTTGCATTCTATAGGTAGTTATAATGATCAGGTGTGGTTATCAGACCAGACAGAAGATGATTGGGGGGGGGGGGGCGCAATTTGGAATGTTCGCCCTGGGCACTGGGTGACCTTGTCCCGGCACTGGATGTGCATGCACACTTGTCACCTCTGTGGGGGGGGGGCAAGCCTGCTTAACGGAACCTATTGACCCTAAAATTATAGAGAGGTCAAAAGCAGCATACAAGGAATCAAGGGCCGGATGAAACAACCATAACCCCTCTATGATCTTCGCATCATCCATCACTGCAGGTCACTAGAGTATGCAGTTTGTATAGTCATCTAGTAGGAAAATCCCCACTTCCATGGGTGTGAAGTTGAACAGTGCCAGCCAGCGGTATTATGAGTTTTTCTGGCAGAATCTTCAATGCAGAGAGAAGATATGTCTTCATTTACTCCAACTTCGTTTTTTGCAATACATGTATAGGCCCTAGTATCTTCATATCGCACACTAAAAATATGAAGTTCACTTCCATTGGCTTTCAGCATTCCAGCCACAGCACACACAGTATTTCAAATTCACCGTCAAGGGCAAGCTCACCCAGGACACTGTCTGGAAGTCTCCATAGTCTAACTTTGACATGCTGGGTGAGCCTGTCCCTAACAGGGAATTTGAAACCTCTGTAACCTCTAGCAACCAGTCAGTATGTGGTAATGATACACTGTAACCTCTGGCAACCAATCGCAATCGCTGCCTGTTCTGCTTCAGTAAACTGATATTGAGTCTAGCTGCTATTTATTGTATGTCTCAGAGTGGGCGGAGAGCGAAATTGCATGGGGGGGGGGGGCAAGAAAATGTTTTCCCAGGGTCCAATCAATATTAAAGACCATATGCACTATGTCCTGTGATTAGACACTGATGTGTCACACATTTCACAGAGTCTGCCTTCTGAACTACAGAGGTGCTGAGAAGAGGAGTTTTAGGAGGCGGAGTCAGTCAAAGATGGCCAGCAGACAAGCAGCACTCTCAAAATGAAAGGTTGCAAAAGCTTTTGCAATTAGGATTATAATAACTATTGTTTGTATTTGTTATTACAATGCGGATATTATAAAATTAAAATGTATGTTGTAACACACAAAAACGCACTCCAGATCCGTTTTTGGATGCACGTTTTGTGACGCGTTTTGATTTGCAATGCATTCCAGATGTCTTTTTTTTCTCTACTCTACTGGGGTCCGGTGCCTTTTTGATTCATTATTCTGTGTTCCAGTACAGTCCAGTACAGTTAAAATGCAGCATGTTTTCTAGAACTGGAAAGTCCTGGAACTGACTGCACTCGTGTGAACTATCCAGTTGGAAACAATTTATCCTACTTTCCATGCGTTTTTGATGCAGAAAAAAACGCACTTGACTGCATATGGTGTGAACTGGCCCTTAAGCGTTACACAATGCCCATTAATGCAATGCGAAGTATGAATACAGCTCGCATAAATACTCTGAATCTTGACATAGCTTTTTTATAGAGGATTACAAGAGACTGAGGCTGGAAGAGGGAAGATCCAATCAAAATCTAAAAGTTACAATGGTACAGCCACTGTGATCACTAGGGAAAGAGACTGAGGAATCTGGATGAGGTTGTTGATTTTGGTGCAAAATTACAGATTTTCTGTCAGTAACATTTCATCAAAGTACTTTTGCTCACTGAGCTATTAGCCATCATTCTCACGAGGCGGATCCGCTGCCTCGGAGTCCGCCCCTGTCCGCCAGCTCAGCGGGAGATCTCTCCGTTGATCTCCACTGGCCCGGCGGATGACAGGTCCCTCACTGCTCACTGAGCGGGGAGGGGCTTGTCGAGCGCTGCTGGTTACTATAGAGAGATCGGATGAAAATGACCATCCGTCTGATTTTAGCGGGTCGCATAGACTATCATGGAGCGCCCGTTCAGCTCTGCTGACAAAACTGACAGGCGGACCTGAATGGTCTGACAATGTTAAAGGGGCCAAAAACAAAAGTGAGCAGAGAGGGACCTGTCGTATTTTTTATTTTTGGAGGGCGTATTTACAGTATACTTTATTTAATTTAGAGTGTGTGTGTGTGTTTTTACCTTTTTTATCCTTATTTTTTGGCCTAAGAACAGGTCCAGGAAGGTTAAAAAAGACCATTTGTTAGGCTACTTTCACACGGGCTTTCCAATCAGGTCCGCCTGTCAGTTTTTCAGGCAGACCTGATCGGAGCCTCCATTCACTCCTATGGAGTGGCGGATGTCAGCGGTGACGTTATCCGATCCGGTCTGTGAAATCCAGATGGATGGTGACCCTATTTTGCATCTGTCTGGTGGATCGGATCGGATGAAAATAGACAGGCTGTCCATTTTTATCCGATCTCCCCATAGAGGAGAGCGGGACTCTGACAGGTCCATCTCGGCACAGTGAGCGGAGACAGATCTGTCATCCGCCTGCTCAGCGGGAGATCAGCGGATCGATTTTTATTTTTTTTATTTTTTTTCCTTTTTGTTGAACTATTGGCAGAAGGAACACAATGCAAAACGATAAATATTTATATGCATATAAAGTATGAGTGAGGAGTTAAATATACCTAATAACAAATTAAACAGTCCAGAAATCAAAAGTAGTATTGTATCAACACTTATTGTAGTAGCCTGAAGTACGAATGACGGCTACAGCGCAGCCACACTTTGACAGGAGGCCATCATATGACATCCTCCTGTGTTTGCGCTGCCTGCAGTGCACATCGGCAGTGATCTGCGATCAGTGCATTCTTCGGAAGCAGCTAATCACAGATTGGGGTAAAGAGCCAAGCACGGCAGCTCTTTACCACATGATCAGCTATGTCCAATCACAACTGATCACAATGTAAACAGAATTTGCCAGTTATCGGCAATCCTCCCTCACGCTGACTGGGCATGAGGAGAGCAGAAAACCAGCAAATCCACACAGGGGACATTGCACTGAAAATTAACGCACTGATCATCAGTGCAGCCCCAACAGTGCTTGTCAGTGCCGCCAATCAGTGATGCCCATCAGTGCCACCTATTATTGCCTCCTCATCAGTGCAGCATATCAGTGTAGCCTCATCAGCACACATCAGTGAAGGAGAACAAAAAAAAATAATTTTTTTTTCTAAATTTTTGGTCTTTTTTTTTTTTCGTTTAGCAAAAAATAAAAAACCCAGTGGTGATTAAATACCACCAAAAGAAAGCTCTGTCTTATAAAATTTAGTTTGGGTACAGGGTAGCATGACCGCGCAATTGTCATTCAAAGTGTGACAGAGCTGAAAGCTGAAAATTGGCCTGGTCAGGAAGGGGATGAATGTGCCCAGTAGGCAAGCAGTTAAAGTCTGTTGTATACTTATAAACCAAAAAAAAACCCCTTTATTTTATCTTTCTCATTGACCTTAGTGCATTTAGCTAAACTTACATAATTTTGACCTCTTGATTTTCAACTAAATTTGGTGGGAAATAAAATTCTATATGGTTATTATTCTTTATTAGTTTTGCTGTATCCTGTGATATGTCATAAATTTTAAGTCCACACCTTGACTGCATAGGATTACTTGAAGCAGGGTGCTCCATACAACCAAATGGATGGTGTCATTGTAAATTGAACATGTACATAAGATTACCAGCA